>VZSZ01001044.1:588921-599204 GCA_013398815.1 Ibidorhyncha struthersii
CTGGGGCGGGCCCGCTGCGGCGAGGGGGGGCCCACCCCGGCGCCCGGTGTAACGGCGGTCTCTTGCAGACGGTGGGAAAGAGCAGCAAGATGCTGCAGCACATCGACTACCGCATGCGGTGCATCCTGCAGGACGGCCGCGTCTTCATCGGCACCTTCAAGGCCTTCGACAAGCACATGAACCTCATCCTCTGCGACTGCGACGAGTTCCGCAAGATCAAGTGAGCGGCGCGGCCCGCTCCGGTCGGCGGGAGCACCCGGCAGCACCGGGCCGTGGCTTCCCCCGCGTCCCTTGCCCCCCGCCGCGGGGCCGCCTGCCCGCTGGGAGCGGAGAGCCGGTGCAATGTCTGCTGCCGGCTCCTGCTGAAATAAGTCATGGGTTTAAGTCTCGTTTGTTAAATCCCCAAACTGCCGCCGTTCAGGGGACACTTTGTGTCGGTTCTTTCCTAATAACCGAAACAGACTTTCATGTGACGCCAGTGTCGTCGCTGTCACAGTTAAGCATCATGGGGGAAAAAAAAACCGTGAAGACAATACACATCTTGTGCTTAGTCTTCTCTGTGTACTTAGTGTGAGGCACACAAAAATGTGGTTTTTTTGCAGTAGGTTCTCCCCTGTGGAGTAACCTCGTCATATACTCTGTTGCAAATTCAAAGAGTAGCATTGATTTTGTTTTTTTTCTTTGCCTTGCAATGTTTTCTTTCTCTTCACTAGACCTAAAAATTCAAAACAGCCGGAGCGGGAAGAGAAACGAGTCCTTGGTCTTGTGTTGCTGCGAGGAGAAAACCTGGTGTCCATGACGGTTGAAGGACCACCTCCAAAAGATGTAAGGAGAATGAGCGCAGAGCTAAGGAGAAAGGGAAGGGACGTCTGATAAACTTGCTTCCTTGCAGGAGAACGCTACTGCAGTGTGTCCTGCACTTCCAGATGTTGTTGTGACAAGGTGCAACAAATTTCACTGCAGGCAGCTCTGATGCCTTTGTGGGCTCGGACATTAATGGGACAAAGGAGGGCTGTGGGCGTCCCGAGGGTCTGAGGACTTCCGCGTTGGTAAATCTTTCTTTTTGGGGGGGTTCTGTTTTCAGACTGGAATTGCCCGGGTGCCTCTTGCTGGAGCTGCTGGAGGACCTGGAGTTGGGAGAGCAGCAGGGAGGGGAGTGCCGGCTGGTGCGCCCATGCCGCAGGCTCCAGCGGGATTAGCCGGCCCCGTCAGAGGAGTGGGAGGACCGTCTCAACAGGTGAGATGCTGCAACCCGTTAAAAAAGAGTTGTCTGGTATATGCCGGAGTGGCTTTTAATTCTTGGTACCAATGCGATGCAAGAAATTGGCGGAGTGGAAGAACTGTAATCTTAGTTTCTGTTACCAGAGAGTTTGAGCCTGGCGAGGCTTTTGCGGTACGAGATCCCTCTGGGAACTCTATCTTATGTGATGGAATAGGAGGCTTGAAAAGCGCAGCTTCTTGCACAGCATTCCAGTGGTATCCATTGAATTGTATTATAGGTTTGTAGCAGTGTTTAATACATTAAGAGGAGACTGGTGTAATTTTCTGAAGGGATAGTAATTTAAATGTGGTTTAATTTTCAGTTATTAATGTAAAGCAGATGTTGTGCTGTTTCTGTGAACGTGTTTGTTTTGTTTACAGGTGATGACACCTCAGGGTCGCGGCACAGTTGCAGCTGCTGCTGCAGCAGCCACTGCTAGCATAGCAGGAGCCCCAACTCAATACACACCAGGGCGCGGGGGTCCTCCCCCACCCATGAGCAGAGGAGCACCTCCTCCAGGTAGGAATTACTCTATAGATATAGTGGGGCAGCAAGGAGCTCATGTTATGGGGCAAAATTGGTGATAAAGAGGTATTTATTCATCTGATTAAGATTGGTTATTATGGAGGGTTATTCTGATATCCAACTAGTGCTGTGAATATTCAGCTGGATTTATGTGCTTGTTCTTTCTCTGGTGTAAGGAATGATGGGACCTCCTCCAGGCATGAGACCGCCTATGGGCCCACCGATGGGAATGCCACCTGGCCGAGGGGCTCCTATGGGAATGCCCCCACCGGGCATGAGACCGCCTCCCCCAGGAATGAGAGGTGAGCAGAGGTTATCTTAAATGCCTAGAAGCTGTAACACAAATACAATGCTTGAAGGGTGACACATTTCAATGCCTCCCTGGCTACACTAGTTGTCAATAAATGTCTCGGTGCTAAAAAAGGGGTCCTAAGGCCACTTTGAGCATGGCAAAAATGTCTTTCTGGTTTAGCCTTGCTTCTTCTTTCCTCTTCAACATTAAATTTACCTTTATTCCCAGGACCCCCTCCACCTGGCATGCGTCCACCAAGGCCATAATATCCTATAACGTACCTTTGAACTGTGAGAAGACTGATCAAGGCGATACACCCAGCAGTACCACCTGTCAAAACTTTGTTATGTATATTTTACATTTACTGCTTGTAAAGTTTGCCCTTTTTAATAAAGTTGGAAAACCCAGTACTTTGAGTCACTGTTGTACTGGTATATTTCAGGAGCACAGCCCTTACCTTTTACTACTGCATTTGGGTCACCCCAGAAGAAGAGCAAGTGTGAAGCAAAAAGCTCAGTTTATCTTGACAGCTCAGAAGTTAACAGTTGGTCTGGGCCACTAAGGTCCGTTCCTTACAGGAATTAGAAGCGTATCAATGACATTTAGCAAGGCTGATCAAAAGAAGGGGATGGCAGAAATGGTAAAAATTCAAAGAAAGAGCTTAGTGTTTTGATGAAACTAAGTATGGGTTACTGATGAGAATTCTCCCCGCTTTATTAAAGGCAGAATAAGTACAATGGTGGCTGTAGGAGGATGCTCTGCATTAACTGCTGCTTACTAGCCTGCAGTAAACCTGCTTGATCTTTATAGGTGCAGCTGCACTGCTTCTAGTCAAAAAAAAGAAGCCAGGATGAGCAAAAATTTCATTAATTGCATACAATAATGTATTCTGGTTGTAGTCGTCCCTTCTTGCCTCAGCTTGCAACTGCTTGCTTTTCAGTTAGGAAGAAGCTGTCTGCCCCACCCCACCCCCGCCCCCTTTGGAGATAGTCCTTTCTTCAGATAGTACCTCTTGGGAGATTTGTTTTAATTCCCATTGCTATTAACTCTCAAACCATCTTTGTGACAGTCTGAAAAACTTTTTTTTGCCCATTTTAGTTACAGATTCTCAACCACAAAAATCCTTTTCAGCCATATCAATTAATTGAGATCACAGAAGTGTGTGAACAAAGCAATAAGCGTTCGCCAGTTTTTGTCCTAAAACCAATGAACTAAATGTCTGATAGAAAGATGTAACATCCCAGCTCTTAGTTGCTCCAGCTTATCTTATAAAACAGAGCAAACTTTTTAGAAAAAAAAAAATCAATCCTTTATTGCATGGGCTGCTGAAGATGTTTTCACACAGGGTCTTCAACCAGGTGTTAATGAGCATCCCGAAGCTATTCCAGAACTTGAAGAAAAACTATTCAGTTTTACTGAAGTTGTCTCCTTGCAGTACAAAGAAATCCAGGCCCTGGAGAGAGCACGTCTGAAATGTCTGCATTGTCCAAATTACCCATTTGGTAATTGCGAACCGTTCTTACTTTCTCTTGTACCTGAAAGAGAAGATATTTGAAATTAGATTCCACCAGCTCAGCTTTCAATGATAGATAAGGAACAGCACTGAGCATTTTCTAGGCAATGCTCTCCCAGGTAGAAGCCTAGGAAGGTGCTATTAAAGGCAGTATCCTTGATTGCCCCCCAGCATCAGACCTGCAGTAGGAGGGTAAGCTACTGCAGAACCAACAAACCTTTTAGCAAGGGCCTTTAAACAATCACAAGAGGAGGAAAAAAAACCCGCAACTTGAATAAGAAAGTAAAGGGAGCTATACCTGGACTTGGATTTGAAGTTTCCTCCTTTCCTGTGTTGGGCCATACCCAGACGTTTCCGATCTTCAAATGATGGGCTTTTTGAAAGAAAGGGGAAGGGGGAAAGGTAAGACAAAAACCACTGAATTACATCAATAGTACAGGTACTTCTTGCAAGAATCCCTTCTTTGTTCTGCCCACCTTTTCCCCCCAATATCAGTCAAAGTATCCCCGAGAAAGTCCACAGATGCAAAAAAAAATTCCACCTACTCAATTCTGGACTAATGTACTACTGCTAAGGCATTACCCGGCACGGTACTGCTTCAGAGCCTTCCTGCTTGTGTTCGTAAGCTCTTCGTCAAACACAGACAGTTTTTTCTTCCGCTTGGGGCCTGACAGAGACAATAGTCAGAACATTGGCTGTAAAGGGAAGGCCACAGCATCATCTTGTTTACTAGAGCCCAGTAGCCTTGACCACAACAATTAACCTAACCATCAGGAAAAGCAATGACTCCTCTCTGCAAACACACACCCAGGCCAGCACTGGTGGCCATTCCTTCAAAGATCAGTGCTTCCCTCTATACAAATTAGTTTAGTTTACCTATTTGTAACAAAGTTCCTGACATAAGTCAGGTGCAAAACAAAAGTTTCCACCTGCTGGTGCTGCTGCTGGTTCCTCTTCTGGCAAGGCTCTGGCTCGCTTTGCTCGGCGATTCCTTTTCGCCAGCCGCTCAGCATACATTTGAGATTTCAAGATTTCAAACTGTGACCTCTCCTCTGGCTGAAAGATGTTAAAATGCAAGTTTATAGTGATGTGAGGTTTTGTTAAGGGAAAGCTAGAATAGTCCACCCAGGGTCCCACTTGTCCATAAACGTACTCACCGTCATTTGGACCTTTTTCTGACTGTCCTGCATAAATTTCTTCCTTTTCTTTTTGCCTCGTAATGCTAGGTCAAACTCCTGCAGGGCTTTAGCCACTGGAGAGACAAAGAAAAACATAGAATAAAGAACCTCTTAAAGTACAGAGCAGAGTCCAGTTGCAGCTGTGGAATTTAACATGGCAGCAGTGTCATGACTCACATTTCTCTTTCTTCCTCTCCTCACGTGTCTGGAACCAGCTCCGCTCCAAACCCTCACCCGCAGTCTCTTGTTTTCCTCCCTCCAGCTGCTTCTTTGCCCTATTGATCTGAGATAATTCAGGCAAGAAGTGAGCTCATGGGGGTGAAAAGAATCTCTCTCTCTCGTCCCTTTCAAAAGCAGGCAGGTCAAGTACATTAAGGTAACCTCCTTATGCACTATATATCTACCTCAGATTCTAAAAAATTAAGGTAAAAAAAAAAATTCCTTAGAAAACCCTTACCTGGGCCTCTGACTGCTGCATCTCACGTTCCTCACGCTCCAAGCACAGAACTGCATACACATCTTTCTCTAGATTCTCAATCTTCTCTCGAAATTTTAGTATGACATCTGAAAGTAACAGTGTGAACAACAGAAGCAGCTCATGTAAAGTCCATCTTGTTTTTCAGCACCTCTTTTAGTGTCCTTCTGTACCACAATATTCCCTGCCTACTGCTCTGCTGCTTTTTACCTCAGTGAAGTGCGTACCTTGGGGGAGAATTCTGGCTTTCACTGGTGTTTTGGCAGTCTTCACAATATCCTTCAGCATCTTGCGCTCTTCCTCACCCACAAGTGAAACTGAACGACCGGCCCTGCCTGCTCTTGCTGTCCGACCCACCCGATGAACATAGTGTTTGGTGGTGTTGGGCATGGTAAAATTGATTACCTATAACAAACAGCGTTAGTAAGGAAACAATATTAAAGGACTCATTAAAAAGCTAAGCACTGCAAATACTCACTGTTTTAACACCTTCAATATCAAGTCCACGTGCAGCCACATCTGTAGCTACCAGAATATCGATCTGCTCATCCTTAAAGCGCCTGAACAGAGATAAAAAATTGCATTAGCAATGAATGCAGCAACCCACTTTTGCCCTAAAATTTCCAACTCCTAACTTTATTTTTTGCTTATGATTGCTAACTAAGCTTGCTAATACCTGAGTGCTTCCAGCCGCTGTGCCTGAGACAGGTTCCCGTGAAGCTCCCCAACCCGCAGACCCATCAGCCCAAGTAGGATGTGCATACGGTGAGCTTGCTTCTTGGTCTGGGTGAAAAGCATCACATGATCAGGGAAGGTGCGCGTCAGTAGAGCTGAAAGAATAAAAGTCCTCTCAGGAGCCTGCTTCACAGTCACAAACCGATTCCAGCTTTTCTTTGTTCATCACTAACCTGATACAATGGCCTCACGGTCCCCCTCTCGGTTGGGTCTGATCCGGATAAATTCCTGCCGCAGGAAAGGGGCCACATCTGTGTTGCTGTTCACAAAAATTCGGACGGGATTTTTCAGGGAAACAGAAGCCAAGTCTTTCACCTACCAAAACAGGTAGAGAAAAAAAAAAGTCCAACATAATGTCTGGTAAAAGACAAATTTCTATTCAGCTTTCTGCCTCAATATGCTTCTCAGCTGCCTGTCTTACCTCTTCTGTCATTGTGGCAGAGAAAAGCATTGTCTGACGGTGGTGGGAGCACAACCTGATTATTTCCTTCATCTGTTCCTCAAAGTATTCATCCAGCATCCTACACGGGACAGAACCAGCAAGGTAAGGCAGCTTCATCTGGTACTAGATAAGAAACATTACTTAAGGCAGGGCAACAAAGACTGCTTTATAGCCTGGGAAAAGGAAAGCAGAAAACTTCCCTCTCATTTTTCACCACTGTCCTGTTTAGCCTACCTGTCCGCTTCATCCAAAATCAGCACCTCAACGCTGCTCAGGTGGAAAGAAGGGCAGTTGTGGAGATGATCAATCAGTCGCCCAGGAGTGGCGATAAGGATGTCTGGCCCGGCACGCAGAGCTGCTTCCTGAGTCTTCACATCTAGGCCACCTGAAAGAGAGCAAACATGGACTGCTGACTCCCTGAGCAGGTTGCAGCACAGTACACAGATCCAAATTGCCTGAGGATGGGAAACAACTCGGATTAATACCACATTCACAATTAGAACTGACCCCACCTTTTCTTTCTCAGAAACCAATAAACAAAAAGTACGTCACGGTATTGCAAAGTGAGATTTTAAACCATAGCACACCTACTAGAAGCATGCCTGTGATAACCGTACAGCTTCCAGTTTTGTAACGCAGAATTCCCAGTTCTGTATAGCAGTTTACAAACAAGCTGTACAGTTCACGTAAGAAACCGAATACTCACCTACAGCAATACAAGTTGTGACACTGCTGAACTGTGCCAGCTCTTTCGTGACAGAGTGCACCTGAATACCCAGTTCTCGTGTTGGCACTAGAACCAATACCCGTGTTATTGGAGCCTGACGAGGTTTGTAAATTAGGCGCTCCAGGACAGGCAAGATGAAGGCAGCTGTTTTACCTAAAGAAGAAAATCAAGAAAAATTACCAAGAATTACCAATTATTGTGAATAGCGAATTCTCCATGTTTCCTGTGCCCTGCTCAATCCCTACCTGTCCCAGTGGCAGCACAGGCACAAATATCCTTCCCCAGAAGACCCACTGGGATACAAGCCTTCTGAATTGGGGTTGGTTGCTTGAAGCCAAGAGCTGTGATGGCCTACAAAGGAGATAGAGCAATTAAACTGTGTCTCTGGTGTGGCCACAACTGGAGTATTGCGTGCAGCTCTGGGGTCCTGGGTACAAGAGCGACATGGACATACTGGAGAGTCCAGCAAAGGGCCACAAAGATTGTGAAGGCACTTGGAGCACCTCCCATATGAGGAAAGGCTGACAGAGCTGGGACCGTTCAGCCTGGAGGAGAGAAGGCTCAGGGGGGAACTTGCCAATGTATATAAATGCCTGAAGGGAGGGTGGAAAGAGGACAAAGCCAGGCGGTGCCCAGTGATGGGACCAGAGGCAATGGGCACAACCTGAAACACAGGAGGTTCCCTCTGAACACCAGGAAACACTTTTTCACTGTGAGGGTGGCTGAGCATTGGCACAGGTTCCCCAGGGAGGTTGCGGAGTCTCCATCCTTGGAGATATCAAAAAGCCATCTGGACATAGCCCTGGGCAACCAGCTCTAGGTGGCCCTACTTGCGCAGGGGTTGGACAAGATGACCTCCAGAGGTCCCTTCCAACCTCAGCCATTCTGTGATTTTGTGATAAGTCTCACTCAAGATAATGTTGACATACTGCAAATCAAAGAATGGTTGCCATTATTTGGGAGTAACAGCTCCTAAAGGACTATCACAGTAGCTCACACATAATTTCCTTTTCGGAGAGGTCATGAAGAAAAGAGGAATTTACCAGTTCTGATTGGTGGAGGGGACACTGTACAACATTCTTCAAAGTAACACACTTAATAACTAAACTAGGTCAATACCTTTAGCAAAGGTCGTGAAAGATTCATGTCCTGGAATGACAAGTTATCATCATATTGAGAAGCATCTTCAAAAAAGCTCTCTGCTTCCTAGAAACAGCAACAACGACAAAACTGGAACAACACAGGCAGCGACACAACATGTCATCAAACGTCTCTGGGCTGTTTTTTCAGTTACAGTTTGTTAACCAAAGTCAAATTCCTTCTGAAGAAATGCTGGAGAATGACCTAGTGTCACTTACCGTTTCTCCCTTTTTTGATCTCTTCCATTCCTTCACTTTCACTGTATCTGCAGAGAAAGAGAAATGTGACAGGAACTAACAAGTACAGCTAAACACATAAAAAGGTATCATGACTACCTTCATCTCATACTTTTTGCTGTGAACGAGTTATTGAAGGAGAAGCCTCAGAAACAAGTACAGGTGTGCAATGGAGTAAAATACCACGCAAATACCATCCTTTCTCCGGGACAAGTTCAATTAAAGTACTACGGCTACCATTCAAAATAAACTTGACCAAAAATCAGAAGGAATGTTGCAGAAGGAAGACAACAAAAAATAAGAGGTTCTTGCCCACTCCCAGCAAGGCTTCACTACAGACTTTTCTCCAGTGAGCCAATGGTCTGTCAGATTCTTGCTCCTGACCTTCTTTTGTGGTTTAACCCCAGCTGGCAACTAGGACCATGCAGCTGTTTACTCACTCCTCCCCCCGAGTAGGGTGGGGCAAAGAGGGAGAAAAAGGAAAAAAAACACCTCGTGGGTTAAGATAAAGACAGTTTAATAGAACAGTAACTGAAGAGAAAATAATAATAATGGTAAAAGAATATACAAAAGGAGTGATGCAATACAACTGCTCACCACCCGGTGATCAATTACCCAGCCTGTCCCAAGCAGTGATCACGATTCCTGCCCCCCAGCCAACCCCCATTTATATATTAAGCATGACGTCTATGGTATGGAATATTCCTTTGGCCAGCTTGTCCTGTCTGTGCTCCCGCTCAGCTTCAATGGGAAGCTGAAAAACTCCTTGACTTATGATAAGCATTACTTAGTAACCACTAAAACAATATGTGTTACCAACATTATTCTCATACTAAATCCAAAACACAGCAGCTACTAGGAAGAAAATTAAGTCTATCCCAGCTGAAACCAGAACACCATCTCTCTATGTACTGCTAATACCTGCTTTTGTGAAGATAGTTTCATCATCCAATGAATACTGAGACTCCACATCTTCTTCTTCCTCCCTACTGAAATCCTCACGTTCCCTCTTTTTGGTTTGATTATCCTCAGTTTCCGCATCTTCATCCCTCACTTTTGCTTGTTTAGCTTCTCTTTCCTAGAAAAATATTTTAAAACCAAAAAGTTTTAAAAAGAAAGGATAAAAAAAGAAACTTCGGTCCTTTGTGAGCTGTTGTTTGCTGAGCTCGTTCACAGATACATGCTTTTGCATGACCTTAAGCATTAACGATTCTGCATCCTCATCAGTTCAGCAAGGCAGCAGGTATGGCTGCACACCCGCTCCAGCTCCGAGCACGGCGGCTCGGGATGCGTTCGGAGCTGTGCCTCTGGAGGGAGCGCAGCAGAAGGCCAACCCCACGCCAGCCTTTTCAGTAACGAGAGAGAAAGGCTCTGACCTGGAGCTTCCTCTTCTGTCTCACTTTCTCAATCTTCTCATCCAGCGTCGTGGCTGCTCTCTGGGCGGGAATGAGGACAGAGGAGCGGTGAGGAGCGGGGGGGGGCGCGGGGCCCCGCGGCCCCAGGCCCTGCGGCCCCCGGCCCGGCCCCAGGCCTCACCTTGCCGCGGAGCTGGCGCAGCGCCGCCGCCCAGGCTCCTTCCCCGCCGGCCTCCGCCTCACCGAAGACGAAGGCGGCGCTGAAGTCCCCGCCCGTGGAGCCCCGCCGTCTGGGGCCCGGGGCCCGGCGCAGCTCCTGTGGTAACAGCGGTAAGTAACGACCTCGGGATGGTCGAAGCGGTCCGGCCCGATCCGGCCCGACCCAACCCGCTCCGCTCCCCCTC
>VZSZ01001044.1:600232-613521 GCA_013398815.1 Ibidorhyncha struthersii
GTGAAATTCCCTCTCAAGCCTAAATTCCAGCATTTCATTCTCTGCCGCCGAGGCTGTGAGGTGATGATGCACTGCAACTATCTCTGAGAGTTTCCGCCAGAATTCAGTGCTTCCCTAAGTATTCTGTCAAGAGTGTGACAAAGGCTATACGGTCTACGCTTCCTGCTGCTCTGACTTTGTCTAGAAGGTCTGTGTTTGAACTATGCTGTGTACAGTCAAAGTCAGCTGCTGCCGTCTTTGTCATTATTTCCATGATAGTTAACTCTAGAGGAAATCCTGTCCTGTGCTGGAAACTTCACCTTCAGCCTTTCTTAATTCTGCTTTCTGCTCTGTGGAAAAGGGTTTAGGGTTTGGGTTTTTTTAGCATCTTCGTGGCTTAACAGCTTAAGTGAACTCTAGGCATGGCACGCTTTTTAGCAGTTAGAAAAAGGGGTACAAAGGAAAGCCCAACTTGAAAGTCTGGGTGCAAATATAACGGTGGATTTCTAACTTGATGCCAAATGTCCAAAATATGCTGACTATTGGGCCAAAATGCTCATGTGTTTGTATTGAGAGGCATGTTAATGTGGTTGATTTATAAGTAAGGAGTGTCTTTTTGTTTTTTTTAAGGTCATGCAGATCACTGGGATACTGGCTTTATACAAAGAGGCAGAAACAGAAGAAATAATATGTCAGGCCAGACAGCTCAGTTAGGGGAAAGCCCCCAGGCCAGTAATTATACTCTTCTACCTGGGCAAAGAGAGGAAAGAATTGGTGGCTGGACTCGGAGGGTTCCTCAGTCAAGCAAGAATAAACCAAGAAACCAAGGTGGACAGGCCAACAGTGGAGCCACAGGACACTGGAATGAACAGGAGAATGATGGAAGGAGAATGAGGCATCAAGGTGGACAAGTACATGAGAGGGCCAGAGGACCCTGGAATGAGCAAGAAAAGGAGAGTAGAGGAAGGAAGTATCAAGGTGGACAAGTACATGAGAGGGCCAGAGGACCCTGGAATGAGCAAGAAGATGAGGGTAGGGGAAGGAGGCATCAAGGTGGACAAGCACATGAGAGGGCTAGAGGACCCTGGAACAAGCAAGAAGATGAGGGTAGGGGAAGGAGGTATCAAGGTGGACAAGGACATGAGAGGGCCAGAGGACCCTGGAATGAGCAAGAAAATGAGGGTAGGGGAAGGAGGTATCAAGGTGGACAATCCCAGGAAGGAGCTAGAGGTCTGAGGAATGGGCAGGAAAATGAAGGTAGGGGAAGAAGGATGCAACCTCGGGAGAATCCTCATTTCTACCAGAACCCTGCCACAGGTGGTGCCCAGTTCAGTGAGCAGCCTCAGCAAGTCAAAAGGATTGGCTATAAATTCCTAGAAAGTCTCCTCCAGAAAGACCCTTCAGAAGTTGTCATCACACTTGCTTCCAGTTTGGGTTTGAAGGTACTTCTTTCCCAAATGGCTATGAAACCAAATTTCCTTCAGCTCGTTTGCCAGGTGCTTCGGAAAGCCTGCAGCTCCCGAATGGATAGGCAGAGTGTCCAACAGCTTCTTGGAGTGGTAAAGGAGTCCAACTTTCTCAAGATCTGTCTGCCACAGTATGTGTCTGACATGATGACAGAAGCAGTCCCTACTGTACGTCATCAGTACCCTGTGCATATTAGCAACATAATTTCACTTCTTCAGGACCTCATCAGTATTTTCCCAGCCAGCTCCGTGCAGAAAATCTCTGTTCTCTTGACAGTTTTGCCAGCATCCATAAATGCCCTGAGAGCTTCTGGTGTGGATATCCCAGAAGAAACAGAGAAAAATATAAATAAAGTCCAGATGCTCGTGCAGCATCTGCAGGAGAAGAGACGTGAAGGCACACTAAGGGCTGATAACTACGCTCTTATGCAGCCTCGGACTGATGGTCAAGAAGAAACCTATCGTACAATGACCATTTATCCTACATATAATGAGGTACATCGTGATGAGAAACCCTTTCTACGTCCCAATATTGTTTCTGGAAGATATGAGAGTACCAGCATTTATCTTGATACCCATTTCCGGCTTTTGAGAGAAGACTTTGTAAGGCCTTTAAGGGAAGGTATCTTGGAGCTTTTGCAGAGCTTTGAGGACAAAGGCTTGAGAAAAAAAAAATTTGATGATATCAGGATCTACTTTGACACACGGATTATTACCCCTCTCTGTTCCCCAGCTGGTATTGTTTACAAGGTCCAGTTTGACATAAAACCACTGAAGTTTGTACGATGGCAGAATTCCAAACGCCTGCTATATGGATCCCTGATCTGCATGTCCAAAGATCACTTCGAAACTTGCCTTTTTGCCACTGTTTCTAACCGTGATAACGCAGATCTTGCCCACGGGATTGTGCAGCTATGTTTTAATGCACAGAGCCAGGCACTGCTGGCAGAGGTTCAGCCCTCAGACTCCTTCCTCATGGTAGAGACAACTGCCTATTTTGAGGCCTATCGGCATGTGTTAGAAGGGTTACAAGAAATCCAGGAAGAAGATATCCCATTCCAGAAGTACATAGTGGAATGTGATGCACAGGTGGAGAAGCCAACATACCTGACAATGGATACTGTCTACAATTTTGCACCCTTGATGGAAGATCTCCTGTCAGATGAAGAGGTGAACCCTGATGGTTTGAGAAGGCAAAATGTCCATGTTCTAGATCCCAGGCAGTGGCCTTCAATGGAAGCCTTGAGATTAGATGAGTCTCAGATGCAGGCTTTGAATCTTGCACTCACCAAGGAGCTGGCTATTATCCAAGGACCTCCTGGGACTGGTGAGAAACATTTGCTTTAAGTCTGTCATTTAATTTATTGAGTTCACGTCACTGAGTTCTCTTTGACTCCCCTGTTTAGGGAGATTAACTTCAGAGAAAGCCAGCTGCACAGTCTCCAAATCTTTGGTCCCATGCCTGATTGATGCTTGAGTAGACCAGTTAGCATGAGCTGTGGAGAAGGTGAAAATATCCTCAGATACCCATATCCGATCTTACGCGTTGGTGACCTAGTTGCAAGTAGACCAACTGCATTATTGGCTCTGCTTGTGTATTGGGGTGAAAAAAATTCAACTATCTTTGATAACATGGTACCTCTTGCTGTGCAACAGTCCTATTTGTCTTCATAGCATGTTAGAACGTTGTGAGTGTTCAGCCATGGTCCTCTGTGTGAATAAAGCATTACAAGATTAACTGTAATTGTTTTAAATAGTACCTGAACTCAACAAGCACCACTACTTGAATTCCGCTAGTATGCGGATGTTTCGTGTGCAGCCAAATGTCATGTATGAAGCCAGCATCAGAGTGGGCTGGGGGATGCAGTGGCAGAGGAAACCCTGGGTCCAGGTCCAGGGTATTAACTGAAAGACAACATTCTTGCAGAGCATGGTCTTGCTCAACAACAGGCCAGAAAGACAGTGTCATGCTACTTCATTTACATTTTTGTAAACTAGTTGCCTCTGAGGTCACCTCTCTTGGCACAGACCAGATTTGCAGCCTAGAAAGAAGTCTTGTATCTGGTTTTGATGATTCCTGTGTTTCAAGGCACCCTGTAGAGGGTGGATTACCCTTTTCTAATTCTGAACTTGTTTTGCAGGGAAGACTTACGTGGGTTTGAAGATTGTTCAGGCTCTCTTGACTAATAAGCATGCGTGGCAAAGCACTGTCCAGAAGTCTCCCATCCTTATAGTCTGCTACACTAATCATGCGCTGGATCAGTTCTTAGAAGGTAAGAGTACCTGGCAAGTGTGATGGAGGGTCAGGTAGAAATTACAGCATAGCTCTTGCTCTGCCCATCTTGTGTGATGACCTGCTGTTTTGGCTTTTTCTAGTGACTCCAGCCCCATTGATGCCCAGTAAGAAAACTTCACTCCGACCAATCCAGTGTAGCATTTGCCCTTGTTCTACTGCAGAAAACAGAGCTGGCCTCTTTAATAATAATATTTCTCTTTCATTCCCAGGAATATACACATTCCAGAAACATGGGATGGTGCGTGTAGGAGGCAGAAGTAGCAGTGAGGTCCTGAAGCAATTCACCTTGAGGGAGCTGAGGAAGAAGTGTGAATTCCGATACAATTTGCCCATGCATCTCCGCAGAGCCTATGTGAATGTATGTGCAGAGTTCACTGGAGATGGTGGGAGTGGGTTGCCTGTGCATGGGAGGAGCTAACTGAACTTCCTCTGCACCTGTTCTTCCACCTCGTCTTACGCTGAAATCAGCCTCTTGTTCTGTCCTTGTTCACTTTATCTGTTTCTTGTCCTGCTGTTTCTGAAGTCTGCTTCTCCGAGTATGATGATGCCTCCCTTTTCTTTGTTATGAGTAGATAACCAGTGAGATGAAACAGGCTGAGCAGGAGCTCCACGAAGGAGCGAAGCTCTTAGAGTGCACAACGTACGGAGTTCTGCATGAGCGCCACTTGGAAGCATTCATTGCGCCCCACCACTGGGACAGTCTGATGAATGGTCTGGTAAGAGAGGTCCCTTTCTTCTCAGTCAAGCAGTCCCAATGTACACTTACTGCCCTTTCTGCTGATGAGTCTGAGGTTCCCCAAGCACACTTCTTCTTAGCATCACTTGGCTACCAGGAAAGTGAGAGAGTGAACAGCAAGCTCTGCAAGCGACAGTAGTCTAGACTGGGCCAGGCAGGCAGGGGCTTTAAGTTTTGCTTCTTTAAACTGCAGAGATTCTAAGTTATCTTTATGAGCATAAAAGTGCAAGTGCCCAAATGAAAGCCTCTTAAACTGAAGGGGAGGAGGGATGCTCTTTCTGAAGATCTGAAGCTGCTCAGACTTTTTAGCTCTGGAGGTCTCTCGGGGGACTTGTCCTAGTTGCCTGCTGCTGCAGTGTGCTGCTTTGGCGTCATCCGAAGACTCTGAAGTGCAATAGGCGTGGCTGATTTCACTTTCCTTGTATTAGGATAATGAGGAGTTTTACTACAGTGCTTCACAACACTCGATGATTCTGGAGTGGCTGGGCCTTGGTGTAACTGTCTTCACCCAGAATGCTGCAGAGAATATAGGGGCTGAGAATCCAGGTAAAAAAAACCAAAACCAAACACAACTCTCCCCCCATCCTCTACAGGTGTGTTTGCCTAAGCAGTGCATGTGTGCCAGAAAAGAGACACTGCTTCTTAACAGACACTGAAAGATGCATGGTACTGTAAGGTAGTGGAAAGAAGATTAACTTCGTTTCCACATAATGGTCTGACCGCTGCACTGTGATTCTGCTAGAGTGGCTGTGGCTTACTGCATGTGACTGGTGACTCTCACAGGTGGCCAGCAGGAGAGAGAGGAGGAGTGGGAAGGTGAAGCAGAAGAGGAGCTTTTGGAGATCCCAGAGGAGGCTGACCTGATTCAAGCTGACAGAGTGATTGAGGATGAAGAGGCAGCAAAGCCTCAGGGAAGGAAGGAGGAAGAGCATAGAGCTGTTCATGAACTAGCCAGCATGCTGTTGGCTATGAAGCTGGAGGACCAGGAACAAGGAACAGCCCAACCACAACAGAAGACTATGCAGTGGGAGGTAATTGCATGCACTAGCATGTTTTGGCTCTGCTTGACTGTGTGAAGAGTAACACAGGGATGCTAATAAAGAAGAATCTTTGTGCTGTAACTGCTTATTGAGGAGCTTTTTTTCTGCAGGTAACTGCTGCCCAGAGGAAGAAAATGAAACACAAGATGAAGGCTGAGCTCCGCAAACTGAGTGCAATGACAGAGTCAGAGGCCAAGGCTATTCAGGATCTGTGGCAACTTGACCTGAGCTCCCGCTGGAGGCTTTACAGGTGACAAAGCAATTTTGCAGGGTCTCTCAGGCAAATATTTCCTAGGACTGTTCCAGTTTGCAAACTCTTTCTGTCAAGCCATGGTGTCCATACCTGTTCAGCTACTTATTTGAACACGCTTGTTCTTACTTTCCCTGTATTGCATAGGCAATGTTGTCATCTCCACTGTGTTCAGAACTAAGTACAGGTGCTAATAATCTCTTGCCCAAAAGACATAGAGGACACTTTGAACTGAATCCACTCAGAACTTCTGGATCACTATCCTGTTCAACGTGCGGTGTGTGATAACGGCACTTTCTTCTCAGGCTTTGGCTGCAGACCTATCAGGGGCTTATTCGACAGAGGATTTTACAGCATGAACAGCAGTATCGGGTAGCAGCAGAAAGGCTGACAGAACTGAGGCTGCAGGAAGATCTCTGCATTCTCAAGGAGGCCCAAGTTGTGGGGATGACAACTACAGGTGCACAGCAGTTGGGAAGCAAATCAGTATTGCACTGCATCCAGTGTTAAATTGTTAAAGGACTTTGTTGCCAAAAGATTAGTATCATGCTGCTTGACAGTCTGGGTCAGGCTCTGCGTTAGTCTGCAGCTTTCTTAATCTCTGACTCCCTTTGCAAATGTAGCTATGGTGCGAGTTGTCAAGTAACTGCATGAGCAGTTTCTGTGCACTCGTGCACTCCCTCCATCTTGAGAAGCATTCTTCTAATAGAAATGCTCCGCTTCTTTTGCCTGACTAAAGCACAATATCTGCACTGCTATCCCTACATCACCTTCTGGTGATGGTAGTGTAAATGTCATTGTAATATGACCCTTCGGAGAAAGAATTTTTATTTATGTGTGTATTGAGTAGGTATCTTATGTCTGAAGCGGGGGTCAGGAAAGGGCCGAGGCAGGCACAAGATTCTAATCCCCACCTGCCTTCCCTAATAACTCTTCGTACAGAAGCCATCCTTGGTATGGTGCTGTTTTAAAGTTCAAAAAGCTGAGTCTTGACATGGTGAATCTTGGGAAGAACCCCAGTCTCTTCTGGGACACAGCCTGCTCCCCTCCCTGGAAACTCTTGTCATAGTGCCTGCATGTAATTATATTCTGCTAAGGTTTAGCTTCTCTCCTTGCTCAGGTGCTGCCAAGTACCGTCAGATCTTGCAAAAAGTAGAGCCGCGAATTGTCATTGTAGAAGAGGCAGCAGAGGTGCTCGAGGCTCACACCATTACTACTCTCAGTAAAGCGTGCCAGCATCTCATCCTCATTGGAGATCACCAGCAGGTAAGGTCCACGACTAATGCCACTAACTGTTGTGTAAATGAACTAGAAACGTTTAACCAAACACCATATGTGAAAGGTTGCCAAGACTTACTGCTCCCCAGCTTCCACAGATAGCACAGGTCCTGTCTCCTGTAGTTTTGGAGTAGAGCTCCTGTGGGACCTGTCTTTTAGTTTAACTGATTTGAATTTAAGTGTACTTTATCCGCTTCAGTTGTGACTGTATCCAGCTTTGATATTTAGCACTTCTAGAAGAATCCAGTCTCTGCCCTTTCTATGGGGGGACCAGCGACAGAAAGAGATGAGTGAAAAATCATACTAACACATAGGAAAAGTGCTACAACGTGAACCTCCTATCCCTTCTCTTTCAGCTGCGGCCTAGTGCAAACGTATATGACCTGGCCAAGAACTTCAATCTGGAAGTCTCCCTCTTTGAACGGCTGGTGAAAGTCGATTTCCCCTTTGTCCGTCTGAAATACCAAGTGAGGAAGAGCTATAAAAAACTCCATTGCATTTGCATTTAGGTTGTTTTAAGTTTGTAGTACACTTAAGTTTATATTTCTACTCTGAGCAGCCTAAACGAAAAGAACATGCTATTAAATTCCCAAGAGGAATGGTAAGAGCTGTCAAACTGCCACAAGCAGTGTACCAGTATATTTCCAATTATTCAGTGATGTCGTCCACAGCACTGTGGTTCCCACATGTCTTAATGCAATGTACATGGCTTATTGTGGCATCTGAAGCTTCCAGAACTCTGGAGACTGACCGCACAAGTCTTCTCAGGCTGCTTTCTGCAGAGTTTCTCTAATCATCTATTTTGGTGCCTGGAGAAGTTCATGCTACTTCCAGCAGTCCTGTACTCAAACTACCCAGAAGAGCTCATGTAGTGGTTAGGGTGAGGTGTTTTGTTATCTAGAACAGCGTTCTTAGATTTGCACTGAAACCAGTATTCCTATTACAACCACCTTCCCAAATGTTGAAACTGCTACTACTCCCCCGGTAACTGCTGGTGGTGGCAGTGATGGGGCAGGGGAGGATGGGGATTAGAAGGTGCTCCCTTCTTGACTTTTACTGGAAAGTTATCCTTGTCTTAGATTCAGCCACAGTCTGTACAGTGAAACAACAGAATAATGATAGGGAAATATGGGGCTCCTTCCTCAAGAATGATACAGCTACTTTGTGTTTCAGCACCGCATGCGTCCTGAAATTGCCCAGCTTCTCAGTCCTCATATATACCAGGAGCTGGAGAACCATCCCTCTGTCCTGAAGTACGAGAACATAAAAGTGAGTTTTCAGCAATCTAAGCAATTGCTTTTGTCCCCTGTTACTGGCTAAAATGAGCTTCTGTAAAATGTAGTGTTTAAGGGTTTCAAATTCTTGATCAAGAATCAAGATCAAGTTCAGTTATTGAAATTTATCCCTGAATTGTGGAAATGTGTGATGTAGAATTAGGCAAGTAATTAGTGATGGTGGACACTGGAAATGGATCCAGTACTGATGACTTTAAATGAACAGCAAAAAATGGAAGAGGGACCGAAAGAACTGTAGGAGACTGAAAGCTAGGAAGAAACCTTAAATGAGAGACTCAAAGCATAATATGTGAAACTCCCATGTAACATAGATGACTTCATTACTGGAACCTTCCTTCCTTGGGTTCTCAGTATGGGCATTTTACCAATACACAACATCTGCAAACAAGATCTATTCAGCTTAAAAATATAAAGCAATCACTTATTGGCTAACATATGCAATAATCAGCTAGAATTTAGTAAGTTATAAGCATTAGTATGCTTGCCACACGATGAGATGCTTGAAGAGTCTCTGTTGTTATCAGGCATGTATCAGCCAGAATAAGCATCAGCCTCTGCTTCTTCCTTAATGTTCCTGCGTTTCCGTATTAACACTAACTCCCTGTTTTCTGATTTGTATTTCCCCACCCTAATTACGATTTCATATCCCTCCATGTTGGTGCTTTTCTTGCATCTCTGAACTATCAACAATCCTATCTCTGGTTGTAATTTTACCTTTCTTACCTTGCATAGCCCTGTTGTGCAGACTTCCTCACAGCTTAACTATTTCCTCAGAAGTCCAAGCCAAGGTTACGTTGCTGCGCTGTATCAGAGCTAGGCTAAACACCCTGGGAGAAAGAATTGGAGGTAGTTACAGAAAGAGGATTACAGTAGCTTAGCCTATGTAAATCTCTCTTCATGAAAAGACAGTACTAATTAGTTAAAAGCTCTTTAACTGGATGAGGAAAGCATACTGAAAACTATAGCAGAATGCTGAAGCCAAACAAGACAAAATTAATACTGAAGATGATTTAATTGCTAGAATAAGCTATCTGGGAAAGTGGTGGGCCCTCTTTTTGAAATCCAGATCAAGTATTTTGTAGAAGATGGTTTAGTTAAACAAATGAAAAAGCAAACAAAAAAAAAAATCCAAAGAAAACCCAACCAAACAAAAAACCCACCCAAAACACACAACCACTTAGGAGACCACAAAGTTTTACCCCATTTCCCCTATGAGAAGCTATTCTGGAGAATCTTATGGTTCCATCTGGCCTTAAAGCAAACTTGAAATACCAAAAGGCACCAAAACTGAATCTTCCCATCTAGTACAGTAACCAACATAAGTGATCACTGAATTAAAGTGTACAGCAGTGGACACCATGCCACTATGGACACCTTGGGAAACCAGAGATCTGTGTTTGATCTACAAAATCTGGTTTTGCTGATAAAAACAGTCTCTGGGTTTTGGCATGCAGCCCAAGAATTTCTTATGGGTAGAAGAATTCCAGTTAAGAGGCAAAAAAATAAAGGTCCCTAATAACTCCAGGCAAACGGAATTTTTGAACAGGTAAGCAGACAGCTCTACGCCCCTTGAGCTGGTGAATGACTACTGGAGTCCCTAGTGTTCCTGGTTTTCCTGGTGGAAAAGCCATCCTCATTCCTTTTATGTTTTTATTGTAGTAACGGAGAGGGCATGTTTTTTTTGCTAGATAGTTTTAGGCAAGTGCTAAGCTCTGTGCACTGATAACTTACTATCTTTCTCCCACATGGCCAAAACAAGACGTTGTTCACACCACAAACGTGAAATGGAAATATGATGCTTTGAGAATGTTCCTAGCATCTTATCTTTTCTTTTCTATAATCTGAAAAGGTACAGTAGAAACAACCCTGAAAAGACAGGGAATAAAATCATCCACAGAACTGACTTTGTATTAGGATACTGAATTGTCACTAATAAACTGAAATGTGATTAATAAGCTTAAATTCTGATCTGATGAATATGCTATGGAAATCTAAGAAGAAATCACCTAAGTATGCAGTAAGTGCACATTGTAGTCCTCTCCTTAAGAGTCCTTCTGCCAGGGCGTAATTGGGGCCATGGAAACAGGCTGCAGTGAAGGAAGCTAGAATTCTGTTTCTAACATTCCTTTCTCTTGTTTCAGGGGGTCTTATCTAACCTCTTCTTTGTGGAACATGACTTTCCTGAGCAAGAGATCCAGGAAGGGAAAAGCCACCAGAACCAACACGAGGCCCAGTTTGTAGTGGAACTGTGCAAGTACTTCTTGTGTCAAGATTATCTACCTTCTCAGATCACCATTCTCACTACTTACACTGGACAGCTTTTCTGTCTGCGCAAGCTCATGCCAGCCAAGACCTTTGCAGGTGTGAAGGTTCATGTAGTTGATAAGTACCAGGGGGAGGAGAATGATATTATTCTGTTGTCACTCGTGCGGAGCAACAAAGAGGAGCGAACGGGGTTCTTACAGATCTCTAATCGGATATGCGTAGCATTATCCAGAGCTAAGAAAGGGCTGTATTGTATTGGAAATATGAGCATGCTTGGCAAGGTTCCTCTCTGGAGCAAGATCATTCACACTCTTCGGGAGAAAGGTCACATTGGCCGCTCACTGATGCTTTGCTGTCAAAACCACCCTGCAACCAAGACACTGGTCTCTACAGCAGCAGACTTCAGCAAAGTCCCAGAAGGAGGCTGTAGTCGTCCCTGTGAATTTAGGTTGAGCTGTGGACATGTTTGCACAAGGGCATGTCACCCATATGACGCTGAGCACAAAGAGTATCAGTGTCTGAAGCCGTGTCAAAAGGTGCTTTGTGCAGATGGGCACCGCTGTCTACGGTCATGTTATGAGCCCTGTGGACCATGCATGGTGAAAGTAGAGAAAACTATTTCTAAGTGTGGGCACTTGCAGATGGTGCCATGCTCAACTCCAGACAGCGAGTTTCTTTGCCAGGAACCTTGTCAGAAAAAGTTGAACTGTGGGCATACATGCAACAAATTCTGTGGGCAGGAATGCACTAAGTGGTGTCCTGAACTGGTTACAGTCACGCTGAAATGTGGCCATGACCAGCAGGTTAAATGCTGGATCACAGAGGAGATGAAACATGAGAAGCCTGTGGAATGTAAGATGAAGTGTTCTGCCACACTGCAGTGTGGTCATGTATGCTCAGGTTCCTGTCATACCTGCTTTGAAGGAAGATTTCATAAGCCATGTAACAGCCCATGCAAGCGCTTCTTGGTCTGCTCCCACAAGTGCCAGCAGCCTTGTACTACAGAATGCCCTCCCTGTCAGCTGGAATGTCAAAACCACTGTATCCACAGTAGGTGTAAAAAGAAATGTGGAGAGAGCTGTTTTCCATGTGCTGAGCCATGCGAGTGGCGGTGCCAGCACTACCAGTGTACCAATCTTTGCTCTGAACCATGCAATAGGCCTCGCTGCAATGTACCATGTGCTAAGCTGCTGCGCTGTGGTCATCCTTGTATTGGATTGTGTGGAGAGCCCTGCCCAAAGAAGTGCCTTGTTTGTGACCATGAGGAAGTCACCCAGATCTTTTTTGGCTTTGAGGAAGACCCAGATGCTCGATTTGTGCAGCTTGAAGATTGTGGCCATGTCTTTGAGTCCCAAGGCCTCGATCATTATATGGATGAAGATGATGGTGTCATCAAGCTGAAGGTATGCCCTATCTGTCAGACACCTATCAGGAAGAATTTGAGATATGGCACCATTGTGAAAAGGCGGCTGGATGAAATAGAAAAGGTGAAAGAGAAAATCCAAGGCCCAGCCCAGGAAATTGAGTCTAGCAGACAAAGACTGCAGGCTGCGCTGACAGGGAATGCTGTTTTGCAGAGGAATCTGCCCCTTAAGTACCTCATGCTAGAAGATAAACTAAAAGCTTCTGATCTCTCCACAAAGAGTATTGGACTAATCGAGAACCAGCTTAACTTATACAAACGCGTAGCGGACCTAACCAACTCTATGAGCAAAATCAATGCAAATGAGAGGAAAGGGCTGAGAAAGCGTCTGGATGAAGTCCAGGAGTGGCTGGATAAGCCAAGGCTCAGTTTTACAGGACAGGAGCTCTCTGACCTACAGGCTGAGCTTCAGCGACTGACCTATTTGTGGACCCTCTTGGCACGGTGCGAGGGTGCAAAGGGGCTGATCACCCCAGCGCTTGCAGCGGAGATTGCCAGTGTGCGTCAGATCCTGGAAGGGACAAAGAAATTCACAGAGGAGGATGAGGCCGCAGTGAAGGCTAACCTGGAGAGGCTCTGCAAGGCCTTGCCTGTGTCAGGGCTCGGCATCTCCGAAGCGGAGCGGGTGCAGATTGTCAGTGCTGTGGGCTGTCCCCGTGGCCACTGGTTCAAGTGCAAAAACGGACATATCTACGTGATCGGGGAGTGCGGGGGGGCGATGGAGAGGAGCAAGTGCCCCGAGTGCCATGAGGTGATCGGGGGTACCAACCACGCGCTGGACAGCACCAACAGCCTGGCCCCGGAGATGGACGGTGCCACCCACCCGGCCTGGTCCGATACCGCCAACAACCTCCTCAACTTCGAGGAGCTCCGCCGGCTGCTGTAGCGGCCTGCCCGCCCCCTTTCTTACCCCTGTAGCTAATAAAGTGAATGGCTGCGCTCTCGCGGAGTCGTGTCTGTGGGAGCGCGGAGGGGGAGGGGCAGCGTAGTTTCCGGCGTTACCCGGAAGCGGATGTGACGCGCGGCCGGTGGCTGAGCAGCCGTGAGGGAGCTGTGGGCGCCGCTATGGAGTCGCGGGAGCCGCTGCGGGAGCTGGGCGGCGCGCTGCGAGCGGTGCTGGCGCGGCTCCGAGGTGGGGGCCGGGGCCGGGCGGGGACCGGGCCGGGCCCAGCCGACTCTCCGCTGGCTGAGGTCTCTCTCTGCCGTTACAGAGGGCGAACCGGGCGAGGGCCGCGAGCCGTTCGAGCTGCCGCGCTTCTGG
>VZSZ01001044.1:617025-702210 GCA_013398815.1 Ibidorhyncha struthersii
AGATAACCAGGCAGCAGTTGCATCAGCTCTGGCTGCATGTCTAGGTGTGGTCAAGGATGCTCTGGAGGAGATGGAACATGTAAGGAAGCCCCTAAGCCTTTGAGGAACCTGCAGTGATGGATTGCAATGATGGTTCAGTGGTGGAACACAGGGATTGTTTTATATACAGGCTTTGATTTAAATTTGTTCTGGTATGAGCTAGAGTATTGTATTATTCCTGGATCTTAATGAGTTTTTAAACTCAAGCCTGGTTTACTTTATATAAGGTTGCGATAAAGCTGTGTCCTNTCTTGCTGTTGGCTCTGTTGAATTGGAAGTTGGGGATTATTTTTTTTTTAATCCAGTCCCGGTAATGTTAACAGAACCTGGCAACTGAGATGCTGGTTGGAGAGAGATTCCTCCATAAATTATTTGTATGATTTCTAGATTATGTTTTCTCTTTCCTGGGAAATTGATGGAATTGATATCGGGCTCTGACTTTTCAGTCCATCTATGTTCTCAGGCTCTGGTGGAAGGGCAAGATCCCTACAGTGACATCATGGAAGATGAAGAGCTGGGCTTTCGGGGCAACAGAGATACGTATTGGTCAGAAGCTGACCGGAAGCTGCTTAGCTCCTGCATGGGATTAATGAAGGCTTCCAAAGCTTGCCTGAAGAAGGTCTTGGGTGTAGTGAAGGCTTATGGCAAAGCTGATTCTCCAGAGCAGATCACTCAGCTGGATGATCTTGCAGACATCGCTAATGAAATCAGTCCAAGGTAAGTGGGTCTCTCCCCATGCTGCTTTTTGCTCCACAGCAGTCCCTGTCTTTCTCGAGGTCTAGAGAATGGATTAGGAAAACCTTTACGATATTGAAGCTGTCAGCAGGTGGTGGAAGCAGATGTGGGAAAACTGTTATGGCATAGGCTGTTGGGAGTTGTGCAGGTTAGGAGAGGAACATATGTTGCAGCTTGGGGTGGAGCTGTGACCATGTCTCACTCTAAGGTGAGAGTGGCACATAGGTGTCTGAAAAGGCAGTGAGAAGCATCCCATGGGTATGACTGACACATGTCATGCACTGCAGTTCCTGACTTACATTCAGGGTGGGTGTGGGCTTTGACCAGGATCCATGAGTTGTGCTATCAGGAATTTTCTTCCATTGCTCCCCTCTCTTCTTTTCCAGTGTTGATGAGCTGGCACTAAGCATGTATCCACCTGTGAATGAGTTGGCTGTGCGACTCAATGTAAGTGTCTGCAGCCTGCATGCGGGTCTACTCACTTGGCTGTAGAGAAGGGGAAGAAATCAAATTGGAGGGATTATGTTACTGTCGGGGGAGATAGGTGTCAGTGACTGTCTCAGTAACAAGTTCTTAGGGACGAACAGTCCCCTTTGGTTCTTGCACACGTAGGTTCCTTCAGATGGAGATGCGTTCCTCATCTTTACTTCTTGAGGGAAGAGCATGGCTGCTTGAGCTTTGGCTCTGTCTGACCTGTAATCCGTAGAGGCCTCCTCAGGAAAGTGAGGTCTAAGGCTGTGGACGAACTGCATGTCCACTTTCTTCCTTGGCTAATGTAGTTGTGCTCAAATAAAGTTATCTAAATTAAAAATACAAATTAAAAATTCTCAGAGTGGGCATGCTTAAGCGCTGAAACAATCTGCTCAGAGAAGCAGTGGAATCTCCATCTTTGGCAATACTCAAAATTTGACTGGGCAAGGCTCTGAGCAACCTGACTGAACTTTGAGGTAGGCCTTGTGTTGAGCAGGGGGTTGTACTAGATGAGTTTGAGGGGACCCTTACATCGTAAATTAAGTACATATCTTCTCATATCTGAGATTTTTTATACTTAATTCTCAGCCTTGCCAGTGGCTTGATTTTTGGGGGTAAAAAAAAGGTATTGCTTAATATCAAATTGCATTATGGTCAGTCACTTGTAACTTCATGCCTTAATATCAGTTACCGATTTCTAATAGGCTTATCTTTTTAAAGAAAAAAAGCATTTTAATGTATGCTTTAAAAAATAGCCCGTCTTTATTTTCACCTGTCAGCCATCAGTAGGCTGGGAAACACTCTGAGTGTGGCAGTGATAGAGAGCTTCTGCATCCGGATCTGTGGCAGTTTTACTCATTCTTGGCTGTGTTGGGCCCCCTTTCTTTTCCAGTACTGCTGAGCCCCCTTCTTTCCATGTTTGACTTGCTTTATTTCTCTTTTGTTTCTTTCTAGGCTGCTAAGTTGGCCTCAGTATTAAAGAAAGTCTTAGAGATTACAAAGTGAGTATAAGTTACAGTTTTATAAGTGTTCCCTGCTATGAAGGTTGATAGTTGATATCTTTCTGTCTCCTGTCAAAGATGACTCATTTCTAGACAGTAAATGCTGGCATGTTGGAATAATTATGATGTTATCCAGTCACAAAGGGATGGGAATAAGAAAAGGATGGTAGGGATGAAAGTGGTTCCCACTGAAGACACACACTTATGTGTTAAGTTTTGGGACGAGAGACACGGGTGTGGGTTCTTCCTTGCTCAGAGCACTCTGGGGCTATAGCCCTGTTTTAATGCTGTGGTAATTTGGCAGTTCACAATACCCATGTGTTGTCTGGATACATAGGTATAAGACACCCAGGAGGCTTTCCTAATGAATTTCCTCCACTTTTGCAGGACAAGCCATGTGTGCCCACCATCAGAGGAAGGCTGGGTGCAGTTTCTAACTGATGCAGTAGATCACAACATGAACAAAATCAAGAACTTCACACAGGGTCAACTTTAGCTCTTCCATGTCTACATGTGTTGCTGCCACTGGCTCTGGCATATGCTTTTCCAGTGAATCTCGCTGTTGTCCAGCTACTGAGAGAACGATGAGAACAATGTTTTTAGGAGAGAACTTTACTGCCACTTGGTAAAACTTTGCCAGGGAGTTGCTCTCTGCCATTGCAGAAGGTGTCATTTTGCTTGGATTCCTGGGACGGTGCAGTGCTGCACCTTAATGCTGTGAATGTGCCCCATTCTTCAGACATTACAACTACTATGGGGTTCAAAGAACAATAAAATATTGCTAGATTTGCCTGAGTGGCTTCATCTGTTTTCAGGTGGCAGAGGATATATACAGAAGGAAAGGGTCGTCTTTTGCAAGCAGTCCGATGAACCATTACAAAATATGCAACACTGCTGCTATTTCCTGTCTAACCTTAGAGAAGAGTGAACTATCTTCCTCTTTCTGTTTCCTCAGAAAGTAGTAGAAAATATTATTTACTGCTTTACCAATGTCAAGGATCTGTAGGGGGTTAAGAGTATACCTCTAGAGAAACGCTACACCTATCATCACTTTAAAGTTCTAGATAGCCTTTTTTACCACGGGCAGGGAAAAACGACTAAGCAGTGATGGGTTCAGCGCATACGGACAGTGAGAAATGCAGCATCTGCTCGAATGTTTAGCCCATCTTTGTCACAGTAAAGTTCAACTTATAAAAACTGGAGAGTTGGCATAGTAGCAGATGGGGGAGCGTTGAGTTTGTACAAATAACCAAAGTCAGACATGGTTTTAAATATAACTTTAATTAAACTGTTAACATCTATGCTTGCCTAAGATCAGGGGACAAACATGACCACTCTTGTAAACAGGACAGCAGGACCTGTTCTAAGCTGCATCAGGCAGCTGCAATGTCTATAGTTCTGTAGCTCTTCAGGTTCTGGAGTTGAAGGCAGGTAAGACGTGCAGTGAGTCTTCTGGGCCCTGCTTGGGTGGGGGTGAATGGGATTTGCAGCTCTTGACTGCTTTTAGGTTGCACAGAGCCCAATCTGAAAGGCAAGAAGGGATTAAACAGGCAGCACACCTCTTTATATTTCTAATTCCCAGGGCCCAGGAGATGCATTTGCTAGACGGGAGTATGGTGCCAAAAAAAGGAAAGGAAAAAAAAATAGAGAAGGCTAGCAGTTACTTAAACTACCACAACAGAACTGTGATCTGACAGTAGTTTGGGAGGGAGATGTCACTGGAGGGTTGAACTCCCCATGGAGGCATCTAAAGTTATTTTGCCTTAATGCAGCTTCTTGAGAGAAGCGTGGGGTTTTTTTAATGTGAAGGAGAGCATGCCTTTTTGGGTGACTCTTGGCTAAGTCAGGTTTGCCTGGTTCTTCAATACTTAAAATTGTTACCCAGGGACTGCCTTTATTGCTAACAGTGGGTAATGGGTGGAAAGATATGTCACAAACAGTATAGTTTTACCCCGCTTACAGATGTTCAAGCGGCTAGCTAAAAAGCAATTGATTTCTCAACAGCAAATAATTTCTAAGTTTCATAGCTCATTTCAGTGACCTATAACTGTGTCTTAGTTAATGTGTATTTCTGCCTAAGTCTTATGGTACTTCTCTTGTTACCCTTTTTGTTGGTGGGGAGCTTTCCTTCTGCTGTCTAGGCCTTTGGGGTTGAAGCTTTCACAAATGCCATACTGGCTTCAACGTATGTATGAAAGTTCTGTTACCTGTCTTTTCTCCTTTCCAGTGTGAAAATCTCATGTATTATCTGTAAATAAAGGATGGGGCAGTCTCTGCCTGCCAGGTTTTGCCTGCTTATTTTTAGGAAGAGCCTTTCCTGTGCAAGGGTTTCTCTAGCTTGTATTGTGTCTCTTTTTCCATTTACCATTCTTAGATCAATCCCTTTGCACTTACCTGTACTTCCTTTGTCTGTAAATGAGCCCTCGCCCTGCAACCACTATCACACACTTCTCCAAGGGCTCCGTGAGAGGGTTCAGGAGGCTGATCTTTGCTGTGCTTGGCTGATACTGTACCATGTTTCCTGGAAACTGTTGAAAGAAGGAAATTAGCTGAAACTGAGAGAAGGAAAAAGATTCATCTATGATTAAAGAGAGAGAAATGATCATTTTGTGCCAGAGGTCTCAGCCTGAGCTGCCAGAAGAGGCAAAGTCCAGCTTGCTTTCTTCTCAACTATATGCTGCTGTAGTTCCCTTCTGCAGCCTCTGATTTCCAGACTGGTGAACGAGTTAGGAGTCATCGGGATTTCCTTATGCTCGCACAGAGACAACGAAGAAGTGGGAGTACTGTATACAACAGTGAGGCACAACTCGCCTTTCCCAAACTGATGTCTCAGTGCTTTGAAAGAAGACAGCGTGAAGAGAGCCATTCAAGCCAGCAGAATTTTTTGCTGCTCATGACTAAGCAAGCTGTTTTCTCACTACTGCAGTAACACAACGATAGATCGATCTGACCTCAATAGTGAGAGGGGGATCACAAATGCTGATCTCTTCCTGTGCGAAGTATATGTAGAAGGAGTCCTCGTCTCTCAGCATGGCTGTCAGCCTAAGCAGATGGTTCTCTCCCAACTCTTTTCCGTACTGTGAGTAAGGCACAAAGACCTGCAGGTTGTTAGCTGCAATACAGAGTGGTGAAATAGAGATGGCAATGTGAGTGGTAAGTACAGTCTGGTCTTAGCCTGCATGGCAGCTGGGAGTGTTTAGTGCCCAACATTGTACTAAAAGCTGCAGTGTTTAAAAGCTTAAGTGATCCCAGCTGGATTTGCAGATTGAAAATCTCTAAGGTGATGTTGCCTAAGTGTTTTATTTCAATATCACCTACAATCAACTATTCAGCTAACCTTTTATAAACTTGTGGCTAAGTGCATTTTTCCTGAAGTGAGAGGACTAGATATACTTTTGTCGCCGTGCACCCAGTAGAGTCCTTACCTTCATTGCTTTTGAGGGTAAAATGAAACTCTTCCTTCCAAAGTTGGGTCACGGGGACACCATTATAATGTAGAGACTGGGCCCCAACTACCAGGTGAGTCGCCTTTTCTCCACCACTGTGGTTAAACACTTGAATGGAAAGCGGAATGTCTTGTCCCAGTGTCAGAGAACTTTGCGACTGGAAGTGGATGAAAAGGTTAACTGGCTCGTCGAGTGCAGCAGGAATGGAGCTAAACTGTGTTTCGCTGCTGCTGCTGGTTGTGTCAAGTTTCTTTATCTTTCTGTAGGCTTTGTCAAGTACTTCTTTTTCCTGAAGAGAACCTGTCACAAAAAAGAGAGCACATACTTTAGTATTCTTTCCTGTTTACTCGTGTGAAGCAGTAAAGGCAGAAGGATGGCGCTGAATTATCCTGGCAGTACTGCAGATAACTGTTGCTAAGAGCACAGAGAGAGATCCTGTTGTGCTTCTGGTTGGAGCACTTCAAGAATTCCAGCTGAGAGGACATTCGTTATACCTGAAAGATTCTACTTGGAAAGATTTGTCATAGTTTTTAAAGCACCTTGGTGCTAACATCTGTCAGTAAGAGCTGCAGTTGCCTCTTTAACTATAGCAGTAGCTAGGGCACAGTGCGACCTTCTCCTGCGATGGACTGCAGCCGAGGAGACAACATGCCATAGGCTAAGCTGAGATGGCAGGATTGGGTCAGGGAAACAGCACTCGGTAAGAGATTCTGAAGAGGGAGCTGCTCTTTGAGGGAGGGATTTAGACAATGTCTGGGAGCACGACAGTCCTTTTGAGAAAGATGGAGTCTGAAATATATTGCAGGGGTAATGAGAGGTGAATGTACAGAGTGTACAGGTAACAGAAATCAGGAAAGGTGGTTTTCCTGACAGGAAAGTGCCTGGTGAAGAAAGGCCTGGCCTTCTAGAGAGCTGGTTAATGTGGTTAAGCAGGATGAAATGTGGGGTATGAGCTGTGCTTTGATTCTGTAGACAGCAAGAGTAAGGTCTTCTTGTGCCATTCAGGAAGGGAATTAGGGAGAAGTGGATGACCCTGATGCTCTGGTATGGCTCTGCTCTCTAGTCCTTTACTCTTCACGCGTAACACTGGCAGGGAACGTGCTCAGCCACTTGCCTGTCCCATACCTTCAGGATACTTGTAGTTGTGTGTGATATCCTCACAGCGTTCACTGCCCACACTCTTGGTGCTGATGTTGTTGCCGGTGTACTTGGTGCCACCGAGGGCTGGCTTGAGGGTGTCATCTGCGTTTTGTATCCAGACCTGGCACTTGGCATTGATGGCAGCAAAGAAGTAGCAGACGTCATAATCAATGTCTGTGTCCCCTTCCTTGATGGCTCTAACAGGGGCTGGTCCACAGAAGGATGGACCTGAAGACAAAATGTGGCCCAGTTTAGATTCAGATGCTGTACCAATTAGACCCATGCCTAGTTTAGATCTATGCTGGGAGGGGTGAAGTACTAGTTTAGGGGGTCATTAGGGAGCAGTACTGTGATAAAGCTCTTAGAGCTACACAAGCTGCAGGAACCAAACAGATGAATGATGATTTAGTGCTTAAAGTCAACAGGGCGAGTCCCTGTCCTTTTGCATCCTTCCATTGGAAGTTGGTGAAGGGAGGAATATTGAACTGCTTTATTTCCTCCCTGCTCCACTCCTCCCCCCCCCCCACCCCAAGCCCCTCTTTGATATCTTACCTTTGCTTTTTTCCTGGCAGGTGGCATCCAGTGCCTGCCACCCGCTGTACTCTGGTAGCAAGTCTGCTCGAGCCATCCAGCATTCGTTCCAAACGTGGAAGGTCCTGCAAGAGACAACATCACGTGCTTATAGCAAGGGACTGAGCCCTGAGGTACAGTAAAGTTTTAGCCGAACCGCAGCCAATTAATGCTCCATTGAAAGAGCTCGGTGCATGTTGAGGAGAGCAGAGACCATGTTTTTTGATATTTCTCCAGCTGGACTGGGCTATCATTCTTACTTTGTGGGCCCTAGTAATAATAGGGCACGCTTCAGTTTGAGTTATGGCAATTTCCCGAGAACAGGTCATGTAGACAGGATCTCAGCTGAGCTGTCTCCTGTCCACCTCCCTGCAGCTGTTTACCTCTTTCTTCCCCCCTCTGTCACTTCCTAGATCCAGGTATTGTCTCAAATTCTTGCTTGGGCCCTGCCATGTTTTCTTACCAGACACGGGCACTCTTGTCTTGTGTAAGCAGTGTCCCATCTTCATCGTAATACTCATCCACACTCAGGCTGCTCTTAGTGTTGTGAGCCCACGTAAAGCCTGTGACCACCCTGGTGGGAATTCCCAGGCACCTCAGAACTGTGCAGAAGAAAGAGCTGTGAATCAGTTGTGTGTCCTGCCCTAAGGGTGCCTCTGCTGATAGACGGAGAGCATTTTTTGGTGCTAGGCCTATCCGAAATGGCACCAGGGCTGCTGTTGGACTGTTGAGTGACGAGCGTGTACTGACACTCTTTTATCTCAAAGCTAGCGATGCTGAACATTGATGAGGAGACTCAGAGCATCTGCCTCTCACCTAAAGATTAAAGGTTAAGTTACTGGGATCTGTGTTAATCCAGGATTTTAGGCATATGCTAGAGGTTCTGCAGACCAAATGAGGCTTTGATCAACACAAAAGTCTTTGACCACCGCTGTACCTGAGCACATGACTGCAGCAGACACCCAGCACTGCCCGTAGCGGACAGGCTTGCACTGCGATGAAACCCACTGCAGGAGGATGGGGCTGCTTCCCAGCCACTTGGAAGGGGGTGTCCCATTATAGTATTGCCCGGTCTCGCATTCTGTCAGGATTCCTCTAAACTCATCGCAGTTCAGCTGCAGGGAAGGAGGAAAGAAAGATGGATTAAGGAATTGCCTCTCTTTGGTAGATACACCTCATCCTGTTTGATGAAGCTACTCCCGAGGCAGATGAAACCAAAAGGATTTTTTGTGCAAAGCTTGAAGGTCATGGCTGAACAGAACAGGTGCAACAGTCTCCCCTGAAATTTATTCAGTAGTGTACTGTCACTGTAAGAAAATCCTGCAGCACTCCTTGTCTGCTGCAGGGATATCAGGAAGGGCTGGAGATGGGCAGGAGGTGTTCTTTGGATCAGCCCTGGGCAGGCTTGCTCTTTAGTTAGTGGGTCACCATAAACGGGGATTGAGAAGATGCCTTCACTCAGCCATCGGGTCTTCCCTGCTTGGGTCAGGGCTGCTGTCTGCTCTCCTTACCATGGCAGCAACTGTGCGGCAGATGTAAACGGGGTTCTTGCGCTGGGTGTGATCCTTGTCTCGTTGGTGGCGTTCACCAACATCCAGCAGTGCGAAACAGATGTCAACAATATCCTTCTCAAACTGAAACAAGAACGCATCATTTCAGGAAATTTGGCCTGAACATCTGTTCTTTGGCGTCCCTGCCAGGGTTTGTAATTGTGCAGATGATTTCTCCCTTTCTTATGTGAGGAGAGCTCCAGGCAGAGATTTGGAGGGGGAGCGCCACACACTAAAGGCAGACCTACAGCTTTATTGAAGCAAGGTGGGAAATGCATTAGCATGATACTGCATCCCCTGATTGAGGGAAATCGGTGCTTTTCTGGAGCACTGTCTAGGTGGGCACAGTGGTACTTTTGTGATCCGGTGGCACTAAAGTGGAATAAAATCACATTCTAATCACTGGCTGTGTCAGAGGGCCTTGGGCAAATTGGAAAGTCCAGTTGTGCTCACTTTACCTGTAAAACAGAGGCAGTATTACTAAGCTCTGTTAAATGCTTTTATACCCATTGGTGAAAGGAAGGCACACAAAGCCCAGATAGAGATCAATGCATTTCTTCATAGAGGACAGCCTGAGAAGGTAGCTAAAATTACATATACTGGGTTATGGGACTTCACTCACAGGTCCCTGTTCTCCTGCACAGTCTTAGACAAAGACAGTGAGTGCAGAGACCAAGTTCTTTCATCAAAGCCACAGTATGGAAATGGGTAGTGTCCTGTACACACAGGAGATGTGCACGCTTCCTCTGCTGGGGGCTGTAAGACAGCACAGATGTATCGGACCTCTTGCTTACCTGACTGAAGTCCCAGGGTTGCGCTAGGACTGCGTTTTCAGTCCCCCAGTAGATGACACCCTCTTGGTTTAAAATGTACTCCTGCCGCTGTGCCTCATTAGCCAAGAACACCTCATCATCTAGATTAGAGGAAAAAAGCATCAGGAAGAAAGCATTGCTGGTCCCAGATGCACTCGCATCTCTCACATCAGCAGACTCCACTGCGTTCCAGGGACTTCAGCAGTCCCTGACGTTCTGCCCTGGAAAAATACCACAGATTCTGAATCAGACAGGAAAGAAGAATTTCATTGTCATCTCTGTTTCTGTGTTCAAAAAGTTCCTCCAGACCTAGGCTATTGCACTAGCTAGCTCTTTTACTCTCCTGGCTGTTGACTTCTCTGTTCCTAAGAAAGATACAGTGGACTTAATCAGATCGATTATAATCTTGACTCATTTTAAAATCTTTATTATAGGAAACACTTTATCGAACATTTTCCCCTTAGCAGGAGGACAGGGCTCTGGCAGTGGAGTACTCCAGGAATGAGGCAGAAGTGCTGATGCAGGCAGCTTTGAGCTTTTATTAGCCCCCACCTCCTTCCTACAGTGCTGTCAGGAGCAGGGCAGGAGTGGCGAGGAGCACGAGGAGAGTCAACCTCAGCCTCCATGGAGGCAGAGTGCCAGAGCTCCAGAGCTGGTTTTGTGAAGTGACTGATCCCAGCCTGCCTTTCTGTTTCTGACCACATACCTCGGCACCAGGGATTAAAGAGAAGGGTGAAGTTGCCCAGGAGACAGTTAGACTTGGAGGCATGTAGAAGCAGAGCGTACTGGCCGATGGGAGCATTGGCGGGTGTGTTCACAGAGATGGTCCAGAAGCATGGGTCCTGTTCTTCCAGCGCTGCGCTCCACTGCTTCTGGTCCCCCAGGCTGGAGATGGGAAATTCAGTCTTGGTTCCATCTGCTTTGGAAGGATGTGATCCTGCAGCCAAAGAGATCTGGTTGTGTCTATTGCAGACATGCATCCTCACCCCACGCAGATTGCAGGGACCTCGTCTGTATCTGGAGCCGTAGCTCTCCTTTCTTGTCAGAGAGTCTTAACCCCTTAGCAGCGTAACGCCTAGTGGATCTTCCTAAGGTTAGTACTGCACTCAGGCCTCCCTGTTTGGAAGTGGGATGTGTATTTCATAGATTTGTAGAAACCAGGAACAGCCAGAACGGTGCAGGCCTGCTGCTCATGGGATTCGGTGTCTTGTAACAAAAGTCACAGCCAAATGCTCAGATTATGGTAAAGTAAGTTGGGGCTGAATGCTGCTGCCCTTCTCAGGGGTCTTACTAGAAAACACCTGTAAACCTAGCTAAGTTTGAACATTCCTAAACCAAAAGCCAGGAGAGAGGAGAGATCCCGTGAGTACTTTCAAATCATAGAGTAGTGAACCTGCACGGGTTATTGTGCTGCAGTGTCTCTTCTGGAAGGAGATCTAGTTTTGACCCTGCAGTCCCAGCAGCAGGAGACTCGACTCTGCCGTAGATAAACGGCTCACTGGCCTCACTTCTAAATGTGGGCACCTCTGTCCAGCTCTGGGAGATGGCTTTTGCCACCAGCTCTGTTCTTCAGGTGGGTGGAGGACCAGAGCTCTGATAGGTATGGTAATGATGTTACCTGTCTGTACTATGAGGAAGATCCTCTTCAGCTGCTGCAGGTAGTTGTGTATTGGAGCTGAGAAGCTCACGGTGATAGTGAATGGCTGCCCCCGCCTCACCATAAGCCTTTCAGTGCTGATTTCTTCTGTGTGGTGGTTACTGTTGTTCATTGTGATCTTGAAATCACATTTTTTGATGCTCAGACCTGTAGTGAGAGAGGATATAGAGTGAGTTTGGGGCTGTGAGCTGCCCGCAGTCTGGCCCGGGGACACACACATCCTGAGACACACAAACTCCTGATGGTGTGTTTCTCCACTCAGACAGTGCCCCCCTGCCTCTGAGACATTCTGCCCAGTAACTGTAAGGGCCTTTGCTTCCAAACACTCACGTTTGCCTTAGCTGCCTCTCACTGCTTCTCTCAAACTCCAGAGAGGCATTGATTATAGCTTTTCTTTGCTGTCCCTTTTTGTGCAGTCCTCCATGCAAACTGAACTCCCTTAGCCTTTAGAGCACTCTGTAGGAACCTCACCTCTTCTACAAGTCTCACGAACACTGTCTTGGAGCAGGGACAGTTGTTTTTCCTGACAGACAACTGGCAGATGCTTGGGACTAACCAAAGTGATTTTTGCTTACCTTGGCCCATGTCTAGTTCCCTGTACCGTGAAAGTCTCCAGCTCCTGCTTGCTCTGGTGGGCAATGGCTCCTTCCTTCAGCCTTCTTTAAAAATTATCCACTTGCAAAGTTGTTTGTTCAATTTCTTTAGGGTGGGTTTGTTCAATTTCTTCAGGGTGGGACGTGATGTTGCCACCTCTCCTTCAGCTTATCTTGCTGGCCTGCTGTGCAGAAGTTGAGGACTCTCTTATCTTTCATACCACAAGGAAGAGCAGAAAGGGGTGTATTTTCCTACCTACAGATGAGGTTAAATTCCACAGCAGGATGTGAAGCCTTTAAAGACAGGCAGTGACAGTTTCTTCAAAGAGCTGTGCACAGGGGACCCCACAGTAGGAAACGCAAATCTTCACTTGGCTCCAAACAATGCACAGAATGCACTTCAAATGTAAGTGTTGAAGAGCTGCTCTCCAGCATTGACCCTAAGCTACTTAGTTCCTAAACCCTTCAAGGAGTGAAAAAAAAGAAAAGGTTAATACATCCGTTGCCCTTGTGCGTAATTCAAAAAAGTTAAACCACTTCAAAATGAGGAAACTTGTTAAAGGCAACAACTGAAAAAAAGTAGAATTTCTGTAGCATAGTGCAGACTATTTAAAAATATCACACTGGAGACTTGGACTAAATACATTCTTAAAGTTGCCATAATTTAAAAGGAAGGGCACTGCATTGATAAAAAATTGGTCAAAAGACAGGAAATAAGACAGCAGAAATAAACAGTTTTCACTGTGGAGTGAGTCACCACTAGTTCTGCAGACATCTATGATCTTCCACAAATTCATAACTAGTTTGAGAAGCTGATGAAAAGACAAGAGGTGATGAAGCTTTCTCAGTTATTCCGAGTTGTAAAGATGAGGGAGGCAGCTTTGGAAAAGTTGTCGAGGAATCTGAAGATATTGAATGCCTAGGCCATAAAATAGCAAGTAGAGATCAGCATAGGTACATATACAATAGTAAAAAGGGACCCATATCTTACCTAAGCAGTGATGCATTCAGAGGTAGTTGTTGCCATTTCAGAATGAGATTTGGATTTATACTAGATAGCTGCTGCACAGTATAGTCCAGTGAGCTCGGTGTTTTTCCTAGTATTTGCATGTTAAACTTTACAATTGCTTGCTTATAGGCATCATTTAAGCTAAATACAAACTCTCTTAGTTTTTGTCATTTACAGCATAGCCTTAATTGTATAGATTCACTTTCACAGAATCACAGAATGGCTGAGGTTGGAAGGGACCTCTGGAGGTCATCTTGTCCAACCCCTGCGCAAGCAGGGCCACCTAGAGCTGGTTGCCCAGGGCTATGTCCAGATGGCTTTTTGGTATCTCCAAGGATGGAGACTCCGCAGCCTCCCTGGGGAACCTGTGCCAATGCTCAGCCACCCTCACAGTGAAAAAGTGTTTCCTGGTGTTCAGAGGGAACCTCCTGTGTTTCAGGTTGTGCCCATTGCCTCTGGTCCCATCACTGGGCACCGCCTGGCTTTGTCCTCTTTCCACCCTCCCTTCAGGCATTTATATACATTGGCAAGTTCCCCCCTGAGCCTTCTCTCCTCCAGGCTGAACGGTCCCAGCTCTGTCAGCCTTTCCTCATATGGGAGGTGCTCCAAGTGCCTTCACAATCTTTGTGGCCCTTTGCTGGACTCTCTGGTGTGTCCACGTCTCCTGTACTGATGAGCCCAGTGCCGGACGCGGTACTCCAGGTGTGGCCTCAGCAGTGCTGAATAAAGGGGAAGGATCAGCTCCCTCGACCTGCCGGCAATACTTTCCCTGACGCACCCCAGGATATCATTACCCTTCTTTTTGGCAGGGGCACATTGCTGCCTCGTGTGAGCTTTGACTGCTTTGACTTTTATTAGGAAGCATGGAGGTCGCCGGATTTGCAGAAATTTGGAATCACTAAGTATAAGCACATTGGGGAAATCTTCCAGAAAATTCTGTGAGTTTATTGTCAACATACATTTTTCAATCTCAATAATCTGTGATTTTACTATGTGTCTTGAACTTGTTTTTATATAAAGAGCTAAACGCAGTATAGAATGACTGCTCTTTCGTGCTCTTTAGGTGTATGCAAATTGTGAGCCAATTGTTTGCGCTCAAACCTCTGACTTTCTTTGCATGATCAGTGTTTTTAAAAGCACCTTTGCAGTATACGTGTTTATGAACGTTTACATCAGAGAGTGGTTAGATACAAGCAGGTGTTTATCCCATCACTGCTGCCCTGTGATGGCTGTGTATACGGACAGTACCATCTCTTGGTCAAGTTGGAAACTGCAAGTAATATTTGCTACGTAGGATGCACTCATGAGCACTTTGTGAACAGAGAACTACTTGTTGTCCCTTTGTATCTTTCATTACACCAAAATGGGCTAAAAAGGCCCATTGAAGAAGTTAACATATCGCAGCATGCAGTGCTCAAGTGCTTGTACTGTCATTCCATCTGGTGCGAATTTGCGATCCTAAATTAGATACCTGAGGTTTTCCATCCAGGATCTGAAAGAAAGAAACAGGAATTGGCCACTACAGAGGTGAAAACGTTCAGCAGAAGTGCTGAGATTTCCTACTTGTGAATCACCTTTCTTTCTGTCTGGAATATGGGTTTCTCACATGATGGTTTTCTTTCAGTTGTCAGGTGTTGCATCTGTTAGTTTAAATGCCATTCACATCTGATCCAGTGTTTGGCAAAGGCAAACCCAAACCACTGGCTGCGTTACTGATGGTACTAAAATGGTACAGCCCTTTCTGTATATTGCAATTGTAGCTACACCGTCAAAAAGTTGAGTTTGGCTTGGTTCAGCTATTTTGCTGTACGCAGCCAGCGATCTGCATGTCTCTATGCAGGCACGCTGAACTTTTAGGTGTGTTGATAGGTGTTTCTGAAGTGTATATACCAGTATTTCTGTTCCTTACGTTTTGGTGGTTAAAAGGTGGTTACACCAGCACTTTGGAGTCACATTTCTTCCGTGCACTCGGCATAACTGTATTTGGAGTTGTGCATAGAGGTCCTCCTCTCTTACTGGCTGCCTGGCTTCAGCACAATACTGTTGATAGTGATACCTTCTGCATCTGGAGTTGGGCAAACGGACAGTCCTTCAGATACAACAGCAGGTACCTCTTCCACATGGGTCCTCCAAAGGTGTTGCCCTAAGATCCTCCAGTAAAGAAGATCAGACACTTCTGAAAAATAGTATTTTTTTCAGTCTGAGCTGTAAAGGGAAAATTCAGTAACTGTTGACTTACTTTGTGTTGCAGATTTGTTTTAAGGGTGGTTCTTTCATATGCTTTCCATCTAGCTATGTTATGATTTGAAGAATCCACAACAATTTATTGTCGTTTAGACAATTATTCTATCACCCGATGACCCCTCCGCACCCGGGAAGGGGAATCGGGAAAAAACAAGGAAACCCGAGGGTTGAAATATAAACAGATTTAATAGAATATAAGACTAAATAATGAACATTAATATTACTAAAGAACCAGTATTGATCCTGATACCAATATAAAATATACAAGGACTATACTCAGCCGATCACACCAGTGTGAAGCTGTGCACTCCCAGCAGTGAGAGCCAACGTCAGACACTGGGAGCGCTCCTGCTTCAGGAGGAAGGGGAGACCTCAGGGGTCCGGCACTGGGGAAAGAAGTTCTCAGGATCACAGGCATCAAGGAAGAGAGAACTTCACAGCAAACTTTCTAATTTGTATTGAATGTGTTGTTCATGGTATGAAATAACCCTGTTGCCCAGCTTGGGTCGAGTGCCCGGGTCTCGCTCCTCCTCATCCCTGCACCTGCTGAGCTCCAAAACACTGAGACCTTGAAACTCGCATACCATAGCTGGCTGTAAAGTAAATATTTTCACAAATTCAGACACTAGAGTATTTTAAAAGTGCAGTTTCCCAAGCATTAGAAGATAAATGAGTCCTGTGTTGCTCGAACCAGGACAAGCTATTACTTACATGTTTCTGGCTCCAAGAAGAGAAAGTCTTTTCAACAGCAACAACTTGTCTTTGCTGGAGCTCCAGTGTCAGCATTCTTTATGAAATTCTTTTGAAAAGACTGGGTTTGTTTTTTCCCTGCAAAATCCACCTCTCCTCTAAGTCCTTCTCACTGATCTCTCCAGTCACAAGATCAACTTGATACCAGGTTTATTTTTCAGGCTTCCTTTTATTCAAGCAGTCGCAGCGTGTGAGCTCAAGCTGTCCTTTATTATAACAAGTATTCCTCTCAATTGTCCTGTACAGTTGCTAGCTGAGAACATAATTTACTCATGCATTTAACACACGTTAATCATGCTGCCGATATGTACCATTGTTTGTAAAACTACAGTTGTAATAGCCCAGCGTTCTGCTTATGCTGATTTCAACCTTTGAACTTAAGGCTCTGCGATACTGTTAACATCAGTGTTGGCATGTCTAACCTCATGTGCACGAGATCCGTGAAACCAGCCAAGGGAATTCCCTTCTTCATTGTAAGGATTCGGTAAGAATCACTCACAATTAACCACGTCCAAACCTATACTTGTCTCTAAAATGCAACAAAAGCATAAGCATGTACAACTCGTTAGACTGGATCAGAATGGAGGTTCATCCCGTCTAATCTGGTCTCTGACAGTACCCAGTGCCAGATGCCTCGGAAGGATGCGTGTGAGCTTCACCTCAGCAAGTGAGGCACCATCTCCTAGCTGATGATTTTCAAGACTGAGTATGTCATGATATGCAACACTTAATATCACTCTGACAGTTCTTGTTAACGATAAATAGTCTTTGTAGTCGCCGCCTCCTGTCTACTTTGCAGTCTAACATGTCATTAGTGGGAATCATAGAAACACAAGGTGCTGTAATCTCAGCTGAGCTGCCTGTTTATGCTGAGGGCTCCTTCTGCACTAGATATGGCTGATGTAACATTCCACATGGTGGCTGACTAAAATTGTTTTCCTACTGTGCGTTTACCAAGCTGAATATCACTGATGGTTATATTGTCATCTATTTTGCCTTGTTTGGGACCCTCTGAAGTTCCTCATAGTTTTTTAGTCCTCAATAATTTAAATTGTTTTATGTCCTGAACAGATTTTGTATGCTTTTTGCACTCACTTCTTGCATTGCTGCTTCTGAAAACCTTCATCCAGGTCTTGGCAAGTGTTGTCCCTGTTCTGTATCCACTACATCCCTGACATGCTCATAGAAATCTAAAGGAAAGGTGATCCATAGCACCCTTGAAAGTATCCATCCTGCCTTATATTACTGTGTTACTGTATTTACAGTGCTTGGGGATTCTTGTTGTTTTACAGGTCCAAACATAAATCTGTAAAAATCATTATAATCTTTTTTACCTATAAAAATAAAAGCTTAAAATGTTGCATGAGCAGCTTTAATAACTTGGTCTCTTTCTAAATGTAGTGATCAAAAATTCCCTTTTATTGTGTATCCATTTCCAGCTCTTACATGGCACATCCATGAATTAGAAGTGAAATTTCCTTTTTGGTGGAATTTCTTGTTTCTTTAGAGCAACAAGAAATGCTCACACTGTGCCTTTTGTTTCATCTTGTATAGTGAACAGTACCTTCCACGTGTGGTGCACAAGAGTGATAGATACCAAGTGGTAAAGCCATGCAGCTTTGGTGACGCCGAAAGAATCAACTGATTTGAAACTACCAGCTGTAGCTATTTCTGTTTGTTTTGTTTTGTTTTTAATCTGTAAAAAGATAGTAATATAATTGACTCCCTGAATCAAGGCTCCAGGAACTCAGATTGGGAGAACAAAGTGATGGGGAGAAATACTCACCATCCTGAAGACTGATTTTAATGTCTTTCAAGACTAATTTGGAGTATGAATGTGTTGTATCAGCAAGTGCTCGCTCAATTTTTTTGAGTGACCAGAATGCAATGAGGGCTGAGTCAGCCTTTGGGCATGCTCAGATTTAAACTGTGTATTTACAAAGAAAAATACTGATAATTAGCCATATTTTACTCCAACAACTCCCATTGACTTCTGACTAAGGGCTGTGTAAAGATTGTAGGTTTGACAAAAGCTATTTCAGTCCTTCCTTGGGCACTTACACATTTTTCTGGGTAATAATCATTAGTTTAATTGAACAGTTGTCTTATGTCTAACGCGGGAAGAATGCGTATTTCTTGTACACGGCACTGGCCAGATCTGCGCTTTAAGGCTGGAACTGAACTGGGTGGGGTGAATTCCCGCTGGGGGCGGTGAATAATGCTGACAGCCTAAAAAGCCACCAGCCCCGAGTGTTGCACAGCCTGGAACCTGGCGCAGGCGTTAGGGCTGATTTTCCTTTGAACAGCAGGCTTCCTTTACAAAGAGTTAATTAGGGTGAGGTCATTCCAAGCTCATGTGACAAACACTGTCTGAAATTTCCTGGATTGTATTTAAGAAGAAATACTGAAGGGATTTGAACAGCTTGGTTGGTTGTACTGTGTTAGATGTAATGATAGTCTGCATTCTTGCAAGATTTAATGAGATTTTGTGAAATACCGTCGCTACCTCAAGGCTTTTTCTGAAGCTGGTGGAGGATTATATACCCTGACTTTCCAAGATCCTGCAAGACTTAATTGCTAGGTGCAAAGCTACCTATTCCCCTCGCCGTGTCCTGGAGAAATCTGAATTCCTCTGTGTGTGTGTGTGGTGTGTGTGGTGTGTCCCCTTTTCAATCCTCATTCCAGTCTCTCTGGGCTGACTAGTTTTGACAAGTTTCCGCATCCCTTGTAGCTATATGTGTGGGTGGCAAAATATAGTAATTGATGTAATAAAATAGGAGTTTCCATGTTTTGAAGGTTTGTTGGCTTCAAATCAAAGACGTTTAAATGAGACCGCAGTTTAATCTGTGTCACAGAGCCAGTTTGTGTCTGTGGAACATTCTTTCAGGGGGAAGTTGGGACTGCATTGCTGAACAGTAGGAGGTGTTGTCAGGAGAAAAAGGGGAAATTATCTCTTAGGAACATTCAGATATTTGCTATTTTGGCTTGTTAACTCTGCAAGGAATAAATGGACGCACTGCTTGGATTTCGATATTGGTGGCATAAAGCTTTCCTCATGGAAGATGATGATCTGCTTTAAGCAGCTTTGTGGAATGTGGATGTGTGACTGTTAATTGTGAATTTTCATGGATCCTTCTGATTATATCGTCCTGAGCCTTTTCTTCCCACCCTCTGCTTTCTGAGTTCTTCTGGCAGCGTTGCCAGAAGTATCTGCATTTGCAAACAGAAAAATCGGTCTTTTTTTCCTGCCTGCTTTATGATACCTGCATGAAGGGAAACAGGTGGAACTTCCTCTGACACGAGTTGGGAGGGCAGGTACCGTGGTTTTGTAAGATACAGATAAAGGGCTGGGTGAAGTGTGTGGCAGCAGGTGTGGGCAAGTAACAACCTTGAAGGTCGTGCCAGTACAAAACGAAAATACACATCACAGGCTGCTTTTTCTCCAGTGGTCTCGTAGGCAAGTTTGGCCAGTTGTCCCAGTAGAACCCTGAGAAGTTTCTGACCTGGAGCAAAGTAAAAACACCCGACGTTTCCCCCAGCCCCCACTCCAGTTTTATCAAAACGCACAATGCCAAAATAATTAGGACCAACACGTTGACTGATTGCCTGTGTTGGTTACGGCTTCTGCTCGCTACTGCCTGCTAGTCCTAGAATAGATTCAGACTAGTAGGGGATGAGATTACAAAGCCAGAGAGCATTGACAGTGGGTCCCCACACGCGTTAATTTTCTCCTTGGGAAATTGCTCATGTTTATGCTTAGCAAAGCCTTTGTAAATACTCCAAGGCAATTGCTGCAGTTCTTTACAAAGAGGGTACAGTTTGGGATCCTTTGCTGTGGGCCGGTATGACAGCGCTGTCAGTTTTTCCTACAATAAATCTTCCAAATTGGCACTTTGCTTCTGTCCGTCATTTGTATTTAAAATGCAGTGAAACATGGCAGTCAGCCTCAGAGTTACATATAAGTCCTGAAAGCTTTTAGCTGTGCTTAAGTTAGAAAGTATTTAGGTAATTTCTGTATACAAAACAGTATAGGTATCGGTTTTGGCTTTGTCTGAAACTGTTTCTGGAGCTACTTTGCAAAACTGAGAATCCAAGTAGGCAGAGTATTGAGAAATTTACTTATTCATTACATCAGCTGCATTTTTTCCTCTCTTTCTGCCTAATGGGAAGAGGAATCAGTTTTTCCCCTCCTGTAAACTCCTTTTAAATTACCTTTTTTTTTCCTTCTTTTTTTTTTTTCTCCTTTTTTTTTTCTGAGGTGTTTGTAGCTATTCTGGCATTTGTGGCTCCGCCACTGCGTAGTGCCAGTTGCAGTCATGTTCTCTTGGACTCACAGGAACTGAATGCATTTTGTTTAGATGAAAACAGAATGATTTCTTGAGTTGAGTGTTCTCTTTTCTTATGAATTCTTAACATTTCTTATGTCCTAAAGATCTAACCACCTGTAAAAAGAAAAGTTAGTTATATTTTCCTTTTATTGCTCATTACAAAGAGTAAACTGAGGCAAAGACTCTTACTGCATCTTTTCTAAGAATTCTGTGTATATCTGTGCAACTGCATAAATAATACATTTCTAAAGATTATATTGCCTTAGATAAAACCAGGAATGATACTTTTGCATATGTGATTGATAGAAGAAGGAAGCTTTAGCAAATGGAGGTTTAAGACTTGGATAAAAACGTCACACTTCTGGAAGAGAGGAGATTTTATTTGTGCACCTGCACAGCTTCTGAGTACACTTGCTGTGACATCTCTATTTCCTCCAAATGTTTTGTGACTCGCATGAAAATTTCCATGTATTTCTGCCTCTGTGGGTTTGTCATATCTGAATGGTGTGTTATCCAACAAGAAATTTCATGGAAGCTGCTGTTAAAATGTCAGTTGATTCAAATACAATTTTACATTAAAATGCCAAATTTTTTATCCAGAATCTTCTCTGGGAGAGGATGACTGTACAGCTGTAGTCAGTTGAACAAGATTTGGGGTTGAACTCATCGTATAGGGGCTCTTGCAGTATATTTTCCTTGTTGAATACCTTTTTCCCCCCTTCTCAGGAGCCAAATGCTTTTCTGTTTTTTCTGGTAGAGCCAATTAAAGTAAGTGATAATTGAGGCTGTATGAGGAGGTAAATTTGTGAGTTGTGTATACATGAAAATTTGCATAGTGCTTAACTATAGTGTATCAGTGATAGAAATGTAATGTGTTTTGGTCTCAGTCAGGTTGGCTGTGGTAATGATTTATCCTTTTATCTTTGGAGAAGTTTCATTCATTCATTTCAGTCACCCAGAAAGAAATCTGGGCATTTTGAGACAGTGGTGCGTGTGTGAGGAGCCATGTGTGTAAATAAATGTGTCTTAGTCCAGGTGACAGATCACCGCTTTACTCTTTAATGATGTTCTGCTTCATTCCTGTTTCCAGGAACAGCTATTCCAGCCTGTTATTATTTCAGATGCTCTGGTGTTTGCCACTCCTTAGTCAAGGACGTGTTTCTTTTATCTGCTTTTGTACTGTTACTCCCAGTCATTTCTTTGCTGAACATTTCATTATTTATAATTTATCACAGGATTAAATTATGATCTGAATAGGGAAACTGTGAACTGAGTATTGTTTATTGAATAGCTTTTCATCTTTCCAGTCATAAGAAGATAGTCCTATTGTAACACTGCCATATCTTACTGCTGTTTTTTCCTTCAAGTACTTAGACGAAAAGATAAATTTAATTCCAGGATTGAATTATGACAGCTACAATGATAGTACTTTGGCTATTACTGAATAAACCTTATATTTAATGAGTATAATTAAATTATATTCAACGAAGCTTACAAAACCAGTGATTTTAAATGGTGTTTCTAAGAAATCTAGCTGCTATCATTGCTATAGGCTGTAATGCTGAAAACCATCACACTTGATCCTCTCCTTCAAGTTAAATTATATGATTTCCACTAGTAATTATATTAATGAAGGTCCATAAAACAGGTTATGAAATTAAAGATGACACTGTCTTTACGGTATAGTGTATAGTACCTTTTTATTAATTTCCATTCATATTGCATCACTTTACTTTGGCTGAGTAGTCTCCATTTCTGTGCTCCCAGTCATAATAGTGTGTGAACGCTGCACCAATCTCATAAACAGGGACAAAACTGAAGTGATGTACAGGTCATATCACTGAGCAGGCGCCACATCGAGCATCACAAATCCCTTAATGTCTGAAAAATGGATGCACACCAAGTCCACCTGAAGCTGCCTGGTGCCGCTCTTGTAGGGGATGATTTCAAATTGGACTGTTGAGCTCTCCATGGGGGCCATTCTTGCCACGCTAAAAGAGAGAATACATTTGTAAGTTCAAGCAGCTGAAAAAATCTTGCTACGTATTCTCCAGAGTCCCCAAATCCAAGACAGTATGGGAAGGAAGAGCCAGAGTAAGTGGCTGCTGTGCTTGTATGCTCCTAGCACAGATGGACATAACCTTCCGTGTTCACAGCCCCCACAAGGATTGTTTGGTTTTCCTTTTGCAAACCACAAAAATTTAAATTTTTGCTCTTTATGTCGTTCAGTCACTAATTACAGCTCTCCGAGTTGCACGCCGTTAAAGCAGGACAACACTCCAGTCCCTGAGTATTCTGTAATTCAAAGCTAGACAAAGGAGGTGTAAAAAAATCCAACTAGTGTATGGAGGGTACTGACATGATGGTATTTTGTCCAAGGCTGGTGCAAACAAAAGTCATGAGGTTGACAGAATCTTTTTAAAACCCCCACTTTTATTGCAGATTTCCCACCAAAGTGAACGAGTTATTAGCCGGACAGCAGGTACGTACTTGATTCTGAGTTGCTCTTTGAGCAGCCCACTACCTTCTGCTCTCAGCACGCAGTCTGTCACCACTTCGGACAGTGGGTTGGTAAAGGTGACCTCCACATTAACAGCCTTGTGTACCACTGTTGGACCAAGGACCTGCAGAGAGAGAACATTCTGCTCAGCAACGGCATTAGTCTCGCTTCTTTCTCGTGGTTTTCTCTTTTCATTCCCATTGCAAACCGTTTACCCTCTAAGGATCTCCTGGACAGGAAGGAGCCAGGAATTAATACATGTACATATTTTTGGGCATCAGAGTTCAGGCTTGAATCAGCCATCCAGTGTTGCTGAGAAAGAACAAACTACTCTAGAATCTACTGTTTAGTCCTAACTTTTTAACGAGGTCAGTGTATGGTGTTATGTATAACACAGTATATGGTACTAATCAGATTGAGAACAGAATGAGAATACAGGTATTGGCATATATGGCTAACTACCCTAGGCAGCTTAAGTCAAATTAGCTTTAGTTAGGCTAAATGAAAGGTTTAGGATTAGAGAACATTGGAGGTGTGAGACAGAGGGGAATTGTGGCGTCTTAGGCAAAAAAAAAAAAAAAGAATGCCAAGTAGCAAATAAACGTATTCAATACTTATTTGACTGAGATAAAGTGGAATTAGCATATCTGATTTTCTTTGTGGATAATGTAATATTAATTAACATAATGGAGAAGTCCAGCACCCCAAGTGCATTTCTCTGTTATTGACTGTATGTTTATACAGAAGTTTCAATTAACAGAAACATAAACCTTTCTTGAAACTTAGTCACTGGACTGAAGTAATTTGATTCAGGTGCCTGCCCGCTATAAGCTGATTCTGTTATTTACGCGATGCAGCACAGAAGGCTTTTTGCAAAGTCTCACTAGAACTTGGTGTTCAGAAACCGCCAGACCTACAAAAATCCGAACTTTTTATTCCTGTGTGTAACTTTGCTTTTCCTGCATGCTGCTGACAGAGTGGTCTGGGATCTAAGGCTAATCTAGTCTGGAGGCTCTGAAAGACTCTGTGAATTATCATACTCCCTCTGCGTTGTTTACAGTACAGTAGGCAGATAGCACTTGAGCCCGTGTCTGATACAGCATGTGAATGTGCTGAACTGTGCAAAACAAGTTAAGCGAGTTTACGTGGAGGTGATGAGCCAGGCAACGCCAGGACTGTCCCCGGGCAGACATAGCATAGCGTCTGGTCTTTCCTGTAGGCTAAGAATTGCTGTTTACCCATTGTACAACATTTGTCAGCAGTCAGTCTTAAGTGGAGAAGAAAGCCTCTGGTTCTAATTCTTAAACATTTGCAAAGATGTTACAGAAGGTGAAAAGTGCCACTTTTCCTGATACGGTGAAAGAACTTCCTTGAGTATTAGTAATCAGCCTCACAGCCCCATGCATTATCAGCTAGTCAGTGAGGATGTCTTTGCTAAAAATTAGGCTTTCTAAATAAACTGGAAGAGAATGATCAGACTTCCCTGACGAAAGCGGAGGCCTAGGTACGGACTAGATCTCTCTGTCTCTCTGTCTCTCTCTGTTTCTGTCTGTCTGTCTCTCTGGAGATAATCTTACTTTGCAACCTCATAACACTGCGAACTTTATCAATGCCATGTCAACAAGCACTGCCAAGAACACCATAGCACAGCTATGCCTTGGAAAGGGTTGCTTTTCCTCGGTGTATTTAATTTCATGTGTGTCATATGGCATATTACGAGACCAGCAAGATCAAATCACCCTCAGGCGTGATTTCCCTTCCCACACTCCTTCCCATGAGGAGCAGACGGAGTAAGGATTCTAGCTGCTGCTTCTCAGCACTTCTCTCTAGGTACACATCTTTTACCTTGATGGTGAGAAAAGGATCCTGAAGTACAATATCCTTCTCCACTAGAAGTGAGGCTCCCTGTTTGCTTTTACACACAGCAGTCACTAGGATCTTCCGGTCATCCATCAGAGAGTTTTTATACTGGGAATAGGAGATCTTGAATGAAATCTCTTTCGCTGGAATGGAAATACAAACAGAATTTTCCCCTTTTCTTTTTTTTTTTTGCGTCTAAGTACCTGCTACGTGTAATATATCTGTGTTGTAAGGGGCAAGGATGCCATCACCCTGGGGCTGTCCGTCTGTGGGTGTTGACAGCCAATAGACAGGAATGATGCTCATAGGTGACTTCTACCTACACTCACATCAAACGATCAGGTACAGTTCGGTAGCTGGAGAGTTCTGAGGATGGATATATGTGGCAACCCCTGCTGGTGTTATTTTCATTTATCTGAGGAGCATTTAATGCTCCTTCCTTGCAAAGAAGGCAGAAGTGCAAAGATGGGTTCGTTTAAATGCCTTTGGTAATGCAGCTCTTCAGCCTTTGCCTGAAAGAGGGTGCACAGTGGGAGTCTCTGTGCCTGTGAGGAAGGCGATGGGTCTCAGTACCTTGAGAAAATATCTTCATCTACTGCTGGAATGGTGGAAGGGGTTATAATGTGTTGTGTATTAGTTTGAGAGAGTAGTTACATTCATCTGTGTTACACGACTCATTTTTCAGCACTGTCCCTATAAAAGCAGGGCAAAAGCCACTATCTGCAGGTCGCGTCACTCTTACTGCAGCCTGCAGCTACTGTCCTACTGCTGCAAAAGTCGTAGGCTTATGTTTCCCCCTTTAATCTGTCTTTATACTTTGTTTATGGGGAGCTGGCAGCTTAGTCTCCGGTGTATGTCTCTCAGTTGTTCTCAGCAAAAAAGGTCATAATGTAGAACGTATAGTGGCTGTGCTGGGTCAGACAAAAAGTTACCCAGCTCAGTACCCTTTCTGAGAGTGCCCAAAAGCAAATGCTTAAGACAGGGCAAATACATATATTTCTCTTCCCTTCAATAGCCTTAACCTCCAACTGTTTGCAGGTCATGCACTTCTTGAACCATCCATTATTCCTATATGATTTGGCCAAAAAACAAAGCTATATCTTGTCCTAAGCTGTAATAAAATTAAAATTACCTTCTTCAGATCCAAGTTTAACAGACCTAGACAACTGCAAAATCTCCGCTTTTGGTTTTCTGGTGTAGAGAATGGCTGAAGCCCTCAGCTTAACCTTTACGGTCTTGAAATCTGTGATCAAGTTCCTGAGTGCCAAAGTAAGGAGGATATCCTGGCCAATTACAGGAGACGTGTCAAGGATCAGCTGCCCTGAGATGCTGGGTTTTTGTGCAGGCTCTCTCCGTGCTACTGAAGAGTGTCTTCTAGGTCTTGTAATTTTGGTTCTTTTTCCATTGCTTCTCACACCAAGCAGCTTCAGTGCTTTTTTATACACCCGCCTTTCTTTCAAGGATCCTGCTTCGAAACATAACGTGGTCAGAGATCTCACGCACTCTGGATATAGTACAGTGGAGCCATAATCGCTCTCAGTAAATACAGTTCAGGAAAGCTGAGGAGGGCAAAGGTACACAAGGGGAGAAGGTGAGGTCTAACCTAACTGCTATTTTTGACACAGAAGCAAACAGAAGCCTGTCGGCTTTATCTGGCTGTTCGTGGGCACCTCTTAGAAGCACTGAGCAGTAGAAAGTTCACTCCTGGGAGAGCTCAGCTGTGCACAAGCTGGGACAATTGCCATCTCCTCTGAAATTAAGATGGGAGAAAAAAATCCTTTTGCAGAAACTCTCCCCAAACAACTCTCCAGAATGGCTATTGCTGCATGTCATAACAGAAATATTCTCACCAGCTGGTCAGAACAGCTGGGACAGAATGTTTTACAGAAGTAGCTTTGGCTTTGTATTGAATACATTAGTATTTCATCAAGGGCCACAAAGACCATATTGAATCACTACCAGCTGGCAGTGTGCCCTAAGACTTTGAAAAATCACAATTACTTTGCCCCAGAAGAAGTAAAGAAATTAAGTCAGTGCTCGATCCAACAAGGCCTAAATTCTTTTCACTTCTGACCATCAGTGGCAAGACAACTGTAATAAAGAGTTTACCTTCTGGATATTTGTAATTAGCAGTGACATCCACACGGGAGTTGCTGCCCACTGCTTTGGTGCTAATAAATTTTCCAATCTTCCTAGTGTCAGAAAAAATTCTCTCTTTTCTTTTGTTGCTGTGGTGAATCCAAGTAACACAGTCAGCGTTCACAGCTGCAAACACGAATGAGCTGTCATAATCCAGGTTCACATCCCCTTCTTTAATGGCTTTGGTGGAGGCGGGCCCACACTGGTATATGCCTGTATTAGAGAGAGGGAGAAGTTAAATCATAGAATCACAGAATGGTTTGGGTTGGAAGGGATCTTGAAGATCATCTATGGGCCGGGACACCTCCCACTAGACCGGGATGCTCAAAGCCCCATCCAGCCTCATCCCAAATGACTGCCTATTGTGAAAGAACACAAATCCTCATGCTGACAGCAAGAGGGAGAGGCAGTCGCTCCAAAGACAGGTTTTGGATAAAGTGCATTGCTTCTATGTCTGTATATTATGGTAACAGCGTGGCCAGAGATTCCACGTGTGTTTTCTATCAAAAGGTAGGAGCACGGAGGAGGCTGTGAGGCCAACAAGGTGTAGGGAGAGCTAACGCTTCTTGTGATGTGTGCTATGCGCAATGGTCTAACCCTCCACAGCTTGCAGGGCTCTATGCTAAGCTGTCTAGTGAAAGGAAGGAGAGGCTGGGAGCCGAGTCAGAAGTACGATCAGGTTTACGAGAGGTGAGTCATCAATGCTGTATGTGCATTGAGAAGAATCAGAAAGCTAAATTTAGTAAACTTAGTAGTGAGGAATGAGAAGCAGTTTATCTGGAGTTTGATGGGATTTCAATGGCCAAATAAATGAATCTTTTGGTGGAGTTCATCAAACTAGATCAATGGAGTTGTGTCTATATTGGTAAATAAAACCAGAGCCAAAGTGTGAACCCAAGTGCTGACCGTTGGTCATCCACACTGTTTACTTGCTGGCAAGTTGCTTAGTGTGGATATTTTTCCCCCTTGTCAATAAGCAATCTTTCAGACAGTGGCTGTGAAGAATTCAGGCAACGGGACAGACCAGCAGCTATTATTTTGGTCTGGAAAGGGGAGTTCAGTGCTGTGAACAAAAGCCATTCTATGTCACTTGATTTCAGAACCAGATAACAGTTTGGGGCTTCTTTCATGTAGCTTTGTACATATATGCCATGTTGTTGCATGCCACAGGGACATCATATTCCTACCCATTCCAGTGTGTCCTGTAAAATATGGGTAGAGTCATGTGGCATATTTTATTTTCTGTTGTAAACTCTTTGGTTCAGCCCTGTGACCATAAGCTCTAAAATCTTTACTTAGCATCTTGCTGAAAGGGATTTTAATTTGTTTTGCTGCTAAATCTGTCCAGTGCAAGCCAGCAAATGTGTCTAATGCCAGCAATGTGCCCTTGCAGCTAGGAAGGCCAACAACATCCAGGACTGCATCAGGAAGATTGTTGCCAGCAGGTCAAAGGACATGATCCTTTCCTTCTACTCAGCACTGGTGAGACCACACCTGGAGTGCTGTATCCAGTTCTGGGCTCCTTGTACAAGATATGGACATATGGGAGCAAGTCCCGCAAAGGGCCACAAAAATGATTAAGAGACGATAGCTGGAACTGTTCAACCTGGAGAAGGGGTGGCTCGGGGGAATCTTATCAATGTGTATAAATACCTGATGGGAGGGTGCAAAGAGGACAGAATCAGACTCTTCTCAGTGATATCCAGTGAAAGGACAAGTGACAGTGGGCACAAATTGAAACACAGAAAATTCCATTTAAATACAAGAAAAAAACCTTTTTCTATGAGGGTGGTCAAACTCTGCAAGAATTTGCCCAGAGAGCTTGTGGAGTCTCCATCCTATGAAATATTCAAAACCCAGCTGACACAGTCCTGAGAAACCTGTTCCAACTGATCCTGTGCTGAGCAGGGGGCTGGAGTAAACAAACTGTAAAGGTCCCTCCCAACCTTGGCTATTCTATGCCATTTGATGTATGTGTAATGTTAGGAGCTAAGACAAGCAAGGGTAAGATAAGTGAACTTAAGATGTGCTGGCTTTTTTGGAGACAGGACATCAAAAAAGTAGGAGTTTGCATGCTGTTAGGCAATCCGGAGGCTGACAGAAAAGCAACCTACTGGAAACACGTGGGTATTGCTTTTCTTGTGCACCCAAATTAATGCTACATCTACAGGGAGTAGATAGAAGAGACCTGTCCTGACATTTCAGTAGCAATATTTAGGAGTAACAATATCTACAGGTTTTTATATTTACAGCAGTGTCACCTTTGCTTTTTTCCTGGGGCGTTGCATCCAGAACCTGCCATCCATCATAAAAAGAGCCAAGATCTCTTCTAATGAACCAGCTTTCATTCCAGACATGGAAATTCCTGTAAGTGAGGTAGAATAGGGAATCCTTGATTTATACAATTAAATTTATATTGAAAGATTTGATACATTTCTTGTGTAATGCAAGAAATAACCCTATCTGAGTAAATGAAAACTCCTCTGTGGAGAGACTGTCTCCTTTCTTGAGTACCTCTTTCTTCTTCTTTGCCAGCTCTTTGTGTTCAAATCTCTAGGAAATGTTGGGATGTTATGAAAAAAATAATGTTAACAGGAAAATAATTCCTTGCAGAGTCAATTATTCAATTCTGGACATTCCAGAACAACATGCTGTACAGCCAAAGGCCTCCTGCGCACATTGCTATCTGTTGGTATTTAATTCACAGTTACTTTCTACTTTGTGTCACCCTTGTCCCATTCAGTCCACATGGTATAGGGCACTTGGTGCCTGAAACACTGATGCATGCAGTACAAAGCATCATTTTTAACAGCTTCTCTGAGGTGAAAGGAACAGCATGTTCTTCCTAAGGGATGTGATGGAATAATTTTCAGCTGCATTAAACATATTACCTTTACTTTAGTAACCTCCCAGTATTGTGCAAGGGATGTATAATGGCAGTCATGAAAGACTAAGACAATCAACCTCGTGTAGCGCAGGAGCTGGGTCTAAAACTTATGGGCTTCTGACAGCACTCTGCTCTAGGAATCAAGGGACAAGCTGATGTCATTTTGGGGCAAGAGGTGAATCACTCTAACTTTTTTTTGAAAAGTTTAAACTTTCATACAGTAGAGACAAAAATAGCAATTATATTTTCAAATTATATGCTGAATGACAATGGTACAAAGTATCTCCTCTGTTAACTCTTCAGAAAGATGAAACTGGCTACATATTGCATTTCTGAACACTCTGCTCGGTTGATTCTTTGGGATGGGGTTTTAGATCACTGAGAGCATGAAGTTGGGGGGGTTTCAGGAGCATGATTCTAGATCTTTTAATTAGATGAGAATATAATGGAAGAAATATTAAGAAAAAAATATATTTACCACACACTGTCTTCAGTCAAGTGCAGGGTTTTCCCAGAAATGTCAACATACTTGTCGATACTCAGATTTATATTCTTGTCATGGGCAGAGTTGAAGTTTGTAATAACACGAGTAGGTATTCCCAAGCATCTCAGAACTGCAATATAGAATACCATAAAAGTGCTGTAAACCTATTTTACAGACATTTAGAAAGTATTTTTCCATTTTTCTTGGCAAAGCAGGCTAGTCTATGTGTTTTCAGTGGGGAAACAGACCCTCAGAATCTTCCCTCTCAGATGTGATGTGAGTCACAGTTATTGTGCACAATTGCTTAGAAGACAGCTCTGCTCACATGACATTCTTAGCTGCCATGGTCCTTTTAAGAAGAGTTAGATTCACCCGTTTATTTTAATCTTTCATTCTTCAGCCTGTTCTCTCTCCCATTTTCCCCCTGTGTTTGTTTCTCTGTTACCTGCTTCTTTCCCCCCGTCCTCTCTGAGACATAACTCTTGATTGCGTTGTTTTTCCTTTGTATTTTCCCCAAAGTGACTCTTGTCTCTCAGAGAAGTTCTGAACGGAAACTGCTGGGATGAAATGCTTTTCCCCACTTGCAGCTCCCTTTACAGGTCCTCAGAACTGTGATTTGGTTTTGTGTCACCAGTAGGTAAGACACAACAGTAGAAAACTGGCATTGTGAGGAGACAGACTTAAAAGAGCACTGATTTTCTTTGAATCCTAACTTTGAAAGAGGAAACCTTGCTCTTTTCACCAGCCCAGCCTGGCAAACCGCTTTGCATTTTGTTTGGTGACTCACAAACCCAGGGTGCAGTATTAGAACTAAGGCTGTTTAAAATAGAAGAAAATAACAACAACCCTTTGTGCATGGAGAATGTAGGTTCTTCACTCTCTCAGTCAAAGCCGAAACAGCTTCAACAAGAACGTCACAAAGTTAAAACTACAGAAATTCTAGGAAGCTTCCTTTCTGATAGCATTCTTCACCCCTTCATGTATACCTGTGCACATTACTCCTGCAAAGACCCAGCACTGGCCATACCGCACAGGTTTGTATCTCCTCCTGTACCACTTTCGAAGGATGGTCACACTTCCACTCCACTGCAGGGGGTTGGTTCCTGAGCCGTACTTTCCGGTCCACTTCCCTTCCACTACTCCTTTTTCATCATTGCTGTTAACCTGAAAGAGTCCATCTCATGAGACAATTCAAATATTTATGGAAAAAGGGAGAGATGGCAATAGGCAGAAATGACCCTGTTTGTATCACTGTTCCCGTTGGCTGAGTGGTGGGACGTAGTATTTGACTTTTAGATAGAGTTTTGTCTGCTCAAGTGCAACAATTGGATCAAACCCAGCTCAGACTGTAGAGTCAGATGATTCAAAACTGCCTTGCTGTTCAGTACAAATGTTCCCAAATGTACCCACTGCCAGCCCATTTGAATTTTCTCTGTTTCACTGATTAATTTCACCTCCTTGTATGTCATTATACTGTTACACTCTGTATTCAGCATTGGTGGACATTCTCAAGTGATTTATATGGAAGTCACAAGAAGTAGGTATTTTCTCTGAATGTGCATTTGTTGCGAATGTGCATTTGTTGCAAGTGTGCATACAGTACGTGCAGCTTGCTCAAACTTGTTAGATGTGCTTGCATGGATTTGTGCACATCCAGTTTAGAGGCCTGTTTAAGTGTTGGGTACAGTTATACAGAAAACAGTAAGCTCTCTTTTAATGATTTTTTTTTTCTTAAGTATTCATACTTCTGATGATTTTGTACATCTAAGTAGAGTTATTTACTTCATATTGAAGTTGAAATTGCCTGAAGTGAGTGCTGTCTAAAAGGGTGAAAAGGATCAGAGCTATAAGGGAGGAATCTCAGATAAGGAATGTGGTAGGGCGTGGATTATCTATAAAATGGAAAACTTTTCTGTTGCCTAGTTGTGCATTTATGTTTGTGAGGATGGGGTGGCGTTGAGAAGATGTAACTATTTGCTGAAGGAAACGCATACAGGCCTCACTGAATGAATCCCCCTTAAGTTAAGACTACAAAATACACACAGTAAATGCAGCCATACCAACACTGGTTTTCCAAAATATTTCACACTTCTCTTGGTGTTTGAAAAACTTAGCAAATTATTTCAGAATGGACACAGGCTTTCCAAATTAATGAAAAGATCTAATGGACTGAAAAATCTGCTAGGAAAATACATCTGAGATTCAATGTTCCCCAAAAGTTCTTGGAAACATTCCTTCAGTTATGAGCAAACTTTTGGGAAGAAGGTAAATTGAACTTTTGGGATATTTTTCCTTGAGAACGAATCTCCATTTTACCTCTTCTGTAGCTATTTTTTGGAGAAAAGTTAGCTACTCCTGGAAAACATTGAGGCATTCACGATAAAGTATTGGGGTTTTTGTTAGCAGGTGCATTGTACAGCTGTAACGAACTGATCACTTTACCATAGCACTGATAACCCTGCTCACATAGATAGGATCGTTTCGCTTGGATACATCAACAGCTGGATCTTCGCGGTGGTTCAAGCTCCTATCCAGTATAGCCAGAGAGATATCAAGGATATCCTCTTCAAACTGAAATCAAAACAAGCAATATATTAAAAGCTAATTTCATAAATAAACCCAAGAATAAACTCCCCACCTGATTTCCTGATGATGCTGTAACGTATTGATAAGTGAGACATATATCTGCAAGAAAATAATAAGTGAGAGAGGAATACCGAACTCTTATACTATGAGACAGTGATTCTCTCTCCTCAAGAGCCTATTTACCCACTGTCCTTATTTTCAAAGTTCTGGAATAGGTGATACTCTTTACCTGTCCATAGTTCCAAGCTTCTTCTTGAATATATTTTTCCAGTCCCTGAAATATGATTCCACTGTCATTCAGGACATACTCCTGTCGCTCCTTTTCGTTAGCCATGAAGACGTCATCATCTAGAAGCAGAATGAGACATGCCGGCTGAAAGGAAAGTTGTTTTGCTCTAAGTAAAAATCTCACTTCAAGGGGAGTCCTAGGGAACAGGTCAGGCTGCCCGTGCATTCAGACTTAGGACTCCCTGCTGTTCCTCTGTAATCATTTAAAGAGTGAATAAAATAAGCATGAAGTTCCTTTGAGGCAAACTGACTGTGCTTCTGTCCCTTCACTAATCTCAGTATGTGTCTTACTGGTAGATACTGCTGGGTTTACAACTGAACACGAGTATCAGAGGGAAAAAAATCGTAGAATAAATATTTGGAATATTTCCTGCCTCTGATTTCTTATTCTACAAGCAGGAGGCTGGATGTTTGATGCATTGCAGCACTGAAGAAAGGGCAAAAACTTGATCCTTGTTGTTCAGCAAAAAAAAAGATACCTTTCTGTAGCCGTGACTGTCAGGTACATTCTGTGACAACCAGATTTCCTGACTGAGACAATGAGTTATTTGAAGGACGCGATACATCAAAACATACTTGGACACCAGGGATTGAAGAGTAGCACAAACTGGCCAAGGAGCGTTGAAGAGACCTTGTTGCCAGAAACCATCTGGAGTTGGAGTTTGTATTGCCCAATGACAGCATTGGCTGGGCTGAATATCGTGAGGTCCATGCAGCCAGGCTGGCTGGGCTCGTGGGCTGCGCTCCAGCCACTGGCGCTCTCCTCAGAAAGGCTAAATATGGCCTTGGTCTGCTGTGATTCTGCTGGAGATGGTCCTGCCGGAGGAAACAGGGACAGCAAGTCTGAGTGACAGCTGCGGGTGACAAACTTGGGATCAGTGATGATCTCAAGTCCATCTTTTTTTTTAATGACTACATTGAAGGACTGTGGCTTATCAGATCACGTGCCTTTTCAGCATAACCTAGCTGTGCTCCAATCCATAGGATCGTACCATGCAGCCCTCTGTGTTATCTGCACGACCCAGTAAAAGTGAGTACACCCAGTGGCATTCTAGACAAGTGAGAAGACAGACCTGTTGTTCTGAAAACCTGACAGTTCAAAAATATATAGGCAGGATGAGGCGCACATTTTAATGCACATTTCATTAAGAGTTAGCAGCTGCTGGGAGAATTTTTTGGAGAAGGCTTTTGGGAAGATGCAGATAGGAGCCTTATGAATGGGGTCGTGCAGAGTCCTGGTAATAGGGAACACATGAAGTTAATCAAGGGGGGTTTAAACAGGTGAAGTAGAGGGTCAGGAGAGGAGATAAATGGGGGATTGTGGTCTATAGGAGGTAGAGTTGCAAAATGTTCAGGGACTGCAGGATGAAGACAATCTGCAGTATTGCAGGTAGGTGCTTAGGAGCAAAGATACAGGCTTGTTTTCAGAATGAGGATGGCACCCACCTTTCCATTAATTATTACCTTAACTGTCTATTGCCTTAAGGTACAGATTGAACTTCAAAATGGGAGCTCCTAAGCTGAAAAGGACAATGAATCCTGAGTGACAGAGGATAAAGCTTAATGATTTGGGAAAGGACAAGAGGTAATGGGCAAAAACTTGAACAGAGGAAGCTCCATCTAAACACGAGGAGGAACTTCTTTACTTTGAGGGTGGCAGAGCACTGGCACAGGCTGCCCAGAGAGGTGGTGGGGTCTCTGACTCTGGAGACATTCAAAACCCACCTGGATGCCATCCTGTGCAACCTGCTGTAGGTGATCCTGCTCTGGCAGGGGGGGTTGGACTAGATGACATCCAGAGGTCCTTTCCAGCCCTGACCATTCTGTGACCATGCAGAGCTGCAAGGCACTAGCGTTTTGGAGCTGGTGCGACTTGGATGCGAGGTGAGTGCCATGGAGCAGTTACCTGTGCTTGCAATAAAGGTGAAGTTGTCCCCAGGTTGCACTGCTGTTTGGAGGTTCAGAGTGATGCTGAAGGCCTGTCCTCGCCTCAAGATTGTTTCTGTGCTGCTGTAATCAGAGGTGTGGTGTGCAGCTTTATTTCGTTTGGAATGCCAGTTGACACTTGCTATTTTCAGGGCTAGAAAGATACAAGGCAAGTTAATTAAAAGCATTGTTCCCTCAAACTTGTACATCTTTTCAGCTTGTTTAATGTAGTAATTTTATTATGTTTATATATAGCTGGGGTTATACACTCTAGGAAAACAGAAAAATCCACTGCATTATTAAAAATTGCAAAGTAAACAACTTAGAGGAACAGCTAAAATATCTTTTCTGCAGACATCTTTGAGACAGAAAAAACACCCATTCAGAGAATTAATCTTTGATTTTAAAACTAAAAACCCTATTGTATTTAGAGAAGGCTTTGTTAAAGTTTGAAGAGACTGTTCTGTTCCACCGTGTTCCTGCTGTTTTTCCGTGGGGATCTCTAGTTCCCAGAATGTTTTCCAGGTGTACAGAAAGAAATATTAAAACTCTCGTGAGCAAGTGCATGCCTGACCCTGGAAACCCTGTATGACAGATGATGAATAGAAGGTTAGTGTCTTCCCTGTCACTCTTGCACATTATCTTGTCGTGTATCTCTTATCTCAGTTAATTTACAGTCTTATTGCTCGAAGGTGAGTTATTTCACACTCTGCTGGAAAAAGATAACCAGCAGAGGACAGATGACAGGATTAGGAGTGGTGTATCTTGAGGCAGTGCTATGGGTTGCTCTGTCGTATCATGGTAGGTTGCTCACTATTTAAAATGGGACACAGAAGCACAGATTACAAAAGCATTCAAATTTTCTTGTTCCCTGATCAATTAAAAAAAGAACCCCAAAACAAAGTAGAAAAAAATAGATCCCTCTATGAACACCCACCTTTGAGAAGTGCCCTTCCCCAGTATGCTGTTCCAGAGGAATTTCACTTGAAAATTTCCTGCCATGACTAGAGCATGTTAACCCTTTGCAGACTAATGGTGCTGTAAGCAACACTTCCCCCCTTTCACTGAATGAAGCTCCAGGACTTGGTTTAGCAGCACCTTGAATCACCTGGAAGGAGATTTGTACCTGAGGGGATCCACAGGGTTCTACTATAGAAGTAGAGAGGGTGGCATTCGAGTTTTCTGCTGTGTTTGCAGCACAGAATTCTATTCTGTGAAGTCTTGATGTAGTCATAATTATAGTAACTTTTCAGCTTTTTGGAAGAAACATGAATGCGCACGTGCAGCTCTGCGGCTGCAGTAAGGGCCTGGAGCAAGTTGCTTTCCTGTAGTCTGTGAGCATAAACAAGTTTATTTTCAGTTAATTAAGGGTCATGTTTCAGATATGTCACCTGGAGGAAAAAAAATTCCCTTGGTAGGAGTGTGATGTTTGAGTCACGTGGTGTAAAATGTCTAGAAAGTTTCTCGCTTGCATCATCGCTTTGTTTTCCTGGCTTAAATATGTTTAACTGAAAAGGACCCACAGAAAACAGCATTCTTAACATCAAGTCCTCTAATTTAAGAGTGGATTAGAACATGTTTGTGAAGGGCAGTTGGGCTCAGAGTCTGGAAAGAAGTTAGCCTTGCAACGCTCTGCCCGTGTGTGTCTTACTGCTGCGTATCCTGAACCGGGCAAGTTAAATGCTCGGGCTCGTCGGGACGGGGAGGCAGCGCATCAGCAGTTGCGCAATGATGCAGATTAACTAAAAGCATTTTGCATGTCTGCAAATAAAAATGTAGCATATATAGGATTTAAGAGCCCTGAGCCGTGGGTTTGATCCTAGGGGGACTGTGACTCTAAGGACCTAAACAGTGCTGCTGAGACTTTGAGTGGAATGTCACAGGCAAAGACAAGATGTACAACAGAGCAAGAGGGGACACCTGGAGAAGTAGGAAGATAAAGAAGGCGGTGGTTAGTATTGGTTAGCTCTAAGAACTTGCTGCATTAATAGCTTGGTTTGCCTTGCAAAGTCCATGGTTATACGAGCGTTTCTAGTGAATATGTGCTGGAGATCAGCAAAAAATAATTTATATATGTGGCAAGAACACAATAAAGTCCAATACCAGTCTTTTGTCTGTGTGTACTTCAAATTTCTCTTTTTGATTTTCACAATTTCAATTTAAATCTTATAATTTCTTTTTCTGCTTTCAGTATCTCTCTGTTGGAAAAAAATTATTTTCAATAATCCTGTCAATGTGCAATAGGACAAACTTCTAAAAAGTCTGTGTGTTTGTCCTCTCATGGACAGACATTGGCAGCATGCTCGTAAGCAAGTCTGCAGAATTGGTGGTTGCTGCTGAAAAAGCTGATCGGTATGCACACAGGGTTCTTGCTGTTGTCTCTGACAGAAAGCTGAAGCTATAACAGGAAAAAGTCTTCAGGCTAAACTGCAGGCAGACTTGTGTGTGTATTATATGACCCATCTTCCTAGCTAGAGAGCTTTCCAGTCTGTGTGAGAGTGAGAGCAAGCACAATATAATACGGAGATACTGGGATTGCACTTCAACACGGCAGCACGCGGGATAACATAGCCACCTCGCAGGGAGGTGAACACGGGAGTCCAGAGGCCATGAAGTGACCTGTCTGAGACCAGACATCCATTTGATATCAGAGAGGGATTAGAGCCTGGGACTTCTATGTGGCAGTTTGATGCCCAAATCACCAGCCAACAGCACAGCTGCAAGGGCACTGTACAGAGTAGTTAATGGGTATGATAGAATAATCTTGTCTTACTCTATTTTTCTATGTTACAGGAAAAAAAGAGTATGTTCAAGACCCATGATTTTAAAAGAAAAAATAAAATCAGCTTTAGTAGAGTAACCCGAAAATGCATTTAACCTAAGAAGGGCTAAATTGCCAAGAGAATAACTAAATGTAATTTATCCTTATTTCCTCAGCAAATGTCACTTATCTGTATTGGAAGAGTGATGTCTGGAGGGATCGGGCTATTTTTAACTTACCCGCCATAAGGTTTCTTTCTTCTTTTCCGCACTTGTGCGTGGTTCAGGTTATGGATGCAAAAGTGTGCAAGAACATCCTGAATCCTCTTCCACCGGCATGAGTAACGAGAGGCTTAGGACTCTTGACTTCACTACATAAACTAGAGTTTATACAAGCTGGGTGTGACCTGTGGTTCCTAGTTACTGTTTTTGTAGTAGTGTCCTACGTCAGCATCTACTTATTACTGCTTTAATTGCACAATCTTGAATCTAATTATGCTTATTTAAAACTGGGGAATGGCTGAGGAAAGACAATAAACACTATCTCGGTGTCTTACCTATTAACAGAGGAAAACATCCCAAATTTGATCTAATGAAGGAAATACAGCCTTAAGAAAACAAAAGAAAATTTTGGATGGTTTGGTTTGTGTCAGTTTAGGTTTTTGGATACTGTATGTACAGACATCTATATACGTATAGACAAATATACATATCGTACATGGATGTATGTGACATGGAGTGATCTAAGTAGCGTTGTAATATATTAGTGCTCCTGCTGCTCAGTAACATTGTGACTTTGTGTACTATAAAACACTCTTTTTTTTCTTCTTTTTTTTTTTTTTTAAGGAAAGTCTGCCCAAAGATCTTTCACATAACTGCATACAATTTATTCTTTCTTGGAAGCATAAAGAGTTGTGACATTCTCATCCTCTGTTCCTGACATGATCACCTGTAATATGCATTTCTTACATTAGCAGCAGCACATCCTGCTGAGAGGGTGTCGTTACGCAGCCACCCGTGCATCAGGGATTTCTGTGAAGTACAGAGGAGTGTTTAAGGCTGCCTCTGCTTTTAATCATTTTTGTGTATAGTTTGGCATTTGTAATACAGGCACATGATTCTCTAGCTCTTTGGCATGGCATCTTGCGCTGGGCCCTGGGGGGAAACTACAGAGCTGTTCTGCTGGTGTGAGCCCTGCCCGCTCTAATTACAGACACACTCTTCTCCACTCCTGAATCTCCCTCGCGCTCGCTCCTCCCTCGTCCTGTGTCACAAGTGATCTAGAAACTCGCCCTGCCAAATTGTCCCGAGAGGAGGTCGCACGCCGAACTCTCTGAACTTTCAGTGGACTGTGACTGGGGAGTAATGGGTGATCTCTCATTCTCCTCAGCTCTACACTTCTACATTACGTCTTTTTTTTTTTTTTTTTGCTGTTGCTGTTTTCTGTTTTGTTTCCACATTCATATCAAAATTGCCTGCAACCAAAAGGCAAATTAACTACCTGCAGCTTGAATTTATTCTTAAAAAAGGGGTCTGAATTGCTTTGTTATGGTTTCTTGTATTTTTTTCAGTAAGAATTTGTGATCATGTCTGGATGCATCTGAAATGGACTAGATGACCTTTAAACATCCCTCCTAACCCAAACTATTCTATGAAATATTATCACTTGTCAGACAAAAGATGTCCATGTTGAACTCCTGACAGCCCTGTGGTACAGAATTTTGGCCTTGGTAGTTCTGCTTTAAACATTTTGTAAGTTGGACAACAAATCTAAATCTTCTGTCTTGGCAGAGCTGTTTGTACACCGTTATTGCCTCGCACCCTACTTCTGAAGCACGGCCGGGTGGTTACCGTGTCCCGTCAGTCGTCGGCTTTCAGGGCAGTCCCGGGAGAGGGTGCGTTGCCTGCGGTAATGGAGAATCCTTAAGTCTACTTAAAAACTTGTTTCAGGTGAGACCTGGTACCTGGCGGCGTTGGGATGGGGAACCCACAAAAGAGGCACCTGTACGCAGACGGCGTGACGGGGGTGTGGAGCGGGGGCTGCCTGGGAAGGACTCGCGTCGGGAAGGTTGGAAGACAAATGTGTTCCCGGTCTCCAGCGTCCTTACGCTGGGGGGCAGAGCGTGTCAGTTACCTTGTGTTGTTGGACTTCCGTATTAATGCAAGACTCTCCCTGTGCTTCGAGGTGCTTGGGACTCTGTCGCTTTACATAGGAATTAAGTTACAGATTTGAATATGTAGATGTGTTGTCTGCTCTGTGACAGGCTTATGCCCACAGGCTACAGAAATACTGTTGTCATGAACCCCAAACGTTACGTTTTCCAGCCTTCGTAGGCTTTTTTCCTCCCTGTTCACAGAGTTACAGGTGTCACAAAATACAGACATTAAGTGAACAATGGAGGAAATGTTCCAGTTTTTTTAGGTAAGAAACTTGTTAAATGAAGGAAAAAGAACTTTCCTTGACTTGTGATTTCTCGTATTTCCATGGAATGTACAACTCATTACAAAAGAATAGAGTTATAGGAATAATTTTTATTTATTGCTGAGAATTAGAACGTGGTCATAAAGGGACTGTATTAATTATCTGGTCAAAAAGACAAAACTGGGAGCTTAATACAATGAGATTGGGTAAAACAGTGAAACTATTTCTACAAGGAAGGGGCTTCATTTTTCTAGACAAGAGGACAAAAAATAGAAATATAATTAGAGAGTAAGTAATTAAGCACTGTGAAAGCAGGAGACTTGATTCTATTGCAACGTAAGAGGTCACCGGTTTCTGTGGAAAGCTCCTTGCTGTCATCACGGTCCCTATACGGAGGAGAACGTCTTGCCATGTTAGTGCTGAAATAGGAGATCGATTCCATCACATTATGCAGGTGCGACTGCAATGGTTACAAATCCCTTAACATGTGAAAACTTGTCACAAGAGAAGTCTACTTGCAGCTGTAAGGGCCCAGCCCTGCGAGGTGTGAATTCAAAATAAATTTTTGATCTCTCCCTTGGTGCCAGTTGTGCCAGACTGAAAAAAAAAAAAAAAAATTAAAAATCAATTAATTCAGGCTTGCATTGGCTTTCCTTGAGATTCCCAAGAAGCAGAACTGCGTGATAGCTAGGGCACCAACAGCTACGGAGACCCAGCCTTGGTTTCTGGGATTTACCTGGGGTTTGAGGCTTTGTGTAGACTAAGAAATGAGAAAAGATCTTAATTTACTCTTGAACGGACTGATGGAAGTGAGAAATGCTACATCATGCCTCTGTGTTAGGACAGGGTACAAGTTTGGATGGTCAACACAAGCTCAGGATAGGAAAACTCTGTTGTCAAAGGTCAGTGCTCTGTCTGATGCCTGCTTGGTTCATATCCACTTTGGCAATAATATGATTTTTCTAATGGCCAGGGTGCTTTGTTTTGCGTCTCCTTTGGCCTAAATTGGCTTAGTCTTTCACTGCAATAATGTTTCCCATATTTTTATGGATTATTATGTCCAAATATTTCCAGAGCCACAGCACGTCTGGCTGTTCTATAATGAAACAAGCTTTAGGAAATATGAGCTACTCAAGACTGAGTTAATCCATAAAGCAGCACAGTCCAGAGGAAAAGAAAAAAGTACTAGAACATTTTGCTCTTATACTTTGAAAAGACATGATTTTCTCCTACTTTAAAGGAGAACAGAGCAACTTCTTGTTTGGGCTGAAGTGAGGGGAGCTATGGCAGTGTCCTATTTGCTTTAGCTCAGACTTATTTCTGTAGTATTAGGGTACTCTATATAAAAATAGAAACACAAAGCCAAGCTGTAGAATAAATATCAGACAAAAGAATTCAATATGCTCATTTGCTTTCCCAGGAAGGAAGAACGTTAGCAGTTTTTAGTTGTTAAATAAGTTCCTATGTGGGGAAAAAAATAATACACTATTGAGAAATCATAATATCTCTATATATTTAGTGGATTTTTTATTTTCATAAATAGAAGATATGAAAGACAATTCAAGCATGATTTTTTTTTTTCTTACTGAGAAATTAGACATTAGTCATGTTAGAAGCACTGAGTAAATGTTACAGCTTTCACTTACTGTATCTTGACCTGTTGATTCATCAAAGTCACGAGTAGTATGCAGCGGCTCACAGGTTCAGGGAGGGGATTGGCATAGGAGATCTCCAGCGTAACAGTTTTGTTCACTACAACCCGCCGGGGGATCTAAATGACAAAGACACATTTCTGATCATTCACTGTTTTACGCTTTCCTGGAGTCCGACTTCAGTCGGACTGTGAAGCAGAGCACCTCTCACCTTTGAGGATGAATGAGCTATTTTAGGAGCAGTGAAATTTCACTGACAGTTGGTATGCTTTGCCTAGTACTCGAAGCTGGATGTGGATTAGCTAAATAGTGCTGTCAAGCTGTATGCAGTATTTTGTGCACAATTTTAGTGAAATAGAGCCCTGACTATAGAGACACATCTCATTAAACCTGTCTGATCTTTGGGTTGCTGAGTGGCTTTTTTTTTTTGGCACATCATTGATTAGGATGAAAATGTTAAAATAATATAAACTGGCCATAACATAGATTAGAATTGAGGGATTAAGTCTGTATTTTGGAAGTGGGTGAAGTTGTTTAAAGCACTTGCCAATAACTAGAATACAGAGGAAATGAAAACAAGTTCTGTGAACGTAAAGCAGTGGCCTGTGACTGGGAAAGAAAGAAAGAAGGTAACAGAGCTGCCCTGAAGAACAGGGGGCAGATTCAGGCAAAGATTCAAAACTGGCCGCTCGCGTGCTTACTTTTTCAATTTAAGCAGGCGGAATTTTAGAGCAACATCTGAAATTGCAGCCTAAATTAATGCATCTATCCCCAAATTCTCATCCTAAGATCTAAGCTTCAGAAAAACTCTTTCGTTCTTTGTCTATTTCGTACATCAGGGAGAGAATTGTTTACCTTAATGATAATGTTTGTGTCCTCTAAAATGATTGTCTTCTCCACCAGCAGCTTTATCCCGTTCCTGTGCATGACTTCACACAAAGCAGTAACTTGGATCCTTTTGTCAGTAGTCAGGTATTTTCCATAATAAGAATAAGGAATCTTTAACCGGATATGTTTCCCTGGAATTCAGACATATATTTAGGAACCATTACATTCTCAAAGAACGCTAAAGAAAAGAGAGTTACTATGAGGGTTTTTGAAATTATCAAAGAGAACAGAAGATAAGACAGCTGGAGTCTGTTCATATTTCTTCCTTGTGAGACTGGTTGTGTATTTCTCTTCTGGCGATCCTCTTCTGCTTTAACTCATTTGACCCTTACGGTTTCGAATGGAGGATTTTGGCCTTAAAACTGAGGGAATCTGCTCATCTGCACCTCACTGGATTCCTGTCCCTCTGTATTTCTTATAATTAGAGGTATAAACACTTTTATCTCTTCTCTCCTTGTATCCCATTCATTTTACCTCAGTCAAGAAGAAAGTCTGGGTCAAGCTTCACAGACATCCTTTTCAAGTGACCTGGTCAGCTGCTTATTGTTGCAGTCCTACAACTTTTCTGCTGCGTATGGAAAAAATGTTTATCTTTGCTTTCACCTGGGGGTGAAAAAGATCTCTATAATAGTTTTAATAGCCTTGACTCTTTGAAAGAGACAGAGAAGTTCCACTGTAACTTTTAACGTTTGTCCCCGTTAATTTCTATTAAAGTATTGCTTGTTGAGTGCCAGAAAGCATACATCAGCCTCTTATTTGTTAAAAGTATAAGATGTGTTCCTATGCATGTAATAATCACCACAGACACACGCACCCATATGTGTGTGTATACACACAACACACACATGTATACAGTGTTGCTTCTGGAGCTATAATATAAATGTAGCCTTCTGTAAAGCATTTCATGGGACCTTCAATCCCTGGTTGAACTAGTGAGAGTTTTCAGAGGAGAGGAAAAAAAATCTTGTAAAATGTCATCATAAACCATGCTATAAAGAGACAGACCAAGTAGATGGGCCACAAGGCTGATCTAGACATGACACTAATGTCTTTTCCTTCCAGTTGCCTTCACGTGGCTAAGAAGAGAGCTATATTGGCTCCTTGGGGACACTGAAAGTTACCTTGTTTAGAACCCAGTTCCACAGAAGTGGTTGCCTTCAGGATCTCTGCCACTGTTCTCCTTGTGTACAGGACGGTTGACGCACTCATGTCCACCTTCACAGTCTTGTGGTCAGAAGCTAGGTTATTGAGAATTAAAAGTAGGGTAATGTCTTTGCCAAACACTGGAGGTTCAGCCAGCTTGAATTTCCCGGAGATTCCAGGGTTTCTCATTGTCTCTGAAGGTCTTTCCCTTGGAGTTTCTGTGCGTCCTTCTGTGATGTTTGATCCAAATATCTTTGCCAAGGCCTTTTTATAAACTTGTCTTTCCTCAGAAGAACCTGGTCAAAGGAGAGAACCAAGTAAAAAATCATATTTTTGTTGCCATTGTGCCTTCTCTGTGTAAAGGCTTTGAGAATGATGTAGGGTGTCAGCTCTGCAGCACCCAGAAATATGTAATACCTAAAAGTTCCCCATATTTTTATTATGCCTCTGTTCAGCTTTTTCACAGGAAAGTAATAAACATGTAATATGTGAATAAGTGACTAAAATGAAATATGATGCATTTGTAATTGTTTAGGATGCCAGTTTCTTTTTTTCCTTGGTCAGAGCATGCAGTGCGGTGATAAGCGTTATTTTGCTAATCTGATGTTAACCAGGCTCTGTACTAAATATGGTTGCACTAAAACCTGGATGAGTGAAGGATTAAAATATGGCCACTGATTCTGAATAGCAAAATTGGGGGGGGGGAGGGGAGTGAATTACATCTTCCTCTTTTTTCTTTAAGACTTTGAGCCACAAAGGTTAACCTAACTATTATATGAAATCTGTAACCCTAAATTAAAAAAAAAAAAGATGGAAAGATGTAGGTACCAAGTTTTTGAGGGAAGATAAAAATATTCCTGCAAACATATGGCTATGCAGTTCTTAACCTTTGCTGCTTTGTTTGCTAAGTACAGACGAATGGCACTTAGTCCCTTTACTGTTTACTGCATTCTGGAAACAAAACCACTAGGAATGTGGTGACTGAGTCCACCGGGAGGACAAGCACATAACAACTGAATGGCTGGGGAGCTGATGGCTGGATGTCAGAGCAGAAGCACAAGAGAGTGTAACTTGGTGAATGTATGCAGTCAGAGAGGGAGGCTGAGCGAGCGGGATGTAATGGGGTCTTCAAAAGGACAGACAAGGAGTTGGAATGGACACAGCAAGAAATAATTTACTTGCTGAGAGGGACTGAGCATGGTCACATGGGAAATGGATGTCTACTGTTAGAGGACTGGAGTTTAAGGTTTTGAATTAGTGGTTTGATTGGCACCTGCTCCCTCTGCCAGATATGCCAGAAAAATAATACTTATTAATCTGTAACTTCCCATACTGCAGACCTGTGCACAGCTCGTGATATGTGATGGACTCAGTCTTAAGACCTTTTGGTATGACAGCTTGAGAGTTTGCCTTAAGTAATAAAACGTATTTTATAGCTGTTTTCTATGTATATTATACTTTGTACTCCTGTGTAAAGGACTAAAGTGTATTTTGTATTGTGTCTTAATAAGGAAACTACTAAATACACAAAAGCAGAAATATACTACCCATTGTATTACGAAAATAGTTGGAGAATTCTGGCAGAAATAGTTTCTGAAGGAAGGGGAGGGATGCCCAAACAAAACAGGTTACTTATGCCAGCTTCCTAGCACTGAGGATCCAGTATGAGATAATTGCAATAACAAGGAGAATAATCTGTGATAATTCCTTTACCTTCTGGATATTTGTAATTAGCCGTGACATCCACACGGGAATTGCTGCCCACAGCTTTGGTGCTGATAAATCTGCCAATTATTTCAGTATCACAATAAACTCTTTTCTTCGTTCCATCATTGTATACAATCCACCTGTTGCAATCAGCATTCACCTCCGTATACACAAATAAGGTGTCATAATCCAAGTCTACATCACCTTCTTTGATGGCTCTGACAGAGGCAGGGCCACACTGAAATAATCCTAAAACAGGGGGGGGGGAAAACGTCAAACTTTATTAGTCATGCTTAGTTTGGAGGAGGAATGTTAAAGTCATGCTAAGAACCTATACTCTTACCTCTGCTTTGTTCTTGTGGAGTCGCATCTAAAACCTGCCATCCATTGTATGACGCTCCCAAGTCTGGGCGAATGAACCAGCTTTCGTTCCAGACGTGATAATCCCTGGAGACAAAGAACAATGTCTAGAAAGCATAGTAATATAGAGCCATGCAAACTTCCAATTCTATAAAGCAGTAGGGAATTTTGTTTTTTAAAGAGTCTCTAAGATGTGGCACAAGCTGTCCAGTTACAGCAGCTCACTACCTCTTTCAAAGGAGAGATTTTTCTGCCTGCTTTTGAGGTGCAGACCTCAGGGCAGGGAGGAAGAGATTATAGATGTCAGCGGCTTGCCTTGGGAGCAATGTGAAAGATTTAAGCTGTGGATATAGGCAACATTTGGTGATTGGGTTCAGTAACCCTCAAATGTGGGAAATGCTTCATTTAAATAGGAACTTTGAAGAGCTATACTGGGTCAGATAAAATGGTCACAAAGTCCGGTAGTCCATCTATAGTAGTGTGCAGATGTTTAGAAAAGAGAGAAGAACAGCACGTGAATAGAATGACCTTTCCCCGATATGCTCTACGATTTCTGTCAGTCAGAGAATTAGGGACTTTCCAAATTAGACATTCCATTCAGACCACTGGGTTTAATGGTCATTAGTCATCTTATTTTCTGTGAATCTCTTTTTTCCTATTTAAAAACTCTTTATAGCTTTGTTTTCAACAGCATGCAGGGGTAATGTTCCACAAACTCTGAAAGCAACGGATAGCACAAAAGATTGGTAAAATGTAGGTCACAGGAGGACCCAGAAAAGAAGAGTTGTTGGCTGAATTTTGTTCAGAGGCTAACGCTTCTAAAGAAGGGAAGAGGTGAAAGACTTCCCATATCCTTCAACCACACACGCTCAGTGAAAGGACACAGACTAAGTAAAGATGATGCTTTTGGTGAAGCCTGGTGTGCACAGAGACTTTGCGCTAGATGATATACCCTTGGGGCTAGTTAGTTCAGTTCCTGAGAAGTGAAGTGGCTGCAGAGTAAAGACTTCAAAACTGGAGGGCAACTAGAGTACAACATTACATTATTTAAAGAATATCATGTTTCTTTGGCTACTCAAATTCTGAGGCTTGACTGATGATCATGGATCACTTGAAGTTTACAGCACTGGACTACCACGTCCAATAACCGAGTCTGGAGAGTGTTGGGATTGTTCTTTTTCAGCTCCCACAGAGGGAAGGTCTAACTAAGGGAGTGCGGGAAAACTTCTTGTGGAGGCTCCCATCTACCTGGGGAGCATGACAGGCTGAGAAACGCAGGCTTTGGCTGTGTGATGACAGGAAGTGATGGCAGCAGTAAACCAGTTAAGAGCATGGAAGGTACACAGCTGCATTATCAGGAACAAACTGGTTAGGTGGCAGTAATTAAAACAGCCTTGGGAACTACTACATTCTCAATGGAACCATATTTTTAAAAGAAAGTTGCAACTTGTTTGAGGCCAGGGACTGCAAAAAATTGGGTTGGTTGACTGAAGTAACTGTTATCTCAAAATCGTGAAGTATGTTTTCTTTCCAAATGGATGTCTAGTGTATTAATTGTATTGAATTTTTTCCACTCAGTTGCTTTTGTACTACTAGTGTTCATGGGTTTAAGTCTCATAAATCCTCTCTCTAATTATTGGTGAGATGCAAAAAATTATATTTACCATGTGGAATCCTTGCCGATATTAAGACTCTTTCCAGAGCTGTCATAGTACTTATCAATACTCAGGTTTCTATCCACATCATGGGCAGAGTTAAAATTTGAAACCAAACGAGTTGGAATCCCCAGGCACCTCAGAACTGAAATATATTAAAAACAAAAAAAACAACCAACATACACAAACAAAAACCACACACAGCTTTAGTTCAGTGATTACAAATATGTGAGAAACAAAGTTAAGTGTCTAAATATTTTGTGATTCTTCAGCATTTGCAGTCTTCAGAGCACTGTTCCTCTTGTAGAATTAATTGCTTTGTAATTTTGATAAAACTAGAGGTCACAAATGCCTCCATTTCATCACAGTCCTCTATTCTTAAAGCTTACCTGTACACATCACGCCTGCAAAAACCCAGCACTGCCCATACTGAACAGGCTTGTAGTTGTCCTGACGCCATTTCTGGAGGATTACCACACTGCCATCCCATCTGGATGGATTCTCATGTGAATGGAAACTTCCTTGCCACTTTCCCAGGAGAACTCCGTTATCATTATCATTTCCATTGATCTAAAAATAGGCCAGTGGACAGAATGCACAAAATCAATTGTGTGTAATGCACCATATCTAGCTAATTATATTGCTTAAGGTGCAGGTGGGTGAGTCTCAGTGGTATAACTAAAGCTTTCTGCTTAAGCATGTGGAATTCAGATTATGTTGTCCACTTCTTACCATAGAACTGATTACTCGGCCCACATATTTAGGATCTCCTCTTCGGGATACATCAATGGCTGCGTCCTGACGATAGTACAGGCTCAGATCAAGCATGGTGAGACAGATGTTTAGAAGCTGATCTTGAAACTGTGATCAAATAAGATAATTTGTTAAGAAAATAGATAGTTTCACAAACAGAATTAGAGGAGATTCTACTGCAGTTCCTCCTTTCTAAGATATTGCAGCTCAAAGACGATAGGCACAGTGAGGGACAAAGACAGTAGTGTGCAGTTCACACTGCAATATTGGCTAGAGACAGGGCTAACTAAAAGCAAAAGTCTGGCAGGATGCCTTTTGCCATCAGAAGAGATGACAGCAGTAAACCTAAAACTATTAGATTCTCTTGAGCTGTATCCCTGGGAATGCTCAAGGCCAGGCTGGACACGGCTCTGAGCAACCTGATCTAGTTGACGATGTCCCTGCTCATGGCAGGAGGGTTGGACTAGATGGTCTTTAAAGGTCCCTTCCTGCCCAAACCATTCTATGATTCTACGTCAATGTTGGTTCTGGCCCATTGTAACTGTATTACAAAAATAGTGGGTGTGTCGGAGCCACACAAGTATATTGTCACTTGTACTGTGGATGCTTTGGTCACAGGTGAGGTCCACACTTGTACCATGAACTTCAAGCACATGTAGAAGTCACTCCTAGCTGCACTGCTGTGCTCGACCATCTCTCGCACCAAAGTCCTATTAGGCACACGGTGAGCAAACCACAAGTAAGGCTAGCCAGGTTTGTTCGGTTTTTATATAAATAGCCATACCTATCAGAGAGGCAAATAATAAAAGAAAATGCTATTGGAGACAAAATAAGAGCCCAAATGAATTCCATACGGCTTACCTGCCCGTAGTACCATCCTCTTGCTTCCATGTACTTTGCATTGCCCACAAAGATTATTCCATTTTCATTTAGAACGTACTCTTGTCTCTCGCTTTCATTAGCCATGTAGACAGCATCACCTGAAAACCAAGTTGGACATACTTTTACACTTAAATCTGAGAATACTAGCAACCTATCAAAAACATTTGTAGCTTGATTTAACAAGGAAAAAACTACTATTTGGATATGGCCAGGGGAGCGGGGGAATCCATGCTATACTACTATCACTTTTTTCCTTAATTTTAATATAGCGTTTGTGTATTATCTAAATGTCCCCTATCTGTACACTGTATTTTTGTGAGGAAGATTGAGAAAAGTCCAGGCTCGCTCACTGGATTACTCTGCCTTCTCGGGGTAGTTAGAAGTAGAGTAGACATTTGATAGTTTTCTGTTTTCCAGTCATGTTTGTCTTAAGATTCCTAAATGAAGATCTCTACTTGCCTGATCCAAAGTGCTGTCGGAAATGTGATTAGGGTGCCCTGCTCAACCATTCACTTTCAGTTACTCACTGGTTTCCCTGAGAAAGCGTGGGCTCCCCACGGAGGTTTAGGTTGTTTTGATCACGGTTTAGGTAGCAATATCTACTTAGCTCTGTGTTTCATTTCATAATGTTTAAAATGATTTTCTGAAAGCTTCACGATTCATATATGAAAATCAGCTTTTCTATTCTATTGAGTCAGCTTTTTTACCTTCCTATAGGATCTTCCCATCCTTCTCTTCCTGCAAATAAAAAGACTGTGCAATTTATCTTAAAAATTCAATCACACGATGTAAGCATTTTTTGTAGTGGCTGTCCACACGTGTTTGGGTTCTTTTAATATCATCTTTGTTGATTCTCAAGCTTTTGGGCCAGCATGGGCCTGGAGAACTGTGTGCAGTTCCATGTGCTGCACTTCAAGGTGTGGACCAGTTGGAAAGAATGAGAGGAGCACTGAGAATGCTCAGCAAACCTGAAAAATATAACTTATGAATTAACTCAGAATTGTTTAAGATGGAAAAAAAATGGGGGTGAGGAATGGGGCAAGCATGGTAATCAATGCCAGAAATTTTTGTGAAGAGGATGGGGCAGGGGGAGGCAGTCTGTTCTTGGTGTCTATTGTGTGTAGGATGAGAAGTTATATGCTGAAATGAAAGCCAAGAAGATTTGGTTAGTTAATTCTAATGGGGAAAACATTCTAATGGAAAGGCCAGTGTTTTATTGGAGTGAATTGCTGGGCGAGGTACTGGAGCGTCCCTAATGGCTGCTCAGTAAGAAGGAATTAAAGATCTGTCAGGAATGACCTCAGTGCTAAACTGAACCTGCCTTAGAGCACGGTGTGGGATGAGATAACTGTCTAAGATCCTTCTAGCATTATGAGTTTATGCTTCTGAGCAATCTAAATGTCCTTTAATCACTGGAAGAACACCTTTTTTCTAAGGTTTATATGCTCTCAGTTATAATGTTCTAGAGCCAGTTCTTTGAATAAGTATACTTAGACTTTTTTATAACACTATTCCTACCAATAACTCAGAGCAAAATTAATATTAGTTTAAAAGGAGAAAAAAAATCCCTCCCACAACAAATCTCTTCCTTTCACGTATGACTAAGTAGTAACAACCCCTTCTTCTGTTACTCTTAGCAGACAAGGAGGAAAAAACGCAATCTGCCACAACAGACCTCTTTTTTGACAGTTATAGAAAGACAGACCACTACAGACCTAATCCTTTATTAAATTGGTTCCTTTTAATACAAAAATACAAAGTCATTATTTATTCTGTCCTCTCATTCTAGAGTTAAAGTTTATCCTGGCGCAGTGAGAAATGTGCAGGATGTAAATTTCTATTGATAGTTTTTAGTCAATACATAAGTATGCTTTCTAATATAGATACACTTCTAGTAATTTCTTCATGTAACCTTTGCCACTGAAGCAAGTGGCAGGTTTCAGACACCTAGGGGAAAAAGATACATTCTAAAAATTCTCAGACATACATATTCTTTTATCCCCTAAAGCTTTACAATTGATGTTTTCACTTGTGAGCTATAGATAAGCAGTGTATGACCATTCATTTAATTCACGATTAACACTCTTTATTCTAGTAGTTAACTGTACGTTCCTTCAATAGCACTGGGACATAATGCATCATTATCAGAGTATCTTGCAAGTATCTTAGATTTCTCTTTAAATGTTCTTAAGAGACTTTATTAATGTCAGAACATCACTTTTGTTCCACCGACAGGTTTGAAACAAACACGTTAGTGAATTAGTAAGCTTATTGGTTTGTTACCATTATGGTAAGATCGGTATTTTCTGTGCACAAATTCTATATTTATTACGACCTCTGAAACTAATTGCTCCCAGCTTGCTGAACTAGAAACTTTCTCTTGTCCAAAAGGCTTTTTGTATGTTCAGTTATCCCAGCAACCCTTCACTGAACATGTTCTAATTCATAATTCCTGTTCAGGAAAGATTAACGGAAAGAATTAATATTTATATCTGAGTAACTCTTTCCTCTTATACAGTTTAAGATTGCATTTGCCTTTTTCAGGGCCATTTCACTTTGGTCTCATTCTTTAATCAACAAGTACTTTCACATTCTGCATGATTTCCAGCTGGTAAGTCTGCCACTGAAATTATTGTTATTCCTCCCTAAACGTACGGTCTTTTATTTTGTATTATTATGTCTTATCCCTTTTATTTTGTATTGTTAAGTCTTATCCCTTCTCAGCTATTCCAGTCCCTTCTCAGCTATTCCAGTCCCTTCTCAGCTATTCCAGTCCCTTCTCAGCTATTCCAGTCCCTTCTCAGCTATTCCAGTCTCTAAGGTCAGCCAATTATTTCTGTGAGGTATCCCAGCCCACATGGGTACGGACAATGCTGCTTAGTGTCAGCATATCAACGTCAGTAATGAACCATTTGATCAGAGTGTTTTTTCAGATGACACATAAGGATCCAGCCCAGTGCTTTTCCTTTCATCTCTAGTCCTGTTTCCTTGTAAGTAGTTTTTTATTAATATTACAGTTTATGAATTAATTCCTGTCTTTTCCAGCTTAATGAATAAGTTCCCATGTGGAGCCATATCTACAGACCAGATCTGCCATTTGTCCTTTGCTGAGAAAATAAATTTTCTACTTCCCTTTTGCTATGACACTTACTATAGCAGTAACGTTCCCTCAAATGGAATATGTTCCTGTTTGTCAGGATGGAGAAACTATTCTACTCCGCAGGAGCTTATTCAGCAGCATCCTACTTTAAGGATACTCCCTTTTGTTTGGCACTGGTCATTGCACTATCTGATAAATCTGGAGGGCTCTTCTGCAAAATCATTGGTTTTAAACTGGAATGGCACAGCTTAATTTTTCTCAGTTTTCATCGGAGAACAATTTGCCTGGTCTCATGAGTACCACTGCTACTCTGGTGTTCCAGTTCAGGAGCCGTCAGATATTTCAGTCCCTGCAGTGTGGTTTCCATCAATTAGAAGTTACACCACAAGTGATCTTTCAGGAGGTTCTGGGAAGGTTTTTCCCTCAGGACTGTCTGTGCAGAGACAGTCTGAGTTTCCTAAACATATTTCTATAATTATTTCTGTCTTCCAAGACATGCTGAGCTAATTAGTAGCTTTTTTCATCTTGGCTCTTGACATATTTGTCAGTGGCCCTTGACTAACATATGGTCACAGAAGAAAATAGTGCATGATTGTGGTTACTTTTCTCTTTTTCATAAGCTGTTTAGTCACTCGACTGGCTAAGAGCTCCCTTAACTCTAGAGCGGTATATTTTGTGTCTAATTTGTGTTTCTAGACTGTTGCATATTTGCAAAATCTCAGTTTAGGAAATTGCATTATTGCATTTCTTCTGCAACATGCTGAGGCTGCAGAAATAAAAAATGGAGCAGCAAGAGATGTCCCTTTTCAAGCTGTGATGACAGATGTGGGAAATGCCAATCTTTTTCACTCTAGCCCTCTATCAGTTTTTATAAAGTTGGTTGAGCTATTGTCTTTGCAGCTAACATCTACAAGAGCAGTCTTGCTTTGGTTTAGGTGCAAGTCAAGGATGTTATGGTATGCTTGCTTCAAGTTCCGAGAAGTACGTGCACTTATGAAAAAGTCTGTCAGCCCTCGTCTACAGAAAAAAATGATCTGCTTAGTTGTGAAGAGAGAGTCTGTGATATCACCCCATATGGCACATTTCACCAGGATAAAAGAGGGGGGTGGGGGGGAGGTGCGGCAGCAGCTATTTAGTGTAGTAAAACCAGATCTCTGAACAGATAGCTGAGATCGCTGCCACTGGCGACCCAAAGACAGACAGCATGAGGGAGCAAGCTCCCTGCGCAGGTGTGAAAGCAAACAGGTCGGTTACGCTCAGGAGCAAAGGCATTGGTACCTACCTGGGCACCAAGGGTTGAAGAGTAACACAAACTGCCCCAGGAATCTGGAGAAGATCTTGTTCCCTGAGGTTACCTGGAGGGTGAGATTGTATCGTCCAATGACAGCATTGGCTGGGCTGGAGATTGTAAAGTTCGTATAGCCGGACTCGCTGGCTTCTTGGACAGCACTCCAGCCACTTGCCCCCGCCTCAGAGAGGTTAAATACAGCCTTTGTACCATGAGATTCTGAGGGGGATGGCCCTGCCAGAAAGAAGGGGTAATCGGTTTCCATTCCAGAGTGTGGTCTCAATATTAACCTCACACTTGAAACGAGCTCATTGGAGGGGGGGAAGCGTTAAAAATACATGAAGAAAAATGGCATCTCTAAGTAGAATAAGGGGAGAACAACAAGGGGTAAAGATAATGGTTCTATGAGAACATGGGTTAAGCTAAGGGAGTGTTACCTATTTCAGTGACAAATGCTAGGCTCTCCCCACTCTGCTTTGGTCTGTTGAAATACAGGGTAATAGTAAAGGCTTGTCCTCGCCTCACAGTCAGCTCGGTGTTGGCATATCTGTCAGTATGGTGTGTGCTTGCGTTCACTGATGGCTGCCAGCTGATACGGCTTGGTGTCAGATCTGTAAGAGAGAAGAAAGGACACGAAGAAGCAGCCAGCATGGAAAGAAGTCATTTTCTGATAAATGGCACAATGAGGTTGCTAAGAGCACTTATCCTTTACTGGAGAAAGGACAACTGAAAAGCAGATGCTCCATTAACTTGATTAAGTCTAGTGGTCCATAACAGAAATTTTTGCTTTGAGGGATGCCACACACCGAGGACTTGTATACTTCCTATACAGTGCTGGATGCTGTTTTATTGCTGGACTTAAGAAAAAATGTACTGGGGCAAATCAGTGTCATTTCATGGTCAGCACCAAATAGAGTGTCCTGTAGCCCCTCTACATTTTCAATATATATATTTTTAGGATCCCAGAAATGGCTGTTAGGACATCTTGCTTTCCTGCTTACATCCTGGTGCTATTTGGACTAGAGTAGGGAAAGATACATAGTGAGAGATCATCTGTCTTTTATGAATGGTCAAGAGGTATTTCAGAACATAAGTTGGACAAAGAAATCAGTCTGACTGAATTTAGTTCTGCCCAAAGTGACAGCTGGAGCACTGGGATTCCTGTTCTCATAGGTGCTACCTTCACGTCCTAGAGGAATTCTGATGACTTGGTGTGCTTGGAGTTCTCTGATACCCAGTGTCCTCCTGCACACGTACTGTTATTATGGTTTGTGGTTTAAAACCCATAAAGTGGCTGTTGCCACCTCAAATGCTAAACTAACTTTTTGGCAAGCGAGTATGGATTTGATCTTCCTTATAAGATTGTTTTCCCTTCTGTAGTTCATCCTTTATTGCCAGGCTCCAGCCTGAGCGGTTATGCTGTCAGTGGGAGCTCCGAGAGGCACCGTCCCCCGTGTTTATACCTGCCCTGTGAGACCCCACAGAGTACACCTGTGGTGCACGTTTGGGCAAATGCTCAGAGCAAGTGTCTTGGTGAAGATTCTTCTAAATCACTTTTGTTAATGCTAGTATCATAAATACAGTGAGACTNACACGACATGACCGCCACCATTTTAAAGCAAATTCCAAAGAAAACAATAACAACAAGTGGGATGGAAAGAGCGGATTAAGACCTATGGCACCAGGCACTATTCTTGTAGGGACCTTCAAACAAGCTTCCAAGTCTGTTTCATACCATACAGCATAGCAATGAAATGCTAAGTCAGATCCAGAACAATATAGCTACATATTAAACTACAATTTACATATAATTTTTGAAGAAGTAAAAGTAAAATCTAACTTATGCAAAAAAAGTGACATAATTAAATTCAAGGAAGAATAATTTTTTTACTTGTAGTCTAAGAGCACAGAGAAGTAACGTGAGTAAGCACTGATGGGCTGAGAAAGAGAATCTTTAGCATGACTGTCTGGGACAAGAGTGAACTGCAGTAGGCTGCTGCTTTCCCTGCAAAGCAACATGTTAAAAACTGATTTGAAAATGTTTGTTTTGTCGTTAAACAGGAGAGAACCCTACTTTGCAATTGCCCAGTTAAAATAATAATCTTCATTTTAAACTTTAAAAAGCAGAGGTATTGTCATTACTGTTTTCCTTCGGTAGGGTTTAATGCATCTTTGAATTCCCATCTGTAAGCTCCATGCTTACGGCTCCATTAGGATGGATTACACTAATTTTGTTAATGCAAAGCAATAACACATCTCTGAAATAGCATTTAAAAAATAAAGGGTTTAGATGGAGTTCTGGATGGTGCCTTTTGACGTAATGGGAATTTATCACACACACCCCCTCACCCCCACCAATATCCTCTGCTTAGTTCAAAAGTTATTCTCAAACAGGTCTTAATAGTAATAACAGTAAAACTTTGAAAAGGAAGTGCAAGAACAAATGACAATAAAAAATTTCCTTCAGATAAGAAATCTGAGCAGGTACCTACAGGGCATGTATCTATGTATCTTAAGGAAACAGTCCTGAATGAAGTACCTGCTGAAGGGAAGCAAATGACACGCAGAACTCACCTGCCATTCCCTCCGCTTATGAGAATTGCATACACCTTCTACTTTGTTCTTCAAGGACGTCCAAGTCTCATTAATCATAAAAAGGAAAAACCCAGCAATCTTTTCGTGCTGTCAGCTGAAATTTGAGAGAAGGGAGAGGTACTTAGCAGTTGTTATTAATACCTGTAGACTTGTCAAATGAATTAACTAGTTCCTATAATATAGGTATGTCTAATGCCAATGTTCCTACTCAACGTGGGTGTAATTATGGGAGGAGATACCAAAATTATTTACTCAGAGGAAATGCGTTCTCTTGAATTCCAAGACAAGAAGAACTTCCTACAAAGGATAATAGGTGTGCCATGCATAAGTTATCTTTAAGGATGAGGAAACAGGGAGTGTGGTGGGATGTAAAAGCCATATGAAGGAAAAAGGAGCATTTCCTGATTACTTAACTTCCAGATTGGTAATGTCACTTCTGGTTTTGTTTAACAGCTGTGAGTTGGTTTCAGAGGGTTTTTTTGGCTCTCAAATTATCTCCAACACCCCCTGACTTCTGTGAAATGATAAACTGCCACCAGAAACAAATGTCTGTTTACCTGTTATGTTAGCCAGCTCCATACTACTATTTCAGCAGAAGTTTTATTTCAACCCCCCTCCCCCAACAATTAACCATGAGTAGTTTTTATCAGTGCGGACTCTAAGCCTGTCTGTCTTCCCAGCTGTGAATATCTTTCTTGTACCCTTGCTTAAAAGTGTACAGGTAAAGTGACACTGTTGTCAGGAGGAATATTTGTCTGTTTAAAATTCTGGAGCTCCACTGATCATGTTTTAACACTCAGTAAAGATTTAAAAAATAAATTAGTCTGAATTTTGAATTACAAAGAAAAAAAAAGAAACAACTGAAAAAAATGCAGAAATTAAGCTCCAAGATCTGTTTCTAAGGTTGATTTAACCAAAAAATTGGCTTCTTGCACCTTTGTGAGAAACTTTGTTTTGATACCACAAAGGCTAAAAGAGTACTTATATGACAGTCATACGAGCCCTGTCCTGAAAGAAAAACACTAAAGCTTTTCACACTTGGCAGCATCATATCTGGTACAGTGTATCTCCACTTACATTATAATTCAGAGGTCCTTCCTCCTCTTGGAAGTTTCCGGGATGTTCAGGCTGTCAAAACTTGTTCCAGGAATCGCCTCAAATGGATTTGATTGCTGTTCAGAGCTACTTTACTTGGCCTTTTTCTCTTTTCCTTAATTCATATTCCTTGGAAACCATAAGAGCCACAAGCCTCTGATGTTACCTGGTCTTCACACACAGCCCTAGTGACAAACCGCATCGACCAGTTCTTAAGTTCAGGCATTCGGTACTTATAGTGATTGCTTCAGACATTACACATTGCTCCCTCTGGAGTATGACTATTTCCTTTCTTCTTCCTTGCTACTCCCATAAGTAATTAAATCTCCGAACACTTTTTCTGTCTCTGCTGCAACCACCTCCTTTACCTCTGGATGACACGCCTACAGTGGTGTTCACCAAGCCACCAGAACCTTGCTCGGACTGGCCTACATCCCAGCCCGGCACCTGCCAGTCGAACCTTCACCACAGCAAAGCATCAGCAGCTGCTTCTGTAATCCCTTTGGAATGCAGCGGTCAAGGTTCCTAAGTGACTAAGGACTTAACATTGTCACAGGTGTTTTTCCTAGCTCAATTCCACCCACCCATCATCCAAAAGGGCTCAAAATATTTTGTTCCTCCTTTTCCCTTGTTTCACCGCCTTGAAATTGCAGTGCAGTTTGCTAACGTTCAGAGAAAAACATGCTCTGTTATTTCATTCGTCTCCTTAATAGTTCTGTCTGCTGTTCAAGTATTGAGCTATCGTATCCTCAGGGTAACCATAATGCACCTTACACTTGTGGTGTTGCTACTCTTTACTAGAAAGAGGAGATCAGTATAACTTCCACATAAAACGTTGCAGAATCCATCCTGTGAGTCTATCCGAGTAGGCACGCATTTAATTAGACACATTAACTTCATGTGTGTGTGTGAAGTGTTGCAGGGGAAGGGTGTTGCCTTCCTCTTAATTCCCCTAGAGATCCAGTTTACAAGCTTCTCTCATTTCTGCTAGTGCAATTCCCTTGACTCCAAGCATACTCTGGTTGTTTTTATGTGAACACGAGGTGTAAAAAGAATTCATTAAGTGTATATCCGCATTCTAAATCCAAGGCTATGCTTGAGCTTGAACTTCTATTGTTTGGTCTGCATGATGAGAGCTCTTGGCTCTGGCGAGCCTTGAGGAACATCACGAGAAAACGAGAGGGTACCACTGTGGATGACTTGTACATCCTCTCCGTAGCCCATCTCACTGTATGTCCACTCTGGACTTGTACTGGTGTCATGTGGACAACTAGGTGGCTGCAAGTGCCCTCCTAGAGCAATTTTGCAGGCTACAAGGATGAAAGGGGTTGTCCTGGTCTGAGGTAAAACAGGACCAATTTTGTTCAGTAACTTTGCTTCTTAGCTGGGCCTCTTCTAACTACTGAAATTAACAGTATATCGTGCAGACACTGTTCACTCTCAGAGTGATAAGACCTACGTTTATAGCTGATGCCCAGGCATGGTATGCGGAGAGGCTCTTGCTTATACTTATTGCCATTACAACCCAGGCCAACCAGCTTTGTTATTTGCCCCATTGGAAGGTCGGAAGCAGAAAAGCGCAGTGGGGTCACACCTGGGGGGAGGAGCAGACAGGACAGGTGACCCAAAACTGACCAACAGGGTATATTCCATCCCATCTGCCTCATGCTCAGGATAAAAGCTGGGGGATCAAAGGGTTGGGGGGGGCTCTTTATTCAATGGCCGACGTCTGAGGACTCTGTCTGTGCATCTGCCTTTGGTCCTGATCCTGAAGGCAGATCTGGAATCCAGTTCCCATCCGTCACTGAGTCCAGTCTGGGACTTCCCCAGTGCCATCCAGTGTTGTGATTGTCATCTTGGGAGGTTGATACCGTTTTGTATATATTTCATGATTTCCTTTTATTTTATTATTAATATTTCATTAAAGTAGTTTAGTTCCTTCTAAACTCATAAGTCTCTCTTTCCCTCCTCTGCCTCTCCCTTTGAAGAGGGGTAGAGGGGAGCATCTGTTGGTCCCATCTGGGGTCCCCCACGTCCGCAGTAGCCGATTTGGTCTAAACCACAAGAGGGGTTCATAGCCAATCTGAGCTCAGGTAACAGTGAGGAGTCCCTATGGCGAGTCACAGGTACCCCGTGCTGTGTACTGGAAGGGGGGCTCAGAGCTGGCTCCAGGCACTCATTAAGATTTTACTGGCCTCCTGGCCCAGGCGTCCGAAGTGCAGTAGAGCAGTAGCTCGACTTTCCATTAACTTCATCTACACCGATCGTTTTCAGTCAGAGATTGACTTACTCGTGTACGATTATTGGCCAAGTCGCTCACTGGACTGCACCAACTTCACTTGTTCCTGGAGCCCATCTTCTGGCCTGTACCTATCCTCCCAGAAAGGGTTGAAGTAAGCTTTACTAAACTTGAACTCTGAAAGACGACTTCCTGACACACAATCTATAGTGAAGAATTCCTAACTCTTCTCAAGTTACAGTGCCCTTAGACTTAAGATTACCCTCCCTTTGATTCCCAAAGAAAGCTTTCAGCAAGCATAAAATATCAGCACACAAAAATATCACATACGTTGAGCTGGGCAATTATCTCAACAGGTTTGTCAAATGGCTTTCAAATTGGACACTACCCAAATTCCTTTTGAACCTCTCCTATGCCTCATTTGGTCACTGTGATTTACCAAACAAGGAAATATCAGAACTGACTTTGCAGCAAAAATGACAAAACTAAATGACACAAATCGCGCAACTCATCCTGGCTGCTTTCTAGTACCACAGTTGCAGTAAGGAGAAACACTGCTTTGAAGGTCCACTTGATAAGGTTTTGAATGTGTAAAACTGAGTTTATGAATGTTTGTGTAGAGATACCTGGAGCCAGAAAGAATAATCTCCAAAGAAAACCAGAAAAAGTCAAACACACAGTCTCTGAATGGAAGGTAAGACGCTCTCTTTAATAACATGGACACTCACAACAGTAAATGAAGAATCAACTATTCCTCAGTTTATTTAAAATTACAATGTAAAATTTTCATGATATGATGTTGGTAACTCCTTATCACAGGAAGTGAGAATTTTATTTTGCTAATTTTCTCATTGTTTTCTTGTACAAGACTTCTTATGATGTTTTTTCAATTTATACACACGCAGACCATTCATTGTATATCTTCTTGTTAGTCGATCACATTTACCATCTTAAAAGTCTTGATATTTGCAAATTTATCGCAGGAGAAATTAACAAGTAGATGTTTGGGACCCGTCTCAAAAGGGAAGAGTTTAAACTTTGTACTGGATTTCTCACCGGCTTTCAGTGGTGGTACGCTAAACATCGGGAAAAAAAGGGAAAAACGTAAGCTAAAAACAGGCTTATGCCTCGTGCTTGAGTTTCTTCACTAACCATCTCCCATCTTAAGTAAGAATTCCTATCAGTTTGGTGTAGGATGGCCATGAAAAGACCACACTGGACTTGGCTATCTGATAGGCATTTAAATACTCAAAGCCATGCGTTAAGGTCTCTCACAAATACATTATGCAGTGACCCAGATAAGCACACAAAGGGGACATAACTAGTAGCATATGAGATAAAACTTCATGCAGAACAGCGGGTGTAAAGCACGTCACTGAATTGTTAAAAAAGAATAATCTGAGACTGTGAAGAATGTTAATACAAATTCCTGAATTAGAATAGATTATAGCACCAAGAAAACCTCAATGTTTAGACAGCAGGAAATTCTGAATGGAAGTTAAAATGTTTTAGACCAGCATATTTTGTAATTCTTGGAAACTCTTGTTTATGGTTTTCCCAAACAGCCTTACCCTGTCATATTGTCTTGTCTTGCCTGAGGATAAAGTTGGATGGGATAGACAACATGGGGTTGCTAAATTCCCTCGGGAGAGCTTGTAAATTATGGGACAGACCATTCCTAGTTACTCAAGTACAAATGGCAATGTTAAGCTGCTGTGTATATTTGTTTGTGTGTGTATTCAGTTAAAAAGCACGCCCCCATATCCCAGGTATTTTTTAGAAATAACTGCATTTGCTAGCATGCATGCAAAATTGTGTGATATTTTGTATATGTACAAAGTAGGGGACAGTCTGAAAATTTAACCTTTCTGTCTCAGTTATGAAATACTGAAGGAAGAGCAACACAAGATACAAAATCATCAAAGCATAAAAATAGGAGCCTGGGATCTATAATAAAAGGAACATACTTCATTCCAGTCTTCTCGGTCACCGTCTCAACACCATCTAATAGTATATTGACTCTGTTTATTAATCTCCTAAGATAATTATTTTGTAAAGTTCTGAAAGCAGAGCTTGAAAATCAGTGTCCTTGTAGGTCTTGTTTTGGAAAACCTTTTTTTTTTAAATTAAAAAACTCAACCCAACCTTTTATTGTAATATTCACCATTTTTCCTATTCTATTCCCACCTCCCTCATGGATTTCAGCTGTGTTCAAGTTCCAGGCCTTAGTAAAGTAAATTCAGTCATCTAAGGAGTAGCTGCTGGTCATGGTTTAGTCTGTTTTTAGAAGTTACCCTCCTTAGTTGTGATTTATTGTATCTGGAATAGCTATGCACGAAGCATATTTGGGGTTGTACTTTTCAGAGGTGCCACCCTTTGAGATTACAGCCTGTATCTAAACGATCTGTGTTCATTTTTGTTCCCAAAGCTGGGACACTGGTGCATCTGCTTTTTACATGTATGTCTTTCTGTTTGATGTAACCGCAAATTGCTTAGGAAGCTGAACACCCAGATTGGCACCTGCAGTGCATTTAATGAAGTAAATAAAAAATCCTGGTGAGCATATGCTATACTTTGGGTACAGTATGGGGAGAAACAGGCATGTATCCTATTGTTGGCCCTATGATCACAACAAGAGGGTTCAACCCATCTGGCCTATAGCAGCATAGACAGCCTCAGCAAAATTTACTGCATGGGTAAGCATATATTTTTTGCTGGAACTGTGGGGTCTTGCTAGATAGGCAGGAAAACAAGTTCCGTCCAATTATGACAGCAATTATTTACCCTCCCAGACTATGGAGCCAAAGCCTAGGTTAGACGAAGAGCTGGTTCAAAGCTGTGTGCTTCATTACGAGATGTTACATTGACTGGCCTCCCAAGTTACTGCAAGAGAAAACGCTTTCTCATCCCACTGTTCAGTTCCAAGTCATCCATGCGTAGGTTCTTGCTCATGTATCTTTAATAGCAGGAAGGAGGCATTTCTCATACTTACTCTATCTCAAGGATTCCTCTGAGCAGGTCATTGCCTTCTACCTGCATCACGCAGTCCGTCACTTCTGTATCAATAGGATTGGTAAATGTCACTTCCACATCCACTTCTTTATTCACTCTTGCTTCACCAAGTACCTGGGCAAAGAAAATGCTTGAAAGGTCAGGTGCTCAGTATTCTTTTCTATCCAAGCCTTCTCAGTCATCAGAAGAGGAGACATTATGAGATGCTATGATGGACCACGGCAGAATGTGAGCAGAATGTCTCTTTCAGGGAAGAACGTCCTTATAGGAGCTCATTTTCCCTTTTCTCTGCCACTGCAGTTAGAGCAAAGGGACAGTAATTTACCTCTATGTCGATGGTAGGGTTGTCCAGGGTGATGTCTCTTTGCACTAGCACTTGAATCCCACCTTCTACGTGACATAAAGCTGTTACCTGGATCGTGTTGTCTGTAGTTAACTGCTGCTGATATTCAGTATACGGTATCTTAATGGGAAATTGTTTCTCTGGAAGGAAGAAAAAAAAGGAATTGATACATGCTTTTATAAGCCCACAGAGTTTCATACCTAATATTAGTATTTTCCTTTTATGCTGCGTCTGGGACTATGAAGGCCTTCAGCTGTCACTGCCAAACTCAGTTCATGCAAATCTATCAGTTTGCTGAAGAGCTCTCTGTGATTTCTTCAATGTCATCTCTCCTCTGTTCCTTACTACTATATTGCCTGGCTTGGTTTCCTCTCAATCGCTGTGAAAGATAAGACAGCTGGAGTTTAAGGAGTTTACCAGTGCCACTCCATTTGTTATGGGACATGTTCTGATAGGCCTCATCAGCCTGTTTGCTCATGATATACTGAGACGATCTGAATGATGTCTTTACATTTCTTTTATCTTTCCAAGCCCAATCTGCTTTTTATTATCATGTGTTTTCACAGTCGTTTCCACGCTGTAATTCAAATCAAGGAATACCGGATGGGAAGGGATCTCCTCTGTCTCTGAATCCAGGCAATTCCACATTTTTGGCCATTTGTACAATAAGCATCAAGTTCAGAAGAACTGTAGAGTAGCTACACTGCACGCACTGTAAGCCACAGAGAACTTTCCAGCAGTATTCAGCAGATGAAAAACACAAGGGAAGATGACAAGTCACCAATGCAGCCTCACAAAAGGAGGCAAGAAAAATGGGGGCAATGTGAATTTCCTAGATTCCTCCGGTAGCAACGGATTCGTTAACTACAAATCCTAGCAAGTGGAGCATACCTCTAGCAGAAGGCAAAAATCTCTTCAAATGGTCCCTGCCATCAGATGTGGGGAAAAACCTCCCTGCTGGGTGTAACTTCAGCTGCTGGTTTAACACAGCCTGCGTGAGAACAAGGCACCGCACGGTGCCTGCATGACTGCCGTGCCATTAGGCATATAAACTCGGTCTTCACCGAGAGCCCAATTCCTAATGCTTCAGAGGAAGCGGATAGACCCCAACTCCAGAAGTCAAACTACATATTAAAGAAATGAAGCATTATTTCTGCTTCTCATTAGTGCCTTGAAGCCTAAGATTAATACAATATAGTATCAGTTGTGAATCAATGATCTTTCAGTTCACTTTAGAGATGCTGATATATCTATTATCCCAAGCTCCTTATGGTAACTTAATTTCATCTTTCCAACAATAGTCATATTTAGGTAGAGAATTTCTTCCATAAGGTTATCAAACTCCACCTGAAAAAAATTTTAAAAAGTCTTAGGTCCTTAATTCCTCAACAGTTCTTCAATACAAACATTCTTTTCTGTGGAGTTTAGCAGGATGTTTCAGTTATTTCTATTCCTCACACTTGAATTCTAGTCTAATGTGCTAATAGATCAGGTTTCTTGTTCCTGCTGTTAGCCATGTCCTATTACCTTTCAATAACACCCCTCATAATTGACCAGAACATATTTAGTTGGAGTTGATTTCTATGCTTTTCTGTTGTCCTTATCATTTTTAATGCAAATTTTGTTAAATTAAACTTCATGCTTACTCGCTATCTTCTTTTTACTCCTGAGATACATTTTCCAAAACATGAATAGTACTTAAGGAAATGATGGTGTGAAACATGCCTTTTTAATATGCTTATAAGGGCAATGTAATTTTTTTTCAGCCTTTTTTGCATAGAAATTTAAGATTGCAGTTTGTCAGAGCTTTTTCCCCCAAGTTCACCAGCTTCTAATGCCCATTTACTCGTAAAACAATTACACAATTATGATTAAAAGTTATTTGAAAAATTACCTTCCTCGGGAGACAGAGTGACAGATATGGAGTCCTTCCAGATACCATGAACTGGTCTTCTAGTGTACACGGTGCTCCAAGCAGTCATATTTACATGAACAGTCTTAGCATCAGACTGTAAGTTTGCAAGAACCAGAATTAAATTGAGATCTTTGCCGACTTCTAAAGGGCCGGCCACCTTGAACTTCCCTGAGATGTCAGGCTTCTGATCGACTTCCTGTGGTGTCGGTGCTGTAGGATCAAATTTATCCTCAAGTCCCAGCTTCTTACGGGCTTTTTTAAAAATATCTCTTTCTTTTCTAGAGCCTGTCAGAGAGAACCATGAAAATTATCCTCAGCAGCTAACACGCATCTCTTATTTTACATGACTGCTAGAGACAAGCCAGCAGAACACAGTGTCTGTACTTAAGAGACGAACAGAGCCTCTGTTTTCCACAGCCACACTTCATTTTCTGCATCAGCAGTCAGTAGTGCCACTGCCCCTCATTTTCCTGTAACACAAAATCTTCCAAAGTCCAAAGTTTCTCAGTCTTCCCATTTCTGTCCCTTTTTATGGTTGTAATATTTGGAAATGTAAACACAGAAGATGCCCCTAATATAAGGGAAGGCTGGTGGCACGGCGTGGTGGGTTGACTCGGGCCAGCAGCCAAACACCCACCCAACCTCTCGCTCGCTCCCCATTCCCGCAGGATGGGGAGAAGACAGAAGGAAGGCGAGAAGACTCGTGGACTGAGATAATGACAGTTTAACAGGAAAATCAAAAACTGTGCATGAGCAAAGCAAAAAGAGGAGTACGTTCACTCCTCCGCGTCGGCAGGCAGTTATCCAGCCACCTCCTGGAAAGCAGCGCCTCAACACGTGCAACGCTTGCTTGAAGGATACAAATGGCATAACCACAAATGCCTCCTGCCCCTTTCCTCTGCCTTTGGCTGAGCTTTTATTGCTGAGCACGAAGTCACATGGCATGGAGTATCCCTTTGGTCGGTTTGGATCCACTGCCTTGGCTGGATCCCCTCCCAGTCTCTCGCCCACCCACAGCCTACTCGCCGTGGCGGGGAGGGAGCGAGAAAGCCCTAACTCTCTGCAGGTGCTGTTCAGCAATAGCCAAAACGTTGGTGCGCTATCAACGGCTTTTAGCAGGGCAGCTATGAAGAAAGTTAACTCCATCCCAGCCAGAGCCAGCACACAACGGAAGCTGGCTATTTGGGCTTTATTTTATCCTGCTTTTCACCCTTCTGCTATATATTTCCAATAGCAATGTTCGTTCTTTGCACTTGCAAATTCAGTTCATGATTGTATTTTTTTTTCTGCGCTCTCAAACCCAAAGGTCTGGCATGTTTATGAGCTGTTTGACCCTTTGAAAGAGTTGCTTTTCTGGAGCCTAAGTGTTGATTTAGCTTAGGTTTCTGTAATAGGCCTTTCATCCAGCTGTCAAATAACTGGGCTGTAGACCAGTTCTCACAAAGCAGAGGCAGGCAGCACACGTTAGCAATAGACAGGCGGAACAGGGAACGCTTTACGCAGAGATATTTGGACTTGCCTTATTTAGGTCCTACAAAGCAGACCTGTATCAGAAAGTGCAAGGCAGTATTTTATTCTTTACCTTCTCTTCCCTTTTCTGTTAGAACTGAATAAACCGAGTATAAGTTTTGCTCCTACCTTATAGATGCCCAATATTGCCCACTAAGAGACTCCTCTCCAAGTTTATATACGTTTGGGAAAGCAGCAGTTATGTAAGCAGAAGAACCAGTGTTTTTATTTACCTTCTTCATATTTGTAATCGTTGGTGACATCTACACGATCATCTCTACCAACTGCCTTTGTGCTGATGAATTGGCCAATTACGGTAGACTGAGAAAATATTAATGTTTTCTTTCCAGTTGCAGTGTCGTAATTCCAGTACATACAGTCTGCGTTCACTTCTGCAAATACAAATGGGCAGTCGTAGTCCAGCTCTACATCTCCTTCTTTGATGGCGTTCCGTGAGGCAGGACCACACTGATAAATTCCTATGGCATCAAGAAAAAATAATTTAGACCTAATCAGCTCCTTGACAGTAAGCAGATTACTAGACAGAACTTTATCAATGACTCCTGAGTTGCCCAGTGCTGTTGTCCCATTCTAGCCACTTCATCCACATAGACCCAGACAAATCATCAATGTGTCTTGTGTTTATTCTGAAGGTACACTTGATTTATTTTATAGTAGCTCTTGATTTTCAATAGATCTGGATACCTACATTGGAAATACAGGAATTGCTGTGAAAGACTGCTCCGAGAACTCTAGTTTGTTTCTTGGCATCCACAGCTGATCTGAGGCTTTCCTAATGTGACGGATAAAGTATTCTTTTCTGCCACTCTATTTCTGAGCCAGATAAGAAATCACTTTTACAATGGTTTTACTTTTTTTTTCCTTCTCTCTGAAAGTGACTGACTTCATAATTTTTCAACGTTACTCCTGAAATAAAATCTGCGTACCTCCACTTTCCTCTTGGGGAGTTGCATCCAGAACTTGCCATCCACTGTATGAGGGACCCAAGTCACTCCGGGAAAACCAGCTTTCATTCCAGACATGGAAATTCCTACATGCAAGAATGAACAATGCAAGATACTAGTGTACGTTTCTAAATTCCTGTTCACATCCACTAATCAGCCATCTTAGTTAAATGTATTAAATGCCTTAATTTGCATAGGTTCTTATCTGAGACTTATCACTTCCACTCTGAACCTGACTATATTAACTAGATAGGAGCTGAAAATTGCATTGTGGAACAGACATAAATATTCAAGGGCAGAAAGGAAATATGTAAAATTAAATGAAATGGCTTGAGCCTGTTTTTCTCCAAAAGTTCTGAGCATGAGTACTTCCTTAGTTTTAGCTGTTTTCCTTATAGCACAGTGCTACAGTTATAGTCATCACTTATATCTAGAATGGGTCCAGAACAAGCAGGGGAGTAAACAAGGCAAAAAGTGAGGGACTGCACCTGTTCTTTACTGAACGCAAGCTTGTTTGAACTGTATTCGATGCTTATTAGTGGCAATAATTAAATTACTTTCACTGCAAATGTTGTCACTGAAAAAAAAAGGCAGGGAAGCTGGTTCTGTTGAACTTTTACGGTTTAATGTGAACTGTTTTTGAAGAATAGTTCCAAACTAAGTCAAGTGTCACTGTTTGATTTTTCCAGTGTAATATCACAAAATTTCAGTCATTCATGGCATCATAACTGTAACTTTTCCTGCCCTGGCTTCAATTTGCTGTTGTAACTCATGTCATTATTCTCTGTTTAACTGAGCAAGAGTGAAAACACTGAGTTTTGTAGTATTATTTTGTAGTATTTTTTTATTGATCCTGTGTGCGTGTAGCTGTTTTTAAGGCAATTTTTAAGAAGGTAACAAAGCATTTGTCATTAAAATCTATACTCTGCACCTGAAGACTCTACAGGCATTGATAGGTCCTACTATTAAATATCGTAGAGCCTTACCATATGCTGTCAGCTGCCCTGTCCAAATGATTTCCAGAAGCATCGTAAAACTCATCCACACGCAGATTTCCATCTGCATCGTGGGCAGAGCTGAAGTTTGTAATTGTGCGAGTGGGAATCCCCAGACATCTAAGCACTAAAGAGCGAATAGAAAACCATAGTCAGAAAGCAGCATTTCTGGAATATGAAGTTTCATATAGCATACTAATACCTTGAAAGACTTCTATGTAGGAAGTATTGTTAGCCCTTCTTTTAACAGAATCTGTGCGGTGTCAGTTATGTGCATGACATAAAACATACCTGTAGTCAATACCGCTGCAAAAACCCAACATTGTCCATATCTAACAGGTCTGAACCCCGATTTCTTCCAGTTTTGCAGGATTTCACCACTTCCAGTCCAGCTGCTTGGGCTCTTGCCACCCTCATAATTTCCACTCCAGTTTCCTAGCACCACTCCTTGGTCATCATTGGCGTTGACCTGTAAAAATAATTAAATTTATGATGAGATAAATTAAGAGTTTACAACAGATGTGGTAGCAGTAGGGGAGCTGGCAGGAGAGCTTTGAATGACATTCAAGTGGACAAAAGTCACTGCTTCGTGCAGCTGGACTTCACGAAGAAGCCTTAGCTTTTCAGGGAAATGAAATGTGTGTGTTTCTCCCACCCAAGTACAGTAGCACCAGGCAAGAAAGCAAACACCAGTTTTCAGTGAACCTTCCTGACACGAGGTGGCAACTTTACCACTGTATGACTGAACGGCATCATCAAAGCATATGGTGCAGCTAAACTGTCTGAACGGGCCTGGATCATGATGTAGTAAGCCCTCAGCAAATTTATATTAAATTAGGGGAAGTGGCTGACACAACAAATGGGGCACAGTCACCTTGAAAATCTCGGGTACTGCGTCAACAGAAACCTTATGAAGTTGAGGAAGAAAAGGTGTAGATTGCAGAACCTGGGGCAGAATAAGGCCCTGCGTCGGTACGGGCTGGGAAGCAGCTGGCTGAGCGGCAGCCCGTCTGAGAGGGCTCTGCGAGTTACAGCAAATGCCAGATTGAGTTTGAGCCAACAGCGCGCACTCATCATAAAGGAAAAGCCCACGCTAGGCTACGCTGGGAAAAGTGTGACCAGGAGATTAAGGGAAGCTGTTAACACCCTTTAATTATCCCTAGCGAGGCTCTGCCAGGAATCCCGTCTCCAGTTTCAGGTCCGTCAGTTCAAAGGGATGTTGGGACACTGAAGAAGGCCCAGGAGCGAAGGCTACCAAGATGGTCAGGGGCCCTGGAGCACACAGTCTGCAAGGAGAAGTTGAGAGCGCTGGGCTAGTTCAGAAAGGGATAAGGGGAATGTAACAGCAGCTTCCGACTACTTGAATGGAATGTACTAAGATGTCAGAGTCCAACTTTCCTCTGTTCTGGCAGGTCGCATAACAAGAGGCAACAGCAAAAAGTTGTAGCTTGGAAAAATCATAGTTGACATAAGAGAAAAATTCCTCACTAAGAGGGGAGTGCAGCTCTGGACCGGTCACTGAGAGAGGCTACGAAACCTCCATCCTTGGAGATTTTCAAGGCAGTCTGACACATCCTTGGCTGCCAGATCTAGTACCACTGTAGTTCCACTTCAAATGGGAGGTCGGACTAAAGGCCTCCAAGGGACTGGTCCCTCAACATATCGCCCAGTGTCTTATACTTTTGGTTTGACTACTGGATATCAAAGTGATAAGTATCAGAAACAACACAGGTGAGATAAATCTAGCGGGCTGAGATCAGATTGCCACCTAAGGTGTTTCTCTGGCCCTCGTTTCTGGTGCATACAAACAGCAGCCTAAAATTTTTTGAGAAGTGTCTTCATACTAACTACTTTAAAAGAACAGTTAGTAGTTTGGACTTTTTGAACATGTTGCTTACCATTGCACTGAGAACACGGCCCAGATATTTGGGGTCATTTCGGTGAGATACATCTGTGACAGGATCCTGACGATACCTTAAGCTTCGATCCAGCATGGAAAGGCAAATATTGATAATGTCTTCTTGAAACTATGTTACAGAAATCAGTTAGTGTTTTGGAAACACAGATTAACTCTACTAAAAATCAGGATATGTAGAGCCATATACTGTTTAAAGTATTTTTTATTCACTGAAGAAGTGCTGCAGCTCAGCCAGGAATTACTATATAAGAGTGCAGCCTCAACAAACTGTGAAAATTAGAACTCAAAGAGCTTCTCGCAACTCGGAATCTGTGGATTTAAGGTCAGGACTTCGCCTCTCAGCATTGCTACAGTACTTTACTACCCAGCAGACACTATGAATTCTGCTGTCTGCACCACCAAGTCCTAGGTCATAGCACCGACTACTCCATTACAAACCCTCATATCGATCAGTATTACAGGACTTGGCACGAGTTCTGATTTCAATACCAGACTCCTGCTCTTCAGAGGCGTATGACTGCAATGAACTTGAAAAAGCAAACAAGCCCTGGTCAACCAGCTCATGTGAAAACCAGAGCACGAAACACTGTCCGGTGCTTCAGTGCTGCATTTACCTGGCCAAAGTTCCATCCAAAGCTGCTGATATGATTTTTGTTGCCCGCAAAAATGATGCCAAACTCTTCTAGCACATATTCCTCACACTCGGCCTTGTTAGGCATGAACACGTCATCACCTGAAAAGCCAAAACAGAGGTATGTACAACCACAGCAGGCAAAATAAAACAAAACCTCAGGAACCTTGGTCTCCATCAACCAGAACGCTTGCAGATATCCACCCTTTGCTGTTCCTGCTGTTATAAACAGATTGTGACACTCAGGATTTCCTATAATTAGAGAAAGGGGTGGGGGGGTGTCTGAGTGAAGACATAGAGAGGTATGGCACTGCCAAATCTGGGAGAAGATGACAGCTGGTGTGTATGTCTTGTCTCTTGGCTCTACAGAGACCAGACACACTCTTCTAAACTTGTGCAGAAGTAGGGAAGCTTTAGCAAAAGCAGAACTCAATCTGCTTAAGCAAAACTTCATCTTTTAGGGCAAGGAACTCTGCAGTAAGTACATGATACAGCGCTGATTTTATGTACCAGAAGGTCTTAAGAAACTGTTAAACCCTTTTCTTTTCTCACTGATACATTATGTGGTGCACATTCAGCCCCTGTACCAAAGAAGTACAGATCCAACGGAGAAGCTGCAAATATTAATGAAGCTACAAGCATTTAAATTCTTTCAGGGGAAAGTCAACATGTTCATACCTGAAGACCACGGGTTAAACAGCAAAACAAAGGTGCCAAGGCTTGCTGGAGAGGAGCTGCCACTTGAAGTACTTTGAACACTCAGCTTGTAACGTCCAATGACAGCATTGGGTGGGGTGGAAATGGAGATGCTCACAGAGTTGGAACTGGTAGACTGTAGAACTGCACTCCAGCTGTCCTTGCTCACTGTGCTGGAGATACCAAATGTGGCCTGGGTCTTAGTCAGCTTTGAGGGTTTTGGACCTTGTAAGGAAAATAAACAAAGTTTTTTTTCCCCAGCTTGCTGAAACAGAGATGTAGTCATCAACAAACTCAGCAGAGATGTCGCCCTCCCCTCAGATGCATTCGTGCCATATGTTGGAAACTATGGCTGCTAGCTGAGATGGGAATAACGCAACAAACCCCTCAAACAGTTCCATGGCTTTGTGAACCAGCATGTTGGCTCTGAGGTATTATCTTGCTGCCCTACAGCGCAGATCAGGCCAAAAGAATGTCAGGAGGCAGCATTACTCTTTCTGTGAAAGAAGGTGGGAGCCATACCTGTTTCTGCGATGAATGTTAAGTTTTGCTCAGGCTGTTCTGTTCCATTGAAGGTGACAACGAAGGCCTGTCCTCTCCTCACAATCAACTCTTTGCTAGAAAATTTACTTGTGTGATGGTCTCTTGCATTTTCTTTCAGGTGCCAGTTGGTACTTGGCTGCGTTGCAGCTATGAAAAAGTGAGAAGAGCAAGAAAACTGGAGGGTACATCCAAGAAGGAAGGAGCACAGACACACTCAAGAATTGTGTGTTACTTTCTACAGGTAACTAGTACCCATGTGAGGTTTCCACCAAAAATAGAAATAATTTATTTGTGAGCATTTTTTGAGAGAGAGAGAGACTCCACCTTGCATAGACTGTTAGAGATTACCTGCATAATTAAATATAGAAGGAGTAATGTATCCAGTACTAAAGAAAAATCAGAAAGGCATCTAAGAGGAGAGAACCCTGAGAGAACTGAATCCTTGTGAGTTACCTGGATAAAGAATCCGGCTGAACTCAGCTAATTCTTTCAAGGTGTCATCCGTTCCAAGAGATGGTGTTATACTAACAGAGGCGCAGCCTTGCTGCCTCTGAATAAGAAATAAAGAAACCTGATTGAGCTGAGAAACTCTTCTATATTTTAAACCATGACATGTGATCTCTAGCCCCATTTCTATGCCATGCACCTCCGATATAACTGGAAGCACCTAACAAGAATATCTTGATGGACACAGGGCTGTCGTTTGGCAGTGGGAGAGATGGTAGGATTGGAGAGAGCACACTACTAAAATCATGTATGTGAAATAATACATTGCACAAAGGTCTTACATGTGAACTATGGCTTCAGTCAGAGACCAAAGAATAAGCATGTGAGTTTGGTTTGGCTCTGACATCATTGTAGCCTGTGGAGGGTTCTCTAGCAGAAGATAGCTCCGTGTTTTAAATTAAGTGCAGAAGTACAGAAAAAAAAAGAGATTTCTTTTTTTTCCTAAGGGCACAGTGTGCTTTTTAAAAATATTTTTATTTTTCTCTATTCTTTCTCCCATCCCAAGAGGGAGAATAGGAGAGAGTAAAGAGTGTGGTCCTTAGTGGAACACAGCTACCCTGTGCCATTATTGAGTAAAAAATCATTATCCTATGTTCAACCAGATTTATTACTGTAAAGATTTTTTTACAGCATGATCTTAAGTTTATCAAGTTTAGGCAAGCCTTGAAATAACATGAGTAGTGTTAGCAATGTAGTCACAGTTCAAATTGGGGGAACACGTTTTTTTACAGTATTGAGGCGAGCAGCATGTACTTTCATTTTTCAGAAATGTACCTACTTTAGAAAAAAGTCTTCAGAAACTTAGCAACGAAGCATATCTATTGTAGAATGAGCTGAAGGGTGGGGGAGATTTGTCTTTAGAAAGACAGGAGTTATCTGGCAAGGTTGGAAAAGCAACTTGGAACCATTTATAATAATTATTAAACTGGTCAATTTGCATATGTATAAATTTTAGCATGTAAGCCAAAAAACCCAACTAACACTGCAACAAACAAACCACCACCAAAAAAAAAAAATCCCCTAGATTTTTGTATCCTCTCTGACTTAACTTCAGGTTTCAAACTTCTCTGCTTATTGTAGCCTCCCTCAGCTTTTGCAATGATACCTTCTTCGAGTTCTGGTTTGCTTCTTTCTCTCAAGTCAGATTTGTCAGTCTTTCATTGCACTTGTCTGACAGCTTCAAATAGCTGCAGACTTTCCCTTCCTTCCTATTTGCAAAATACAACATTTTTACATCAGATAATATACCTGTTCTCCCAAATCTCAGTCTGATAAGCTCCCTTCTCCCATGCGCGCAGTAAGTGAAAAAACGCAATTGCTGTGAAAATCCTTTTCTCTTCCTTTTTTCTTTTTTTTGATCAAAACTCCTTAGAGAAGTAGTGATCTTTCAGTGTCTGTTACAGAATTGATTATGAGGTACGGATGTAAGAAAATAACAAACAGAGCACCACAGAAGGGGCTTCCCCCTTGCTCACCTTGGCCCATATCTGATCAATACGTCCTGTATAAGCAGCTTCTGGAGCTTTCCTCCGAATGGCCTCCTCTACTTCTGTTGACTCAAAGAATGGCTGGTGCCTTTCACTTCTTTAAAAGTCTAGGTGTAAAGTTGCCTGTTTGCAATATTTCCTGTGGGGGTGGAGCTTGAGTAGCCGCCTTTGCTCCCAGCCTTTATCGGGGCTTGGGGATTCATTTTTCATTCATTTTTCGCTCTCTCAGTCCCTGCATCCTGATCTCATTTCCCTGCAACCTAGTATCTGAAGCTTGGACAATATTTATCCCTAATAGTCTGGCCACTTGTTAAGAGTTTCTTAATGTATTTAAATTTATAGGAATTTCAGCATTTAATTGCTTTTCTTTCTGTTATAATGATAAAATTACAGGAATAGCATAAGTCCTTCTTGCACCACATTGTTTTTAATTTGGAGTACTTCATAAGCCATATTTACAGTGACTTTTTCTTTAAATTAATTCACTGAATCCATTGTTTTCCTGGAGCTGCTTTTTTTTTTTTTTTGCTGCTGCATTGTAGTAATTGCAGAACAATGAGCAAGCTATTGCCTCTGCCTCAGGTTTAATCAGGCTAAATTTAAAGAACCAATTTTTCATTTATCACATAATTACTGTTTAACCATGTTAAATAGACAAGCACTCCATGTCATATTTGCATGACACACTGCAGAGATGATAGGTAAGTACATTTGTGACTTGTGATAAAATAGCTATCATTGTTTTCAGCTGGAACAGTACTATTTTTTTTGATAGGATATCTCTGAACGCGCAACCAGCAATGCCAACTTGTGCACAAAAATCTTCCACTTTATTTCAAAGAGAGGGATTTTTGCTTATGCTTTGCAGGTGGCTCCACTTTCTGTTAAGAAGGAGAGAGGCTAATTGTGATACTTTTATGAAACAACCTGTAAAATTTGATGTACTTGATGCACAATCTTAAGGACACCTCTGAGTGATACCCATTACGCTGGTCTGGCCACAGCCATATGCCTTCCCAGATGCAGAGTTGTATGTGGCTGGGCTCAGTATTCAGCAGCCCAAATTGTTCTGTTTTCAGGTTTGGATCATGTTTGGAAATTCTGGAATTGGAACTTGCTCAACCCATTTCATACACAGGCAGATTTGCGAAAGGTGTTATTAGAAGAAACAGTTTTTAACTGGGTATAACTCAGACTGCTGCTTGGAATCTCTGTTCATTAATAATATTTAATCTTAAGAGGGACTGCAGTTTTATCACATGCAAAGCTCAACTGTGATTTTAAAATGATAACGCTTTCATTCTTAAATTTAAAATTTCTTAAAATTTGATTTTTAAAAAAAGTCCAAACTTCAGAGGTTTCAGATGTTACACTATGCTCTCCTACCCATACTTCTAAATTCTCTTAAATGACACACTAACAATTTTCAGGATAAATTTGCTTTAAGATTTCAGCCTATCCTTGAACACACAGCAAACCACTTCTCTCTGATAGAAAGAACAGTTACTGTTGAAAGAATTAAGAAAAAAGGTCAGTGATTATTCACCGGATAGCTGCGTCATGTGCTTCACCTTTTTGTGTGTGACAGCAACAGTGTGCTGGATGTCATTGTCCTATAGGCCAACGGCATAACTGGTTTTGGTGTTTGATGATACAATAGTATAGTTATAAACAGCATGTTCCGAAACGCAGATACAGCCCATTTATTCTGGAAGACAGTATGGCGAGGAGAACAAGTTGCATGTGTTGCATCAGCTCCCGGTGTTTATTCCCAGCCCTGGCTAAGTTGCCTTCAGGCCTCTGGTGTGCTTTGTTTGTAAAATGATACATACCGGACCTTTGGATTAAAGATTATGGGGGAAGCTTGAGAATGAGGGTTGAATTAATGAGAAATATTAACACGAGTCAGAATACTAGTCAAGCAGAATGCATCTGACCCGGGCAGCTTCCTGTAAGCCAAGCAGTATTTGCAGAGCTTGTGTGGTGGCTGTAAATGTAAGGATGGCCCAGGAAGGTGCTTGAAGCTCTGGTGGATTGCAAGAGAAGATTCTTTTGGACCTCAGAAAATGAAAGCTCTAAGCCGTCTCAGTAGTTTGTTTCATGTACCCAGAATAAGCTCTATCAGAATTGTCTTTTGCAAACTGGTTCGGTCATATAACTCATGACATCCTTTTCCAGTGATACTCAGATTTCTTCCCTCGCTCCAGTAACAGAAACGAATATATAGGAGGAAGAGTTCAGCACTGAACTGTGAAGAATATCTTTTGTGATAGACTAATTCCCTTCAGTATTATTTTCTCTCCTTCTTTGCGTTGTTCTCTTCCCCACCAACTCTGTATTAATCCGCAGTGACACTTGAATTCTATTAAATGTCACCTATTACTGTGCCTTTGTTTCAGGATGGGCAATCAGTCCCTAGAACAGCCTACCTGCTCCTTTTTTCTTTCTGAGCACAGCTCTGCCTTACGTACCCCTAAAGCACCGTGCTGCAACCATATGGCCATGACTCACTGGGGACCACCTCAGTACCCCGAGAAGCTTGGGCTGTTCTGTCTCCCCTCTCATTCCCTCGTTGGATAATTAAGCAAGGAATTTCATCAGCAAAACCCACTCCTGCTACCCTAGAGACAGGAAATCAAGTGGTTTTCTACAGCTGTGCTGTATTTGTGAATCACACTAGGGAGAGGCCTGGGCCCCTAGAACAGTGGTATGGACTGGCTCGCACCAACACTCTTCAGGACTAGAACCCCCCGAGGTAGATTGGTCAAGTCCATACGGAAAAGCGCTTGGCTGAGATCTCTTCTGGGCCCTATGTGTTGTTGTTATTTTCCGTCTTCCTCTCCCATTCACAGTGCCCCAAACAGCAGGGGCATTTGGAATGGAAGCCTGCAGCCTGCTGCAGCCTGAAGTTCCCCATTGTTCCTGAAGTTCTCCAATAGCTGGACTTTGACGGTAGCCGAACTTGGCACAGTTGGCTCCCATCCTGTTTGTGTAAAGTAAGCTACCCTGGTAGCCGGGCTCAGATCTTCTCTTGGGATCTTGGCTCATTCCGGATGAGATGGCTTGTTCCAGAAAGGACACTGACAGTGACATAGTAGTGACACATACTAATATGTGAACTTCAAAAACTACCATGGGACGAGTACATAGGAATAGGCCAAACTGACAGCGCACAGATGGGGATGAACCTATGCTGGGCTCCCCAGACAGCTCCCACATCATCACACACGACCTGTTATTTATAGCCTATTATATTTAAATGTATTTCCCTACCTGTCCCACTTACGCACACATCTCTTCCATTGGAATGGAGTAAAGACATTATTTGGAAGTTTTAACTTCCAGCAGCACACTCATCAGCAAAGAATACCTCTTTGCAGGCTCCCATCACTAAGTGGCTCCGCTCATTTCTTCTAAGAATCCAACACGTTGTGTCCCACGCTGCGGGCAAGCGCTCTTAATTCTAATACACAAACAAGATGCTTGCAGGTGTGGCTCACGCCTTAGTTGTAATGACACCGAAGCTTAAAAGTGACAGACAGAAGCTGAGATAATTATTTTGAGTGCGAGACCGTGAAACAAATTGCTGACTCCTTAGTAGCAGTAGTGTGCTGCAGGCTAGCCAAGCACTTAAAATTAAGTCACGCTGTCAAATTTATAGGATCTTTTTAGGCGCTTTTCCCTTTTCTTTACACACCACCTTCTGGATTCTGTTAAAGTAGATCCATAAGAGACTGGCCCACAGATGCCTAACAACTTTCTGGAGAAAAAAAAGTCTGTGTATTTGCAGGATGAGTGTGTCGGGGGGGGCAGGAGGAAGGGATGGGGGGAGGGGGGAGTGAAAACAGTTGTGTGCACACACACCTTCATGCACACCCTCAGCTTTTTACATTAAAATTGTGCGTGGCACTGGGAGGAGCATCCCTGGCCACTTTTAACATCTCCAACTGAATTTGGACTTGGGTATTTCTTGGGCCCTGGGTATTTCACAAGCAAGAGCTGACCGTGATCAGCAAATACCAGTTTGTTCGTTAAATGCTGCTATTGCTTCTCGCATTTCATGCGATCAGAAAACTGTGGTTAAGGATAGAAGGGTATATATGCCCCTTAAAAGAGGAAGTTTTTAGGGATCACCTTGCTAAAATGTCTTGGCTAAGTTACTGGCAAATTGTTGCTTAAGAGGAAGTGTTACAATGCACAAGCAATTGGTTTGTGGTTTTTTTCCCCATTGCTGTAGATTAAGGTTCTTACTGTCCGCTTTACCGTATAGTTCTTTTGTTAAAAAGCAGGATTTTTCTACTCGGTCCAATCTTTCGGCTTGACCTATCAAATTGTGTTTTGCCATTCACTTAAGCTCTGCTCAGCGGAGGAGATTTAGGAGAGAATCAATAGCCTTTTGCCCATTGTATGCACCCGATTCCCTCCCAGCCTGCGTTCAGCTCTAAAACAGGTAAAGGTTTAGACGATATTACACTCAGCAGATGCATTGAGAGTCATTAACCACCAGGCCAGGCAAACAGCAGATGCTGTTGAGGGATGTTAGCACAAGTAGATCAGCTCAATAACATGAATGATTTCAAATAATGGTAAATGGAGGAACACTTGGGTCCTACGAGTTTGTGCAATCGGTTCTCCTAAAACTGTGAGAAGGGGGTAACGGTACCTCTTTTAACCTCCATGAGGGGAAAACAACGCCCGTCATTCCTGCGCTCAAGCCTCTGCTCTGTGGGTGGTTGGGTTTTTATTAATTTCCTGAGCTTTCCAAGCCTATGTCGCGCACAGCCAGCACAGCAAGAGCCCTATGCCTGGCAGACGTAAAGTGGCATCACCTACGCTCAGGGCTCATTATACGCTTTGACAGAGGTCCCAGCAAGTCAGGCTGAAATGAGAACATGGCCACCCTTTCTAAAGGGTATTGGTTCAAGATCTTTCCTCCGAAGGCCTCACTGCTGGACATCTGCTTGCTTTGTCTCTATTTTAAAGTGCCTTTGCCTTCCACACTAATTTTAACAAATAGTTAAAATGGCATTGCAGTTTGCTGACTCTTGAAACCGCAGGAAGGAATCTGTCCCGCGTCTATTCTTGGCACAAATATTCCCATTAACACAAGATTCATCCATTCATTCTCTGATTTATTAAGCTTCACGCTAAAAGATAGTTTGCAGTTTGCCATAACTTCTTCTGCTCAATTTGTGGTTTTATAATATTTAACTCCAGTATGGTAATGGATGGATTATCTTCTTTTCCTTGTTTGTGTCTTTTGGAAAACTGAGAGAAAAAAAATGCTGAAACAACCTGTTCATAATCTCAAAATGTAGTGTACTCCAACAATTCAGAGCCCTTTACAAAACACAACCCCACAGAGAAAGCCAACACATGGTACATTATTCAGTTGCCCGTTCCTCATGCACAAAGAGACTTTTTTTTTCTTTTTAAACTTACCAGCCATGCTTCCTTGCTCCTCTGTGCCTTGGACTTTGTATTTCTGTGAGCAACTGTGAGCCTATATGATAAGACTTCAAGTTCTGGTTGCGTGGCAGCATTTATAGAGAAAACTTTAGGCCTCTCCTTATGTTCAAACCAATTATAATTCACATTAGGTGGGTGAGGCAGGTAAGTCATACTAGTGGGCATGTAAACTTCCCAGTGACCATATATTAGCTCATGGGTTTTAACACATTGCACTTATGCAATTTAGGCTATTTATCCAGAGGGTTGACTGAGATGCTTAGAAAAGTAGAGCATTTAATTGCATACCTGGAATCCAGAATTTCACATACAATGATGCGTCACTCAGGAAGGGATATTTTTTGAGTCAGTATGAATTAATATCTTTTCCAAGTATGATCCACAGATGAGTATTCATGCAATAAAAGTATATATTCATAATAAAATTCATCGGGTTCCCTCCCTATGAGTGTACTCATAAGTCTGGAAAAACCCCCAAAACTTTTCATTTACCTCATCAGTCCTTTTTTTGGGATCACCACAGTCATGCCTTTGCGTGAGCCACTCCTTGGAGTCTCTGCGAATACACTAATGCTATTAATGCTGTAAATGTAATGTAAGCTACTATTAACTTGACAAACCGCTGAATGCTGAATAACTCTGAGGAGTGGATCTCAAGTGGTAACTCTCCCTGCACAAAGAGAAACTTCATCCTCGTAAAATAAAACACTCATTTTGTAGCAGGTACAAATTATGACCATAATTTTTGCTTCTATGGTGGTTACTCATCTACTCTCTGACTAAAAGAGCACAACAATAAATACTTTGATCTGCATATATAGGACACTTTATAGATACAAAGAAAATGAATTTGTTAGCATAGCCTCGCAATATTTCTTTTTTTCAGGCCAATTCTTCATTTTTCCTATCAGCCCTCTAGCAATTTGACCATGGATCTCTCTCTCTCTCTCTCCTTATTCAGGAGCTCCTATTTCCTTACACTTGCACAGATTTGAATATGGTATTTTATCTCATTTTATTATTACTTCATCTCACTTATCTACAACAGGGAGAAGAGACTGAAGCAATCTCAGGAATGTTAGTGCTTACCTTGAAGAACTTGAAGGGCGGAAATTTCATAAGATCAGAAATGGGCAAGCACAATATCTATGTATAAAATAGGGTAAGAGGCATGAGAAAGAGCTGAGAAATTACAGTTGACATCAGCTAGTTTGATGTCAATTCCTGGAAAATACTGAAACACATAAACTTGTTAGCATCTAGAAGATGATTAGCAGCAGCATGGAGTTGCCAAGAAGTCAGTCAAGCCCATCTAATTTTTTTTCCTTGACAGATCAATACACCAGAGGAGAAGTGAGATGCGGCAGCTATCATACATACTGAGTTTGATTTGCAACTAGATCCCACATGGTACTTTCATAAGCGCACTTTGGAAACACTGATTACACAAGATTTCTATTAGTTAACTGCATAACTTGTTGTAAAAAAACAAATGCTGCATTATTTCAATAGATCACTGTCAAACTGGAAGGGCGTAGTGACTGAAGCGCCTTAAAAGCTGCCTTGGAGCTTTGATGTTTGTGAAATACGCTCTTTCTGTTGTTAGTAAGACTTACGCTGAAGTCCTGTGTTAGCCCTGGGCTAACCTCAGCTGGATAATGTCAAGAATACAGAGAACAGAGAGCTTAAAAAAACTGGAAGGATCAAGTTGGATCAGTCTAAAACAGGCAACTGCAGAGATACGATGAGGATTTTTGGAAAAGGTGAAAAGTGGTTATAGAAAGAGGGGGGCAGTTGAGGAGTCATGGGCTTAAAAACTTCAGTCTTTGACTAAAGACACTGAAGTGAAGCACAAAATAAAAATGTTGGCAGTGAAGTACTCAGCTAGACCCCCTAGGCAGGTTGTAAAAGCATTAATCATTTTTTCCATGGAGATTAAGAATGGACTGAATGCACTTTTGTCAAGGATAATATATATATATGTGTGTAGTTGAGCTGTCCTTGGGGAATTTATTTTGATGTCAAAGCTGTGACAGTGACACTTTTTCCCCCTGTTGCATACTCCTGGTACTTGACATTTGATGTTGAGAGGGCCTCAGTAGGGAAACTAAGTATTCTTTGTGCAGCATTGATTCAGTCTCACTTGCCTTGCTATTGCTTTATTGCTGTGACTGACTTACCCACAGTGAATAAACTTCACACTGTGCCCTGTGGTGAAGGGTTACCAAGTTCCTAACATGACACACAAGTCTGCAGACTTCTTGCACGTCATGTTCATCTGAAGAACTGCTCACTTCAGAGAAGTAATAGAATGTTTCACATAGAAACAGAGGAATGTTAGCACTGTATCTGTGCAGTATTGCATCAGTTGAGAATCCTGTTTCTGGCAGTACAGGCCAGTTTGCAAGAGTCACCAGGAAGCCCCACAGCACTCTTCCTCAATTATCTTGGGAAGAGAAAATCTGTCCTACCTTCGGTCTCTTGGGTACTTGCTCCCTGAAAGAAGGAATTTACATAAGTGACCTAAAAATAACCACATCTTTTTCTTGTGCAGAGAAAAGCTGCCTCGTTTTTAGAATCCATCAAAGTTTATTGGGGTTTTTTTGTACCTTAGAGCAATGAGTTTCACATGCTAATTATGAGTTGTGTAAAGAATGTTCTAAATATTTCCTTTCCTCATTTAAGATCCACTTGTTCTTACATTGTTGAGGTTAAAAGGTACCCATGACTTTTCCTCACTTTATTGTTCAATGCTTTGTATTTCTCTATAATATCATGTCATACGATATTGATACTGTAATCCTCCAAATTACATAATTTCAGACTTTTCAGTCTCTTTGCATGCTGAAAGCTTAGTTTGAATGTCACGCGTTTCTGAGACTTGTTAAATTCCTTCTGTATACTTTTTGATATAAAGGAAAAAGAACAGAACACGATGCAGCAGGGAGAATACACTATCAATAAAATGGTGACAATGATTTTTAGTATTTCCTGATCTGTTTTGTATTAATGCAATTGTTGTTTGTTTGTTAAGCATCTGCTCAGCTCAGCCCACAAGACTGTTCATCCTATACAAAGGAACGGTGTCATAGTGAGATACAAAATAACAAGACCCTGGACAAGATGTACATACTGGAAATCTTGCAAACAGAGGCTGCACAGCAACCTGATGGGTGAAATCCACAGTAAGAAAGGATAGGAATGCAGTGTATAAGTGAACTTGCAAGGGACTTGCAAATAGCATGCTTGGTGAGCTGATAACTGCAAGGAAAATGCTGCAATAGATGGAATGGTAAGTGGAACGAATTGTTTGAGATGGAAGAGAATATTGTTATTAGAGAGAAGCCAACAAGTGTGAAAGATTAAGGAGCAGAATTAAAGAGGTCAGGAGTTGGGATGGAGCACAGTGGGAAGTGGAGAGGAAGATGAAGAATTGTACATTTGAGACAAAAGAGAAATAGAGAAATTTAAAGATGGAAAGTTAGGTATGATTACAGCTACGGGGAAGAGGAAAACCACACATTCTGGTATTTATTTCATGGAAGAAATATTCCCCTAAAAGAGGAAAAATGACCACAGAAATGAAGGAAACTAGGAGTGAGTCAAAGATGGAGAAAACTGAACCAGAATGATGGTTTGGTATTCATTAAGGTCCAAGAAGAGCAGAACTGAGGAAGAGGAGAATGACGTTTGAGGAAATATCATCAGGTGACAGCAGGAGGAGGTATTGGGGGAATCCCTAGCCTGGGGATGGTTGGCAGGGATACGAGAGTGAGAGAGAGAAAAGAGCTGGGACAAAGGAAATGGAAGCTTTCAGAGAATCAAAGACCAAACCAAGCAGGAAAAGTGAGAAAATGGTGAGTAAAAAAGTACATCATTGGCATATATATGAGTAAAAAAGTACATCATCGGCATATATATAAAGTACTGTATTTCAGTTCCTGTACTGAAATCCAACATGCTCTCTAAAATAGAATTAGCAAGACCTAGTGTAAGGAATCTCAGGTGCCTGTATCTTTGCCATGTTTTCCAGTTGCATTTGCTGGCCTACCACGCTCTCACCCTGCAGATCTTGTTTGTTGTGTAACCACGGACCATTACAGCCACAGCAACAGTACCACAAGAATAGCATTGGTAATTTGGCAATGCTGAATTTGTCCTGAGAATTTAAAGCAGTACTTCACCTGGAACTAAGTGCTTGCATCTCTGTCCACAAATCCTTTGATTCATAGCTAGACATTTTCTCCTTTTAGCAGGAAATCATGTAGCACTATACACTGGGGCTGTGCATAACTAGGATGTTCTAGGTAACGTTCCGCAATTTGCCAGCTCCTTTGGCAGTGGAGCGGTGAGAGCTGCACTTCGGGTCCAGCTCTAACAGTCGGCAAAGTAGGAAACTGCCGGGACAGAGGCCCCTGGGGAGTCAGCAAGATGCCGTCTTTTTTTGCATCGAAGTGCTAGAAAGTCCCAAGAGTTTCTACTGCTGCCAAGCAGGATACTCCCTGCTGTCAGGGGTGGCCGCGGCTGCAGGAGTAGGGAATGCCTCTCCCAGAAGCAGTGGTTACCATCCACACCTCCAAGTCACACCAGCAGCTCCTTTTCTCCTGCGCGATCCCCGCAGCTCTACCCTGCATCTCTGTCCCTTTCCTTATCCTATTTTCTTGCAGCAGAGGCAGCCAGACACGTGCTTATGGGTTTAGAAGGGCTGTAACTAGATAGTTAGGAGTTCGACGCTGTCTCTGAAAGAGAATCCTCTGGAAACTGTGAGTGTCAAGGAACAGGTCATGCCCACAGTATACTGGGATACAAACACTGTATCGTGGTGTTGGGAAGGTTTTCTCCCCAGGCACTGGCATAGCATTAACCTCACCTAACCAAACCTGTTCTGCAGAACCTAGCACTGTACACAAGTGCTGGCTCTGTAGCTCACCTTTACTCACAGCCACACTACTTCTCTCCGTTTCAACTCAGACTGAAGACATTTCTGGCCGCCAGTGTGACATCTTGCTTAGCTTTGAGGCCATCCTGCACTTGTTTGGAGTTTCTCCAGCAATAAAGCATCCGGTCAGTTTGGAATGCATGACTATGGCTAAAATAGAGTATTTAGTTCCCAAACTAGACCGAATCTATGAGTCTGACTGGAGTAAAGAGAGCAAACAAGATTTGGGGAGAGATCGGGGAGCAAGAAACAAAACAATCAAAGCAAGGGATTTTCTGAGTATTATTTCCAAGGCAACCTACATTTGCACTTTAGAGTGAGTCTTATTGCAGGTTTAAAGAAGCATTAAAACATTTAAGAAGCTGTCTTGTTTATTTCTTTTTACGGATGAGGCGAATTAAACTTCTCTAGCTGTACAAGGAGGCAAGTGCTTTCCATTGTAAGAGAATGGTGGCTGCTGTCATTTGTAACCATGAGATACGTTCAACAGCAGAGACATACTATTTTGGTCAGGATTTACTTTTGAAAGTCTGATGCCACTTCTAACTCAGAAAGAGGGGAAGGGACACGGGTAAGTAACATGCTCTTACTTGCAGATATCATGGCTTAGATACTACCCATTTTGTGTCCCTGGAAGCATAATAATTTCATAGCGAGAACATCCGTAACACTATCAGCTGACCTTGAACTCTTTTTTTTTTT
>VZSZ01001044.1:702215-748109 GCA_013398815.1 Ibidorhyncha struthersii
TATGCTCGTATCTGTAGTGAATAGTATCCCTATTTTATAGCTGGGGAAACCGGCAAGATAGGTGCCATAACTTGACACTGTAAGTAAATCCCTAAATCCCATCCCAGCACATTACTGTCAGCCCTTCTGTTCTATTTAATCATGTCTCTTACGGTAAAAATATTGGAATAACATTTCCTTTTGGAAATTTTCTGAGCAAACAACCTCATAATAAATGATACTGCAGTAATTTATCCTTTGTGTTTAGCAGAATAACTATTGGCATGACTTGGTGGCTACACAGGGAAGGAACCGGTCACTGGTACCAAATATCCCACAATTTTTAATCTACTGCTGCTGGCATTAACAATAACAACACTGACTATTGCAAATGATTCTGCAAATGATTCTGGCTTTTTTCTTTCCATTCAATTTAAAATACCCAGGAGCATTTAAGAAGCCGTGAAATCTGCAGGTTTTTTTAACCTGCAGTTTGTTTTGCATCTGAAATTTGGTTTCTAAGCCTCGCGTATTCAGGTAAACAGAAATATTCATTTTCTCGGTCCTCCCTCTGTTCAGGTTGCTTGTATTAGCACAGTTGTGTGTGGGTCACTGTACAAAAATGTTTAGGACATTTCCTGTAATTTCATACTCAGGGCTGGTTTTGAGAAACCAACCTGTTTTAACAGTTATTTCTTCTTTGTGAACCATGAAATAAGAAGTTATTGGTGTAATAGCAGAAATTTTAAGTGTGCCAAGTCTCTTCCTTTGGGCAAAAGGGGGAAAAAAGTATTGCCTCAAACAGACAAGCTATTTCAAGCTTGCTGTGCCCTCGCTTCCCTTAATAGCTTGCTCTCTTCTCTGACATTCTTCTGTAACCACACGCTATTGGGTTTTATTGAAATTTTTAAATAATCAACTGGGACCGGCTATTGATGTAAAACAAATATAGCAAAGCTAAATGTGAGACTGTGTAGAAAGAGAAGGTGATTTTATTTTAAACAAAACTGATTTCAGTCGCTCACGCTCATTCTCCTCTAGATTTCAGTCAGTCAGTCTTTCATACTTGTTTTCCATACCCCCATTTAAACAAACCCCAAGATGCATATGCCTGGCTAGTCCAACCAGGATTATTTGTGGCGAGACAGAGGACAAAGGATGCCAGATTTAGAGTCGTCATCATGTTTCCTGGTTTCTTTTTGCTGGGTGACCCACGTGCTCATTTTGGAAGTGCCTTTTGTATCCTGCAGGGACCCAGGTCTTTGAGTCATTAAGCAATGCTGTGGACTCACTGCCTGTCCTTTTGTCTCCTCTTCTGTGAGCAGTCTACCTTTAGTTTCAGGCTGTCCTTTGTTTTCCTGGTCTGAGTGTTTAAGGCTCTGACCGTGTTCTCAGTGACCTGCTTGTGCTGTCAAGTCACACCATTCTTTTGTCCCTTCTTTTCTTGTAATTTCTTCTGGTGTTTTCATACATATGTTTCTACATGTAACATTAATTTCAACCTTAATGCTTCTATTATAAATCTCTGCATTATGGAAGTACATCAGGTCACACAAATGAGCTAGACAAGGCAAGTACAGTGTCTCAAACAGGTGACAAGCTACAGAGAGGATCCTGGGCTGTACTGTACCTGTGACACTGAAATTACATTTGGAGGGACTTTTGCACTGGTCATTCTGACAGAATAGCATTCATTACCAATGAAACTCCACCAGTGTAAACTAGCTTGCTCACTTGTTAAGGCATGGAGGGTACTTGGGTTTTCTGGTCGCTTTTTAGTCACGAAACTCAATGCTATGAACACTTTTGGGAGGAGAGTAAGACGCGCCCGCTGGAATGACTGTAAATATATCAATGCTCTGTTCATTATTTCTATCTCTCACCTGCACCCTGTCACTATTGTTAATTGCATCTTGGTTCTGGTTGTTATCTTACGTGCATATGTTGAAACAGAAAGATACCCTGCTTAGTTTTTAGATTGTCATGGCTAAACTTGAAGACACCGGACAACTACAAACGAACTAAAATAATAAAATCAAATAGATCCAGTTGAAAGCTACCTCCAGCTCCAAAGAGGAGAAACCAAGTTTCTCCTGGTGATTAGGAGAACAGCTCACCAATACGTACTGCAAAGTCTGTATATGTAACACAAAGTATGATACATACACATGTATTCGTGTGTAATGAAGCATTGTCTTTTAAAAGCTACAAGGCACCAAGTTATTAACCTTGGTAGATGGTTGTCAAGTGACCGAGGCTATGGAAGAGGAAGTGGGAGAACTATCTAAATTATAAAGCTGAGAAATTAATTTCAGTAAGGCTCAATTAGTGCTACCCCAGGAATTGCAAATGGGGAAACGGGAAGACAGATAGATAGAAGAAAGATTAAAGCTTTATGTGGAATAAAATCTTCTTCTTCTCAACTTCAATTTAAAGCAGCTTTAGGAGAATTTAATTTTTCACAGCAGTGCAAGGTAACTTTGCTGGTATCAGCAGACCACAATGAAAATTATTGGGAAGGATTGAAATGGAGCTGGAACAAGGAATATACTGCTGCTTTCACTGAATTTAGGTAAGTCTTAAAACTCCTCGGGAAAGGAAAGCCTTTTACAATAAGGATTTTCATATTCACTGATACTATGGGAGCAGCACTGTTACAAAGCAGAGGTGAGTACCGATAGCATTTGAATTGCTTTACTTTGCGGTTGGATCAAAACTTCACCCACTCTAAGAGAGGCTTTTCAGCAGCAGTCTGGACTACAGCAGTCTTTTTGCCCTCGACAGCCTGGTTGCAATCCAGTCTGCTTAGACCCTCCTGAAGTACCTAATGTCAGGGAAATGAGTAGCCAGCAGAGTACCATACACCCGAGTGGCATAGTGGTCACTAATATTAACACGAGGATTACTGTACAGGCACTTTAAGAAGTGGATTGTCTTGCTTGTGCATTAATGATGGACAGAGCACAGTTGTGTCCAAAACGTGGACAGAAAAGTTCCAGAAAAATCAACCACTAAAGACTTCTTACTCTGTCTAACTGGTCCTCTTTTATGGGAAGCCCGATATCATCCTACTCTATCCCTAAAAGGGGGTGAATGGGGAGGTGTATTTGTGCCTTGTATATTCTCGTTTACCTTGCTTGTGCATATTAGATTGGCCTATGTGCTTATATACCAACTTTATTTTTTCATGGTTTTCTGCAGAATGTTGATTTTTGCTTCCTTTATGTTTCTGTAGGGATTTGCTACACCTCTGTTAAGAAGCGCTGGCTGGCAACCTTATGATGCGGTAACAGAGAGCCCAAGTTGAGACTGAGCAGTTGAAATACGTGGAAGAATATTGCTTAGGAGCAGCTGCTAGCCTTGCTTGACTGATAGGCACGGGTGAGTACAGCTGATATTATCTGACTTGAACAGGTTTATTGCAGTTGCAGAAATTTTTAGTTTGGTTTTAACACCCTACGGTAATAGCATATATGTGTTTATAAATTGCGTTAACCCTAGAACATTACGGAATGACCAGACACTGCCATGAAGGTTAACACCTGCAGGCCTTTACAGGCCGTCGCAAGGCAGAAGCAGACAGGAGAACGCAGGTGAAGACCTGCACTAAGGCCCTGTGGGCTTTGAGCTGCAACTCAAAACTTCCACCAACCCCCAAACTCATCCAGGCCTGCCCCAAAGCTTCCAATTGACCCCACACGCTAACCAAACCCTCCCCCAATGCTTTCATCGACCCTAAAACACACCAAAGCCTCATCCGGGGTCCCCAAAGCTTCCATCCTTGTCCCAATAACTCCCACCGGCCCTCGGTCCCCCCAGACCCTGCTGCAGGGCCGGCACCTGCGGCTGACAGACAGGACAGCCGGATCACCCCGGGACGCGGGGGGCTCCCAAAGGTCCTCACCACACCGCAGGCCAGGCCGGGGAGCGGGGACACCTGGTAGCTCCCCCCCCCGCCTGGCCCCAGCGCTCCCTCCCGACCCCTCAGGTTCCCGCGCAACCCAGTGGGCAGCGAACGCCATGTTCGCGGAAAGGGTGGGAGGCGTGGGGGGGAAGCAGTGGTGTCTCCGGCGCATGCGCAGTGCGACCCGCCGAGCTGCACTGCTGCCCCCTCTCGAGCGCAGCCCAGCGCTGCACGGGCCCGGCACGCGCCCACGGGCCCGGCGGCCGGTCCCGCTCACCGCTGCCCTCTCTGGAGCGGCTGCAGTACTGCAGCTGCGGCGCTACTCATGCGCGCTGCGGCCCCGCTGCCCCCCCCCGAGGGCAGCCCAGCCGTGCGGCCAACGGCCTCGCGCAGGCGCAGTGTGGCGGGGATGCCGCGCGGCCCTTCCCCAGGCCGAGGCAGCGCTGCCGCCGGCGGGGGCACGCATGCGCCGTACGTCCTACCGTGCGCCGCGCCGCCCTCCTCTCAAAGCTGCAGTTCGGTGTCTTCATCAGTGACACGGACAGAGCGGCCGAGTGCGCCCTCATCGAGGCTACGGGTGGCACGGCCGAGGGACGGGATGTCATCCAGAGGGACCTGGACAGGCTCGAGAAGTGGGCAGGTCTGAACCTCGTGAGGGTCAGCAAGGCCAAGTGCGAGGTCCTGCACCTGGGTCAGAGCAGCCCTCGGTATCAACAGGCTGGGGGTGAAGGGAAGCAGAGCGGCCCTGACGAGAAGGACTTGGGGGAGCTGGTGGGTGAAAAGCTGGACATGAGCCGAGAGTGTGCGCTCACAGACCAGAAGGCCGATGGCATCCTGGGCTGCATCCCCAGCAGCATGGCCAGCAGGGTGAGGGGGGGATTCTGCTCCTCTGCTCTGCACTGGGGAGACCCCCCTGCAGTGCTGCTTCCAGCTCTGGAGCCATCGGTCACAGGAGAGACGTGGACCTGTCGGAGCGGGTCCAGAGGAGGCCACGAAGATGCTCAGAGGGCTGGAGCCCCTCTGCTGGGAGGACAGGGAGAGAGATGGGGTTGTTCAGCCTGGAGAAGAGAAGGCTCCGGGGAGAGCGTACTGTGGCCTTTCAGTACTTAAAGGGGACCTACGGGAAAGATGGGGACAAACTTTTTAGCAGGGCCTGTTGCGGTAGAACGAGGGGTAATGGCTTTAAACTAAAAGAGGGTAGATTTAGACTAGATATAAGGAAGAAATTTTCTACACTGAGGGTGGTGAGACAGTGGCCCAGGTTGCCCAGGGCAGTGGTGGATGCCCCATCCCTGGAAACATTCCAGATCAGGTTGGACGGGGCTCTGAGCAACCTGATCTAGTTGAAGATGCCCCTTGCCCATGGCAGGGGGGTTGGACCAGGTGGCCTTTAAAGGCCCCTTCCAACCCAAACCATTCTATGATTCTGCTGCCACCAGCCAACTGGCACATGCACGCTGTGTCCTGCCACGCTCGCTGGTGCCCTCCCTCGATTAAAATGACAATTGTGACTGGAAATACAATTTTTCCTTGTATAAACCACAATTCTTGAAATATAAGCCATCATGGTTTTCTGGGGATTTTGCATACTAAATTCTGTAACTATTTTCTTTGAACAGTATTTGCTTCAAGTACCGGTAAAGTTGTCCCTATCTGTACATTTCATATGTAAATTCATCTTACCTAGGAATAAAGTGTCTTTGTTCAGATGAAAGTTCTATTAATAAGTCGGTGTATTAGAAATACAGCATATTTACTGCATTTTAGGCAATATAGCTGACCAATACCAACAAAACCTATATAAAATTTCAAGTTTCCAGAAATATATGAAAAAGCTATATTAAAGAAATATTTAGACATACGAAGAGGCCTTTAGCATCTATCTATATTTTGAAATAATTGAATCCTATTAAGTATTTGAAGGTAGAAGTGGAATTGTTATTTACATATATACAATTTCTTTGTTCATGTATTTTTGCCCTTGTGGGTAGCATTTTCAAAGAAATTGTTGTGTATAGATCAGGCAGTTACTTGAATTTTTGCAAGGATTTGATTTATTAAATGATTTCTATTGAAATCAAGAAGATTTAGGCCTGTAACTGCTTAGTTCTCTCAAAAGTTACATCATCTTGCTGCAATTTAGTTATCTTAAAAATTTGAAAAATTGCCTATTTGCTAAACTGCAGAGAACACAGAAGGTTTTTTGTGTTTTCCTCTACAATGTGTGTGTTACTCAGGGCCATGCACAGTTTACTCTTGTTCAATATCATGGAAATAAAAAAATTAGCATTAAAATTAATTGCTTTTAATAACCATTCAGGTGTCCACTTGTGAAATCTTCATTCCTACCTGGCAGCGGCAATTAAATGCAGTTACTGTGAAGCTGTTTTTCATGAGTGCTGTGCTTTTATTCAGCACAAGAAGGCTCATAGAAATGAAAAAAGATTCAAATGTGGTCACTACAGCTATGCGTGTAAGCAGGTATTTAAATTCACTGGAAAATTATTGCTTTTTCAATTGATGGTTTGGTAAGGTAGGGTTGGATTTGGGGTTATATTTACCTTAAGAATTTAAAAACTTTTGTTACTGCAGTCTAACTAAAATAGCATAGTTATATTTATTTGCAAGATAAATGGTTCACAAACAGTAAATTTGAAATGCTGGAAAGCCTGAGGCTATCTTGATAAATCTGTTGTATGTGAACTTCTTAGAAGTATAAAGTAGGAGCAATCGCTTCCACTGACATTGTGTTGAGAACAAAATACAATATTTGCACCTTAAATGTGATTTTCAGCAGTGTCATAGAATGAATTCAGTCTGAACTGAAAATTTCATTTGAAAGAATAAATTTAGGATAGCATTGCTTCAGCCTTGATATATTGGAACGTGCCATTGCTCCATTCTGATTATTTTCTTTGTGAACCTTAATAAGGTTGGGAGGAAAACCTCTGACCTTCTCCAAGTCAGTGGGCCGTATCCCAATGTGTTCTTCAGCATCTGCTTACAGTGGAGGATGGTCTGCAACATCCTTGCACTTTTCTGTGTGCCTGTGGGGTTTTTTTGAACATGTGTCACAGAGTTAATGGATAGTTACATTACAGATAGTTTCTTTGTTTCAGGAATGATGCTTAATTGTACATAAATGAACCCCTACTGGTGAGAAGCCCTTCACTTGCTTGTGCTGCAGCAAAAGTTTTTGACGGAAGCAGCTTCTCAGTCTTCACTTTAGGAAGCACCATGATTCGGATATTAAGCCTACAGTCTATGAATGCCCTAAATGTGGTAAGGGCAATTCGCTCTGGGTAAGATACTTCCTTTTAAGGACTCTCAGTGGAGTTATCTTTAGCTAAGTATGGCAGATCATATTATCACAAAGTGCTGAGAGTAAAAAGCAGTGTACTGGCTGGAATGTTAACTCTTTAATGTTAAGCCAGCATAACTTGTTTGTTTTCTTTCCCAAACCTTACATTGGGCGATTAATAAGGAACTTTATAGTTTTCCCCTTTCGGTAGAAAATATCTGCTACATCATATTTTCAGGGTTGGTACTGGTTTGTACAATGCAGTATTAAAGTTACTATTGTTTAATACAGTAGTCAAATAAAAAGGCAGTGTGGAGGTATGAATTTTAAGACAAATTAAAAAATTTGGAAAGATAATTGAAGTGAAAGAGTGCTAGGACCAGTTCAGCAAGGAAATGAAGAGATTATTATTCACTTCTTCAAAACCATATGCAGTGAGAACATGGGTTTGGGTTAACTGTGCACAATTCTAAAGTAAATGTAACCTTTTTTCTACATACAGATTTTACATGTAAAACTTTATTTCTTGTCCAGGAAACAGAAAATGATAAATCTGATTTTATACCCACCAAATGGCAATTAAAGCAGAATTTTAATATGTGTTCTTGAAAATCTTCAGGAGTTTTACGGAGGTAGTTAACTAACTCAGCCTTTCACTTCGTGTTCTAAAGTTTGTCTGTCAGAATCATAATTGTTTTTTTGTGTCTGTGTTAAATGGCTTACATACATTAATATTTGGTCCATATATTTGTGCTTCATTATGCTAACAGAATAATAGGCATAAGCATGCTGAAAACTGTGGATTAGTGCTACACCCAGAAAAAGAAGCAAGGGCAAAAATAAAACCATGAGAACCCATAGCGTGTTCAGCAAGAAGGTAATCCATGAATAAGTTAGAATTTAATCGTGTAAATTAGAATCAAGAATAAAAGGCTAAGGCAGTGAATCTCCCCTGCTGTTTAATTACTGTTTCACAATGAAGCTAATTTAAGTGCTAATAATGGAAGAATACTTCAGAAATTTTTGTGTCAGAAAATCTTTGTCATCTAAGTTGGGTCATTGCTCAGGTCTTCTGGGACTTCTGTTCCCCTGCTCCTGCAAACATCTTCCTAAATCCCCTGCTTAACAACGCTTACAAATGCATTTTTCTTCTCCCTTTTACAAATTCCCTTTGCCTTTATAAACAAGGATGAAACATATAATTATGGAGTTGAGCCATAGTGAGTTTTCTTAAGAGCTCATGATTTATAATATACTGTTTTAATACAGACAAGATTGAAAACTTTTCAATTTCAGAACTCAGATTGCATGTTAATCACAAAGGATCTAGCACATCTTAATAAAGAAATTGTTCGTCTCTTTCTCTCATGCTTATACCAGATAGTGATCAAATAATAATAAAAAAATGCTACGGATTGAAACAGTTAGAGTCATTCTTCTGTTGTACTGCAGAGGTGATGAGGCCAGTTCATAGAGCTCTTGGTACAGCATGTCTGTGCAATCAGAAACTCACTTGTAATTACTTACTGTTTCTCATTCTGGATAGCTCTTTAGCACTGAGTGTTTATTCTGTAAACTTTAGTATAAACCATAGTTTATCTCTTTCCTTCTCTTTCTTCTGCTTTTTCATCTTTTCTCATTAGGTTAAGATTCCCAGAAAGGGAGTAAGGTCAGGTTTTGGCAGACCAAAATGGTAGACTAATTAGTCGGTTGATGTCTTGTCAGCAAGAAATCCACAGCAATAAGTGAAGGGCCTTTTCTGTCTCGGTTATGCTAGTACATTTCTGATACAATCATTTATGTCTTGTCTTATCTGCAACTCTAAAAACAGATGAAGTTTTTTTTTTTTATTCTCTCAAATAAAGCTTAGCCTGTCACCACATATTGTAACAGTTTCACCTTACAGTCTACATTTGAACCAGAGGAGGTGTCTGCTCATAATTTCATTTTTGTGCATTTCTACTGAATTAGACAAATCACAGTATACAGTACTCAGTTAGATCAGGCCATGGGCTAGAGCCCTGTATCGTCATGCATCCTGCCTTCCCTTTGTCTGCTTGATCCAGTGCTGAATATCTGCACTGTTGCAGGGTGGGAGCTGGTTGTATGTTTCTGAGAACACATTCGAGCCACCAGGGCCGAAAAAATAGCTTTGCCTGACCAGAATATCCTGTAATTTTTTGCCCCTCTGCTTCCCAGGTGCTGTTTGAAAGCCATAGTATTCTCCTTGATAGGATTCTTCAGGTGATTTTTATGGAGTAAGAGACAAGAACGGAGATACATCTAAGGCCTAGGTGTCCTAAAACCTTACATTTTGGTATATCAGATTGTATCTACACTGATTTGTGGCCAAAGATGCTGAGATAAAATTTGCCATAATGAGAAGAAGAAACAGAGCTTTTCTGAATCTAATGAATATATATCAGCAGCTGAGTTTACATTAGCATTGACACTTCTCTTTTCACTGGTAAGGCTGTAATGGTATGGTTAGAGAGACATGTTACAGCTGCAGTGTTTATGTTTTTGCAATAATTAGATTTTGCTGTTTATTAATACTTTGCTATGTGCAAACAGTTTCTTTTTGGTATTTTGCAGATACCTTTACCTGGCAGGTTGATTTTCTAGAGCTAAGATAATGTGTCTTGAGATCTTATTCATGCAAATACTGTCTATTAATTGAATCACACAAGTATTAGAAATTTCTGTGCTGGTCCCAGAAGGTTTGTTCCCAGAGTTGACATTTACGGAATCATAGAATCATTTTGGTTGGAGGAGACCTTTAAGATCATCAAGTCCAACCGGTTATTTGTGAGTATGTGTCACTGTCCATTTCTTGTACAACTTGCGGGGGCCTGTGGGATCCTGTATGTGGCTTCACAAAATATTACTTGCGTGACTGGTGCTGTCAATGATTTGGTGTTACTAACAATTAAAAAAGAAAATACCAGTATATGAGGATTAAATTTCCAGTTCTATAATGCTTAGTTTTCCTTCAATAAGAATACCATGGGTACTACTCACTAACATGGCTTGTAATGTAATATTCAACATAAAATATATATTGGCAGTGTTTTCTCCACTAAATTAAATTACCTATTTGTTATATTTATGGAAATATTTCTTTGTCTTTCTGGTTAATCACCACAATTTTTGTTTTTTTTTTTTGCAAATTTGGCCTGGAATTGTTCCAAGATATCTCCACTGTGAAAAATGAACATGGTGCCAGTGAGATTGCTTCTGTGTCAGATGGAACAGAAACAGCAACTTGGAGAGGACAGAAAACAGAAACGACTTGTGAAATGATTCTCAGCATGATGGACAAATAAGGCATGAACGGACTATGGTCTTCCTGATTTTCACTGGTTGTAACTGGCCGGTTCAAAGTGAGTAACTACGTCCAGTTAGAAAGCTAGAAAAGAAGCTGGTTGAAAGCTGTTGAAGCCTTTCTGTGCTTGTTTTTCTCGTTGCAATTTCTACTGTGTAACCTAAATAATATTGCCAAAGCGTGAAAGTTATAAGGAACCTACACCTGTTTTATTACATACGTGTAATAACAGAATGAAGAAAAAATTAGCTAATTTCAGAGTAATTTATGAAAAAGTAGATAGGTTTCTTTCACCTTGCATTTCATTTTTCTTCCAGGTGTATTCACAGAATTGCATACTGATCTGAAGCAAATTTATTCCTCAGTAGCTCTATAGAACTGAGAGCTGTATGAACTTCAGTCTATTTATACTTCCCTGAGGTGAGCACATGAAAGGCAATAATTTTTTAATGCAAGGAACATTTACTAAATCTCCTTTTTGCAAACACATTTGTTTCTGATAGAATTCATGATGCTAAAATACATTTTTGTGCTAAAAAAGCGCAGGGTTTTATGCCCCATACTTCTAGTAATTATTTAATGTCATTAGCTCTGTTCTTTTTTCCCCATAGTTTTCAGTAGGTATAATGTCATTATCTTCGGAAGAGTTCCTTTAGTTTTACATCAGCATGGAAAATAGAGGCAGAAGCAGATCCCTTACTTTCTGGCCTGTTGTTAGAATATTAAATTCCTGCGAGCTTTGGGGTATGGTTTCACCGCTGGGTCATGCTGCCTGTACTTTTTTCCTATGTCCCGGACAAAATTTTCTTCCTTCCCTCTTGTTTCAGCTCTAGCAATCGTACGGCTGTAGAATGAATTAGATCAGCATGCAGATCTAATTAGACAGTAACCTTTCCTCTTGTCTTAGTTTTGGTCAGATCAATTAGCTGGACAGACACAGAGCTGCGTGATCCTTAGGGCTGACAAAAATGAAGCCACAGCAACGTGTGCTGGTGACAGGAAAGTGTGCAGGACCACCCCTTTCTGGGAATGCATAACTTTCCATTACCTTAAGCTGAGTATTTTTCAAGTGCAGGTGGTAGCCGTTTCCATCCCTCCTCCTTCCCTGTTAAGTAGCCTTCTTGCAAGCGTTTCCCGACTGTGATCATACACTGAGCACCAGATCCAAAACACACCCGTGACTTTAGTTTTAACGAGGCCTTCGATAAAGCACACTCATATTATTTAGGAAAGTTTGTGTTTATAGTACATTTAAGAATCAGAGATATTTTAACTGTCAAATACAATTCTCTAACTTTTTTTAAGTTATAAGAACTACTGGTTTTAAGGCTTAATTACTAATTAATATAGAGTAATTACACTAAGTACTATTGATTTTTATGATTAACTACAGTGATCACAATTCCCATTTATGCACTGTTTGCTTATTTTTTTGTCGTGTAATTAATTCTTGGAAGACTGTTCAAAAAATCTTAAATATTTTCAAAATATTCATCTTTAATGCTGCTATTCTTATGTTACATTTCATAATAAATAAGCACTAACATTGCTAAAATTGCCAACTTTAATAATATCGCATCATGTAACAAGTAAATAATTTTAATTAAAATGCCAAACCCTTACCCTAATTTCGAGACTAATATCTGTGTTTAACTTCATTATAAATGTAGTACAGAACTCGCCAGTATATAATTGTTCGGGTTTGCGTGTTGAGCAGGCTGTGCTTGCTAGTTGTGCTGATGTGGGCAGAGGCAATAAATTCTGCTGTGTGCTGTGCATTCCAGATTAACTGCAGTTTGAGATCTAAATGCTGGAAATTTTAACTTTTGTTACTCTGAAAAGTCTGTTAAAAATGAAAGCTTAGTTTTTTTCCTGTTAGTGTATTAAATGAACAGCTTTATCCTATACTGGATAACATGACCACATGCCTGTTGTACTAAGATAACTTCTTAAATTTGGCAGCTGTTCTGCTGTTAACAAGACCCAAACCAATGGCGTGCTCAGGAGCTTTAACTGGCCTGCAGTGTCCTAAGGATCTCCATGTACGTGGCTAGGAGATAGGATGTCAGTATTAGCAAGAGATACTTGCTGTCTTACAGGAGTAAGTTATCCAATTTTAGAAGATATAGAGCACTCTACACTAAAGGGCCTCATCAAGACCCTAATCATTCGGCTCAATCAAATATATGAACAGGAATTACCACGTTGGTAATAGAAACCTCGTTCAGTTTTGTAGCGTATGTTTTTAGCAATCGCTGAGAAGTCAGTGTTTTGAATTTATCAAAATTAATCATTGGCTTTGTGCTCCTTTCATTATAATGGTGTTATTTGAGTATTTAATAAAGATTCAAAATTATTGTTTTGTGTCCGTTTTCATAATGGTAATATTTATCCTGTTTTAGTAAGTTCATGATTTGTTCTAGCTGCCTTGTCAATAACAGGATTTAAGGGTACTTTTGTCCGTGATAATTGCTTAAATTATATTGTTGACCTGATTCTTGTGCTGTTTCCATTTGTGTCATAAGTTCTAAGCAACAGATTTCTTTGTTAAAATTCATTTTAGAAGTTGTATAAATTACATGATGAATTTTCTCAGTCTGTGTTGTTCATTTGAATTGTTGCTAATAACAAAGCTGACTCGTTTTGTGCTGACATCTGAAAATCAGATGACTTAAAGTGGAATGTGAATGTAATAATAAAAGATCATGTTATATTGGAACTTGAAAAATGATTATTTAAGTTGTTAGAAGCTAGAAATGTGTCCTCTTGAAAATCAAGGAAGAATGCTTTGGCCTCTTCAGGAGCCATTCCTAGTCTCATGCTTTTTAACTGCAAATAATGATTGTTCTTCATGATTAAGAATTTCCATCACTGTGGCTTTCAGATGTTTATTTTTCAGAGATAATTTAATTTAATGATATTATTCATATATTTTAGACAAGTGCACATGTATTCATATCTTTTAAAACAGTACATATTCTGGACAGATGCCAATTTTAAAACATTTTGATTTACTAATTATGGAGGAATGATATACAGGAATGATTTGTGCCATGAAGCAGATAATACTGAAGTGTTCTATAGTATTCTCTAATGGTGTTCTCAGATAATTCAGTTATTTGGAAAAGAAGATTTCTGCACAAGCAGAAGCATGCATTCTGAGTTTCCTCTGTAAGCAGAAATTGTCTACGCTTTAAATAGTTAATGTGTGAGGAAAATTACAGTTTCTGCAGAGGCAGATGTAACACATCATACACAGTAGGTAAAATCAGAGAAAGAGTAAAAACATTACTTTGGGTACATTTTTACCAATTAGGTTCCATAATATAACTAAGACCTTGACACACGATAACTTCAGCGATGCTGATGTGTGGCTTATGATGCTGCAAAAGTACACTTGGTGTATCCATGAGAATGAACTGTCGTCTGAAACTCTGAAGAATTGTTCCCCCAAAATCCCAGAGTCTGCCAAGGAAACGAAGAAAAGTAGCTACTGTCAGCAAGAGCGGGGCTGGAAGTTGGAACGTAGCGTTTAATTCAGCGTTGTGCTGCGCGTTGATGACTGATAGCGGTAATTAGCGGAGCTCCCTGTAGATGGCAGTATACCTTCACAGCCAGTTAAGCAGAGCAAATGTTGCGTGTCAAAGGTGCTTTGATTTTTTTTTGTCCTAGTTTTGACTTAGTAAGGTATCTTGCTGGTGATTTTATGCACGTCAAGGCTATATAAAAAGTGTTCTTTGTAGGTTTTTTTTTTTAATAATTTCAACATCTCATGTAAATTTATTGTTTAATGGTACTTTTAGCTGTTTATCTAAGAAATCTTTAGTTAAAGAGATTTTAAGGCTTTTAGCAAGCATCAGATTTGTTAGGCAAATTTTAAAAGTCCTTGAAGGTGAGGGGAAGTGTCCGCACAGACCATGAGTGGTGAGGAGACCCTTCATAACGAGGTGAGCTTCTCAACTCCTATAGATTTCATTTTTCTCCAAGTTAAGCTTTGACACAACAGTGTGGAAAAGGTGCACCGTCAGTCTCACCGCAAATACTAGGTCTTTTCTCTGCATGCTGTGATGTAAGATTCTGCCATGAGATGACCTTTACTCATCGTCTAAGCATCATTCTGGGGGAGTAGATGAGGAAAATAGTGGATTTCCAGCTGATTTGCATTTTTATGAATGTTCCAAGAAATTTTCTTGAACTGTCAAATCTTAAACTCCTGCCATCCTCTCCCTCATGTCCAAACTAATCTTTTTCCCGTTTTTCAAATCTTTCTGCTGATTACTGAGTCTGGATAAGGTAAACATGTCTGTTGGTACATCTACTCAAGATCTTTGCCGTGATTACCTTTGTGTTAGCTAAAATGAATTTGGTTATTTGACAATCTTGCAACTATACTGCAAGTATAACTGACAAAGGTTTAACAGACAGGAATTTAATTTTGGTTGTTGTTTTGAGAAAGCTTCAGCTGTCTCTCTCAACCACAGCCGTGTTGTCTCCATTGTACAGATGAGGAAGATGATACACAGAACAAAATGAATCTCTGATTTGATCCTTTTGCCTCCAGGAGCGATGAAGCCCACTGATGATACAGTATGCTGCTGCTTATGACGAGTTTAATCTCAGTGAACTAGAAATAGAAACACGGGGTGTTGCAGCATGCGGTGATTAAGTTACATTAGCAGAGGGTGGTGAGCTAACGGGCAAGGACCTAATGACATTAAGCCAGTGCTGTTAATCACTTCCAGAGACATTAAACTCAGAATATTAAAACTGAAATAACATTTAGAACTTGTTCAAGGTCAGCGCTTAAGAAGATATAAAGGCACTATGGCAGCATGACTAACAGCGGTGGGCGTGAGTGATGGTATAGCATCCCACAAGGAGGAAATATGGAGAGTTTCATCTGGTACTAATTGGGAAGGTTCATAAAGGAGATGCAGACTCGATAGTCTTCAGACCTTTCTTAAGCAGGAAGAGTAAAATGTGTAACGTTTTCCTTTGACACAAGTAGAGGCCCTTTTTGCTCTTTCGCCCTGAATGTAAGCTCGCTCCATGCGGTCACTAACGGAGGACTGAATTATGGATGACTGAATGTTGTATGGCTCGAACGATAACTTCCAATTGCACAGTTTAATATCTGGCTTTTGTTTTGTTTAAGAAACTGGATATGTGTTTGAAAGCAATTTACATTAATACAGTATGCCTTCAGGCAAACATCATTCCCTGTTGTTGTGCTTCCAAACAGCCCAGCTATTGTTTGAAGTTAGTCACTGAAACAGTTGGACTCTGTCTGGCGTTATGGGTGTGTGATCGTTACAAAATGGTAAAGAATTTTCTGACAGTTTTGGTTCAATCTGTTTTCACTTTGAATTGGCACTTGACAATGAAGAATTTTGTTTCTTCCTTCTTTGGTAGTTGACTGAGTTACCTCTGTAAATGATTTTGTTTATTTTTAGCTTAGGGTGTTTTTTTTCCAGATTCAGTCTATTATTGGTTTCGTCCCTGCCCCATCCACGTAACATTTCCAGCTAATGGGAGGAATGCAGAGGGGGAGTGACATTGCTGTTTGCTTTGATAAGAGAGAGTCTTGCTTTTATTACCAACTAATCAAATGGTAGGTAGCAGCTAATGGTGATTATAATTAAGCTTTTGAACCGCCATCCTTTTCTGGAAGCACTGTATGCTGAAAGGACTCAGCTATCCTCCCGTTACGGCAGAGGCGATTTTTTGCTGTTCTATTATAGTAAGTCATCAGCTGTTTCACTGTGAAATGAAAGTTATAAAATTGTTTCTAGTAGTTATTTTCCCATCCTATTTTAAATGTCCCGCTCTTAAAACTGAGTTATTTATCCCTTCATTGTTTAGCATTACTGGCTGTGCATTGAAATGGCGTTAATTTTAAACGGGCCACATTCTCCAGGCTGTGCCCTCTGGCAAAACTTTTGCAGTTTTACTTCAATAACAATTGTGTGATAATAAATGTCATAGTAGTGTTAATGTAAGACTATGCTCCATCTTTGGATAGGTGTAAGTCTATAGTAAATCTGTCTAGTTCAGTGAACTCGTTCTGGTTAGATGGGAGCTGAGACGCTGGTCTCTTCCTTTCGGGGCTGACTTCCATAAGCGATGCGTAACCGACGAACCCCATTGACGACTGACATACTCAGCACCTTTTAAGATTAGGCAATGCATCTGTACTTTGCATGCTAAAAGATTTTTTTCTGCTCCTCTTGGAATTCCTAAGAGAAATGCAGAAGCGTGCGAGGGCGCCTGCCGGCTTCATTTGGCGGGAGACCGGTACAGGAGTGAACTGCTGTTCCTTCTGGGGCTCCCGCTCCGCCTGGCAGATGCAGGCTAGCTACAGGAGGCCCTGCGTATGGGCAGGCAGGCTGGCCTAATAGCGGAGTTTTCTCTGTCTCAGCAGCAGACGATTGAATAGAAACAATACGGTGCTTTCCCCATTTGATGATGAAGACTGACAGTTTGTAGGAGATGAGTCAAAGGTTACTGATGAGAAGATCCATCCAGATAATTGCTGTAATTGCACCCTGAGGATGCAGCTCCTATCACAAAGCATTAGGCAGTGATTCTGTTTGTAAATATATACTTGACAGTGAACTTCATCCTATGCCTTAAATCAAGAAAGTTCCTTCACGAGATGTAAATAAGGAGAGTTCTCTTTTGACTGTTTCTTAATCCAATCACGTTTTCTTCTGTCGGCAGGTGAGTAGGAAATGGTCCCATTCTGAAACAGAGACGCAGCTGTGATTTAAACATAAAAATACCAATCAGTGTTAAATCCTTTGATGAATACAGTAGCTACTGTTATTTCACAACAAATAGCATTAAGCAGCATGAATGACTATACATAATTCATAATATTTAATCTGAAAATGCATCTTTTTTGAACAGTTACTCGTTCATTTTTCTTGAGGTTTTCCAGTGACTTCTTTACAATTAAATACATAAATAATTTACAATAAAAGCTTTTCTGTTGGAGAGTGAACAGTTCAGACAGGACACAAGCAGCATCCCTGCCACAAAATTAGCTCTTCATTCCACCCCTTCACAAGGCACAGAAATCAGCAAAGCTAAAGCATTAGGACGAGAATTCATATTGGGGAATGAGAGGCAATGAAAGCACATCAAATTTCTCAGCATATCAATAGTTGCTGTTAAATAAATGTTCAGCTATTATGAGCTAGAACTCAAAAATGAGTCTCATAACAGCTCGGTAGCAATTTTAGAGGTTGTGGCCCTAGCTGCTTAAATTTGTAAACGAGAGGAAGGTGAAACCATTTGGATTTCCTGAAAAACACACAATTAATTTAAAAGGTATTTATGTGTCTTAGAATGCATTAAAATATAAATGTAACTTTGAGGAGCATCAATGGCTCGGTCTGTGGCAGGGGTGGGTGTTGCTCTGGTACCCAGTGGTGTTTCCTGGTGAACAAAATCTCATGCGCTCCAGCCCGTTTGTGACTGCACGTGGCATGAAAGCAAGCCTGAATTTGAGAACAGCCACTGTTTAATGGCTATAGACAAAGCTGCTTGATGTAATGTCCACCAAAATCGCTGATCAAAGATTAATTTTTATTTTTCAGAATTCAGGTTGTTCTGCGGTTGTTTATAAAACCAGTAAAAGTCCCTCTAAGACTTTGAAAGAATGAGATTCATGATGGAATCCTATTTTTAGAAACTGAAAATTTTTGGCTTTTTAAGTGCTTGAGAAAATATATCTTGCCTGAATCCACGCGTCCTCTTGCTTAATAAAGAAGTAACTTACATAAGTCCTTGTGCTGCATGATACAGAGCCCATTAGCGAGGAAGTGGGGAAGTGATGAAATTTGTTCTATTCTAGCCCACGCTCTCTGGGACGTGCATCCAGCCTGGGAATCAGCACAAACCGGGCACATAAGTATATTTATTTACATTTACCATAACGCTCAGCTGTTAGGAATGTCTTTTCCTTTTGAATATGACTTATTATTTTATGAGTGTGCACTTAGAAAGAAATTGTAAATAGCATTGATCACTGACAGTGGTCTTTTCCTTGCAGCGTAGACTTTTTAGATTAACTGTCTGTTCCGAGCTGATACTCATGCATTACAAATTATACAAAAATAATGACAACATTTGATGCTAGTTTGTAGTGTTACAAAACAAAGCCAGTCTCACACTTTTCACTGGGTAGGACTAAAATCCAAAAGCTTTGTGGTTGCATTGCTGAATGAAACTGAGGCAATAAGTAACACCGTTATCTGTCAGTCCAGGCCTTGGCACTTAGGGTTTAATTATATGAAGAACAAGAAGCCTTTAACAGAGGTTGTGCTCACTAAGGAGGAGTTAAAATGGCAGGAACTAACTCAAATACAAAAATTAGGTTGTGTTTTTTACCTCAGATGACAGTTTGAGTGTTGTGTGTACCACAGAATGCTTCCTATTTTAATAGACTCCTTTTTTGCCCATAGGGGAATTCTTCTTTTCTCTCTCTCTCTTTTTTTTTTTTTTTTTTCCCTTTCTTTTTTTTTTTTTTTTTTTTTACCAGAGGTCCAAGGGATTGCAAGCAAAATGTTTGTTTTAGAAAGAAGTTACAGTGTTCATTTCCTGACAAAACTACGTAAAGAATCCTGATTAGCCAACCGTTAGTGCGGAAGGTAAGTAAGCTTCCAATGTTACCTATGCCCTTCTTTATTAACAGACATCTACATTTGCCGTTCAGGCTGTGCGTTCCGTATATCGGTTTTCTATGGTTACCAGAAGCTGACAGAATGAAGAAGTGCAGGGGTAACCTCGCGCTGATTTCAACAAAGACGTGTTCCTCTCCGATGCACTCTGGGGCTGGTTTGCATGTCGAGGCGTGTTCCTTTCCTACCCACACTGGTACAAAGGCAGGGGGAGAATACCGATTTCTGGAAACAGCTTTAGGGGGTTTTAATCTGCTGTTATTTCCCCCCTCCTAGGTTTTTCCACTCCAACTCCGAGGAAGTGTGGTAGGAAAGACAAGTACCTGTCTCTAAAGTACATGCCAGGGTAGGCATTGTAATAACAAAGCTTTGCTCTCGTATTGCAGTTTATCCGGTCACGTTTCTGTTTTGTGCGGTTAAATTGCTATGAGACTTCACACTGATAAAGGCTGCAGGACCAGCGACATAGTGGTTTACATCATATAACTCATGCAAGTATTAATTTAAACTTGTCTTTACTGTTACGAGATACATAGATAGTAACATAGTCATAAGAAATATTGTGCCAACATAGATGAGTACACTTAGAATGAGATTAGCACAAATCCTTTATAGGTTTCAGACTCCGTTTAGTACAGCAGAATATGCATGCGGTCTGTAAAGTTCAGTAATTCCCTGCTTACTTCGGTAGAAATTCCTTTCAAACAACAAATGTATAGTTCAGAATAGAATTTTACATTTTTTATATTAGTTCAATAACAGAAAAATACTCTGATTTTATTGTCATTTAGTTTATGCCTTTTGCCACTTACTCAGCAAAATGTGTAACAGTACTCTGTGCCCACCATAGATCTCAGTATTTAATATAATCCATTCAGCGCCTATAATTCAAATACACTCTTGAAAGTCATCCCAAAGCTCTTGCTCACGGGAAACTAACAGACTTACACCAAACATATCTGCCACTACTAAAACCTATTTGATGAGAGACTTGTAAAAAAAAAACTTCTTAAAATACAGTATAAAAGAACTGCAAAGATTGGAGACTGTCTTCTTGAGACAACTGCTGCACAGGAGCTCTGGCAGCTATTTTTGCAGGGAGTGCTTTGGGGAGAAGACAAACATGGTCAAATTAGCTCGAATGCTGGAAGTTCAGTCAAGGATACTGCCTTAAATAGTTCGCCCAGAAAAGGACAACGCTTTCTTAGGGCAGCCCCTTCAGAATTCCAATTGCAGTAACAATTTTTAATAAGTAAATATCAAATATAGTAATTTTTCTGTGGTTTTGTTTTACAACAGGTTGTTGGAATGTTCTGAGGTCAAATTCAGCCCTCCTAACTCTGAAAAACTCACTAATGCAAAAATATATAGCTGAGAGTAGACCTTGATTGATATCGTTGTTTTCCTACGCTAGGTTATATTTTTTTCTATTCATGGCAATAGGTCACATAGCTGGAAAAAAAGGTTGATAACAAGATGCTAAAATTTAAAGGAAAATGTGTTTGTTATTGGGGTTCTTTTACTGTGCGGTATTTTTTACTCCTTGCCCAATACCTGCTATTTGACCTTCTCTGGGCTATGTTGATACTGGTTTAAAGGGTGCAGGAGATTATCCTCCAATGTAGGAATAAAATTCAGTATTTACTCATAAATATTTTTGTGTTCGTTCTTGTTCAGTTGTGAGGAAAACGGGGAGGAGTGGTGTTGCAGTGCAAGTCGCAGGACAAGAAAGCGTTGAAGCTGCTGTAGATGCAGGTCCTCATTCATTAAGCCGGTTCAAGCTTGTTCAGGAGAGCGCAGAAGTTGGCTTGAGCATTTACGTGTGCCAGAGACAAAGGGGCATTTCTAGAGGATAGCAGCAACCTGGAAGTTTTCAAGGTGCAATTGGACAGGGTGATAGTCTCATCTGGGCTCCCTTTCCCAAGCAAGGTTGGACCGGGTTGATGGTTTGAGGTCCCTTCCAACCTGGGCTGCTCTGTGATTCTGTGGTTCATTTTTTTGCATCTCAAGGGCAGTCTAGTGTTTTTTGACGTGCTGCTTGGTGTTACAAGTAAAAGTTTATCGGAGCTCAATTGTAGAAGCTTCGGACAGCTGGTTAGAGGTGGCTGATATGAGTGAGGTTGGGCGAACCCTTCTGTGGCCAGGGAATTCAGGTGGGTTGGGCTTGAGATAGGTATGTGCTGGCAGGCTGCAAAGGGCTGACCCCTGTTTGTCACCCCTCAAATGTAGCGCATCATTTTGGCCCACTGGCTGCCATCAGGCTTCAGCATTTTGGGTCAGATTTGGAGGGGAAAATCAGTGTGTCTGATGCTGGACATCCTTATTCTTCTCTTCTGGTGCTCTCTCAGGTGAAATGATCACCTACCACCCCATCTCCTGGCTCAAATATTCCGTGCTAGCTTGCCCCTGATTGTCACATACGTGTTTCTCGCTGCGCCACTATTACAACCAACATATACATACCTGACACGGCAAATATTCAGCCTTTCACTTGATCATTCCCATTCTCTCATCTCAAAATCCTTCAGCTGCCACAAAAACTCTGCAGACATTCCGGTCTCTCCCCAAATGCCATATGTGTGGGTGCAACCCCCCATCTGTTCATCGACATTTGCAGGCACAGACCAGTTTCTAATCATGTGGGTAGACAGTGGCTACACTCAGCCCACTTGTATAAAAGAGTAATTTTTGAATGCCAAAAGTAGAAACGATTCTGTGGCTCGTTTGCCGCGACCCCTTTGCCAACGCAGCCCTCGCTGTGGTTTTACATTGGTCCCAGCAAAGGGTTAACACGGGCTGCGCACAGCCAGTCCCCGTACTGCCTCTGCTAAAGAAACATTAATTATAGAGAGCCCTAAGGATTCAGAGCAGCTAAAAAGGCTGAGTAGTATTTAAAACCAAGACAGTCAAATAACCGGTTGGATTTGATCTCTAATAAATTACAATGTTCTGATGATAAAATTCACCAAGAGTGTGGCAGTCAGATGGGGAGGTTGGCAGCAAAAGTTTTGAAAATAAATAGTCTTAAATTGCAGGAAATTACAGCAAGCAGCTCCTTGGAATTATTTTGCTCGGTGCATTGTGTGTCTGAGAAGGCAGACAGCCTGCTGGCAAGATTTTGACCTTTTGTGTGTGAAATAAAATATGCAGGTGCAATAGTGCGACTGCAGAAGGGGTGACAGTGACTTCCAGCCGCGGGTTGGGGCACTGAGGGCCCCCCAGGGCTGCCAGGGGTGCTCCAGATTAGCCCCATTAAACTGGAGATAAACACAGCGAGAGGCCCGGGCTGTAACGGATTGCAGAATACGTGTGTTTCCTACATATACTCTTGTATTCAAACTCTGTAAATCATGCGATGGAAGACTTGCTTTGAATTGTCTTGCTGATGACTGATCTGATTCTCATATTGCCTTATTCATATTCCAGTCTGCAGCAACTTCTCAACTCTGCTAACGTTGCTGCAACCGTGATCTAACTCCAGTTCCTTGTGTGAAAGGAAATCCGTACCTGCGTGGTGTGGACGACTTCTTCTTCTCAGTGTGATTGTATTCGGAAAAAAACAGGACAAATTTATACCAAGACAGTTTAAAGCTCCTTTTACCGCACTATCTGAGCAGCTCGTAATGCTTTATGTGCTTTTCATCACAAAAAAAAAACCCTGTGAAATTGGGGAAGCGTTATTGCCTTTTTGTGTGTGTGTGGTTTTGGAGTTGATGCAGTGGAAGACTGACTTACTATCTAGAGAAGTTTATGGGAGAAAAAGCCATGCCAAGATGTAGACTGACGCAGCAGCATTTTTTCTCATGAAATCTTTGTCACAGCAAGGGGATTTTTTTTGAGGGGAAAAAAATGTTTAGCTGTCATCCTGATGTTTCCTTGCTCTCCTTAAAGTTTCACATGAGATTCTTTCTGCATGTAGGAAAAGTTTTGTGTCATTTTTGCTTTGTAGCATCAGTGCTGTTTGGCCTGTCCTAAATTGCCAGCTCTCTCATTTTTTATGTGAAGGATATCATGCTTTTTTTTTCCCCCAAGACAAGTTTTAAAGATTAAATGGTACCAAATTAAACAAATTTATTGCGTAGCTTGTATTCTTACATTCTGCGCCTTAGAGAAACATTAGTTACTAAATGATTTATGTCTAAGAGGAAAACGTACTCCCAGATAAGCTGTTGTCACAGCCATAAGCATTTTAGGGCCGTGTGCTAGTTACTTAAGTAGCAATTTCATAATTTACGTAACAGATGAGAATATATCATGAATTGGTTATGGTTTCTAAAATTCTTTGCTTCTACGTATCAGTGAAGTAGTATTTAAGCCTGGTCCTTTAAAAGAAAGGGCTAATAACTATATTTTACATTGTTAGAATGAATATAATAAGGCTTTCCAGCAATTCAGCAGAATGAGCATGGAGAATGCCTTTTTAATGTATCCTTGTTTTAAAGCTGACTCGGGAAGCATTTTTGGAAGTTTTATTTATGACCTATTTTTACTCCTTAATAGTAAAAGAAGAAAGACCAAAGGGGTTTTCATGTTCTGTCTCTTTTTTTTTTTTTTTTCCTCACCCTTTCAGAAATTCAAGCTGCAGTCCTGGGAAAAAAAAAAACAAACTGAGGTAGTTTCTGTCTACAGGAGAATAGACAAACTCTAATGGTGAGCATGCTGTATGAGCATAGCTTTTAATTTTGTATGCACAGTATGTTATTTTTAATTGTTCATAGTTTTAGCTTCCTGAAGGCTTTTAATGTGACTGTTCCTGAAAGAACTCTGCAAATTACAGATGGGAAGCCTTGCAAGCAGCTGGTTCCTGCAAATGTGTTTGAGGAGCTTTCCTCAGACGTCTTGCTTTGCCTTATTTCCCCACCGAGAGATCCTGCAGGGCCAGGCTGGAAGGAGGTGACTTTTTGAGACCAATCTTCTAACAGCGAAGAAGCAGTGTACCATCTCCGACTGTCCTGGCTGTCAGAAGCAAATCAGACCGCAGTTTGGCTGACTTCACCCAAGACGGACCAGGCACTGCCCGAGCTGGTAGATTCCAAGAGGTATGGAAATTTGATCAGGGAATGAAAAAGCACTGGTGAACTGTGGCAAGGTTCTGCACGTGGGTTTTGCTCTGGCTTTCTGACAAACTGGGGAGCGACACCTCATCCTGCCCACTTTTCCACTTTTCTTGGGAGTCCTTTGTGCCTGCAAATCTGTCTGAGGATGTGTTGGGTTATATTTCAAATTCCTAAAACCGTTAAGTAAATATGAATGAGAACTGACCAATTTTAAATGTAATAAAGATATAATTAGAACATAACATAGATAGAAAGGTGACAGTAACGTTGGGAATGTCAACACTGCAGTGGCTGGAAAAACACATACTCTCAATTCTCCCTCTGCAACAGAAGTGACAAGGGTCCTGGGTCTCTCCGGAGAAAAGGAGTCGCTCCACTCAGATATTCAGTGTTTATCAGATCAATATTCATATAAACAAAACTGAAGAGTTCCAGTCATTCAGTTCTCAGAGTTTAATGTTGTTGTTACTGCTCCAGTGTTTGTCAATTGTTCAGGCATGAAAAATCACCAGTTTCTGCTGTGGAAAAAAAACAACCCACACTGTGCCAGACACTTCCCCGTCTTTATAAATCATAGAGGAACACATAAGGAATGTACACAGAGAATTACAAATCCAAAGTTTTGTCTACTGATAGATAACATTTAGAACCAATTTTTAGCTTCCGTATTCTTACCAAAATATGGTTTTAAAAAATGAAAGGATATGTTTTTGGAAGCTTAAATAACCTATGTAGAGAAACTTGTGTTCTTGTCTATGTTTTTCAGCTAAAACCAGTTCTAACTATTATCTGCTGGTGGCACCATTACACCAGAAGAATTTAATATCCAAGTCTTAAACAGAAAAAATTCCACAGATTACACCTTTCAATCTGATTTAATGAAAAAAAAAAAGTATCCATTTTATTTCTTCATAGTTTGGTGTCAGTTAGACTATTTAGCTTGTTGTCTGTCCTTCTCACCAACAGATGTTATTAAGACAGGTGGTGGCAGCAGATTTTGGACTGAGCATGCCAACGTAGCTCAAACAGTTAGTAAGGAAAGGAAGAACAAACACTTCTGGAGTTGAATATAGATACTGAGATTTTTATGTGAAATGCATGTGATATTGTTGAAATCTGGTCAGAGCTAATGCTTTGAGGTGCTGGCTCTCCTGTCAGGACAGGACTCACTCTTTTAGATCCAGCAGAGTTGCAGGGTTGACCATAGTCTACACTGGCGAGCTTCAGAGAGGACCAGGTCAGGCAAAGAACTGCAGGTCCACATGCGAGGCAGCTGGAAAGCAGGGCATTAGCAGCTGGCAGGGCTTTGACTATCTCTACCCGTATGTTAAAATTGCTCGCCTTAGAGCTTCAAGAGCTGTTAACTCTGAAAGCAGCACTCAACTTCCATCCCTGATGCTCTGAGCTGCTCAGCACGCCCTTTAGACAGCAGCAGAGCCTGGACCCTGTCCTCACAAACAAAGCCTCCTGCGAGTATTGCATTTTGATGCCATGGAGCCTTTGTGGGTGGCTTTTAAAGAAATGAGCTTAATAAGGAACCTAATTATGATGTAACAGGGAAGGAAATTGTCTGGCAGTGTCACTTAAAGCGGGTGATCCTTTATGCAATCATACCCTGGTTTCTTCCTGCATCAGAAGTATTTCTGCATTGAGTTTTATTTTCTGGGTTTTTTTTTGTATGTTTGGTTTTTTCTTTCAGGAATCTTGGCTAAATAAATAAAAAGCAAATTGGAACTTGGTTCGTCTTTTGGATGCCGATGATTGTTCACTTGGCTTTTCTAATTGTAAGTGGGTAGGAACAAGGCCCTTCATCTTATATCTCCTGTCTGAATTTTGACAAGGGTTTGGTTTGTGGTATGATCTATTGATGAAAAGCTTCCTGGTAGCTCTTCGATTGCTACGGAATGGCCAAACACAGGTACATTAGCTTTTGCCTGTGGGGTAACTGCAACCATTTGTTTTTGTTGGCAGCTAAAATACAGCTGATTCTGTTTTCCTCACAAGCTTATACTTGCGTGAAAAATCTATGGATTAAAAACAAGACCTCATTTTTGAAACTTAACAGTTGTGTTTGTATGTGCAGAGAAGCGCAGGGGGGTTTGTTTTGTTTTTTATATAACGGACACTGTACCTTCACAATCTTTGAATACACCTTATATCCGTTCTATACATGGTAGTTGCATATACGTGTATTTTAATGCCTGTACCAAATCCTTCTGCTACCTTAAGTTTAATTTTTAAGGACGATATTGATTGCTGCAGTTGTTCTGTTGTTAATGTTCGTGTGGGTTTAAATCCCCCCCCCGGCTCGGGACGCGCCAGCAGTGCTGATGGGAGCAGGGCGCGGGCACGCAGGTAGGCTCGCCTTGGGCTTACCTGGCTCGCAACACTCCTCTGCGCGCATTGCTGCTGGCCGCTGCTGGAGGCAGGTCAGTGTGTTTGGTGGCTCCTCCTCCAGCTGACGAATCGTAGCAGTTGGTAGTTAAATAGTTATTTTCTGTGCACTTTTTCACAGAAGTAGATTACAGAAAGTGTTTTGGGTGTACATTTGGCACCTGTTTAGGACTGGCTAAGTTTCCCGAATCTGAATCGGCGTTTCCTTTGTTTCTGCATTCCCTTTCTGACTCAGTGAAAAATTTTGAGGTGTGAAAATGTCTGACTTTGTACTTTCTATTTTATTTCACTGAGCTTTTCCTAATCCTTCATGCAATTTCCTAGACTTTTTTATTATTGATATATATTGATACGTAACTCTATGACCCAACTGTATACCACAGTACACGATGCAGTTTGGCTTCTCCCGTGGCTAGGAGAGGCAATCACTTCCGACACTCAGTAGTAAGTGTTTCTTCACACAAGTTTCTTCTAACTTTAGTTTTTAGCTTAATGCTATGAAGATTGAGAACTTGTAGTAGTTACTTAAATTAATCTTTCTTCTCCCTGGAAGACACAAACACTTCTAATTAAATACTTAATGGATTCTATTAATTCTGTTTCTTACAAGGAACTAATTACTGGAGTCTTCTTCCTTTGCTCAAAAATAGGTGAATCACATAACACTTCAGTCCATTGTGAATGTCCTTATCCATGGCATACGATCCTCTATGTGTTAGGATTAGATGAGAGAAAATTATGTAGCTTATAAATCCTGTAATAAACCCTGGTAATTTTTTTATCTGGGCAGAAGTAATTTGTGCAAGATATATTGCTTATAGGACAGCGCCTAAAAATATTGCAAAAGGTCATTGCACATCAGACGGAAGGCAGCGCTGGTTCCAGCCACTTGCTCTGAGTAGTACAGGTCTTTGTTAATATTAATTGTGTCTATTTTAAACAGTGCGTGTTTTAAAAATACACGGCACAAACATGCAGCGAGGAACATTTGTAAGACATGGGACTGCATAATGGAGGTCAGTTCTTCACTGATGATTTTAGGCATAAATATTTGCTGTTCTTATTAACTTCAAGGTTTGTGAATTAGAGCCATATTGTGCATATGCTTCCAGGAAAGTGGTGTGTATGTCCACGCTCACCGTATCCAAAAATACAAGTGAAATAAAAATAGTAGCAAAGATGTATAAAGTACCGAGAAGATTCAGAGCTAATCATTTGCACAAACATTCACCATGATTGTGCTTATAATAGTAACTATGTACACAGAACATGGGAAAAAATCTGCTGGGAGAACCAGGCCAGATTCCCTGTGTGCTTAGAAGCAGTTGAGCTGCTGTGAGGAGGACGACTTACGGCCTCCTGCTGCTCTCTGCCCCCCTGAGAGCTGCTGGCCCGAGGATGCCTCTGCCAGGAGGGCTCAGCGCTCCCGGCGCACGGTGCTGCTGCTCCTTTCCCGGCCAGCCCGGCTGCTCCGCGTGTCCCAAGTAGCTCGCAGAAGGCGGAGGTGGCAGGCTGCTCCGTGGGCAGAGCCCTCTGGGCTGTCCCCGGGGGTGACCTTCTTCCTTACAGGGGTGGTACAACTGGGAAAGGGCGAAGTGCAATTGAAAACTGGCTCCCAAAATGTAATACGCGCCTACATTCATCTTTTCTGACATCCCTTCTCGCGAGGCCAGACAAAATCAAAAGACGGGATTCTCTCTTCAGGTACACATTATCTAGGAATGGTGTTTTTACTAAGAAAACCCAACTTGATTCTGAGACTTTTCTATGTCTCCAGAGAAAAGGCTGCAGTATTTAAGGCTATATCAATGATAAACAAAGAAACCCTCACACCTGGACACCCTTCCCGGCGAGGCCATCGCACTCTAGCATGCTTGGTTTGGTTCGTAATTTATCCTCAATAAGAAAATGTTGAGAAGGTCTGATTCTGGCTTTGCATCAAAGGCATTGAAGCTGTACTTGTACATCGTTGTTTATAATGTGACAGAGTGCTGCATGGCAATTTACAAACCAAATTTATGTTGCTATTGACTATGGCTTTTATTTTGTTGAAAACTGGTGCATAAATGTGTTTACAATGGTAATTATTCACACAGATTTTAAAGAAATAAAGAATGCTGAAAGAATGAAGTACGGTGAAAGCGACAGCATCACAAGTCTGGAAGGTGATGCTGTATAGGTAAAGTCATGTCAGAAATTCTCTAATTCTTAAGTTTGTGAAGATAAATATTAATTCTCTTTTGGAAGAAAGATTGAGGTAGAACAGATGGGGTGGTTGCCAAGAAAATGGTTGGAGGAAGTAATGCGCACATGTTGACATTTCCTGCTTTTACATCTTTTTTTTTTTTTTTTTAATAACGTATGAAATAGCCTTGAGTGGAATAATTGTGTTTATTGGTGTGGTATGAAGACAAGCATTTCCAGCATCTCAGAAGGGCTGTCTTGCACCGTACCTCTCTTCTGTTGTATTTGACCACCCCGTTTCATCTCTGCCCAACGCGTACTTTTTTTTTTTTTTTGAGAAAGAAAAATTAAACAAAAATTGAGCAGCATCTTTTATTTGCCGTGTGTGCAACCTTTTCCACCGAGAGAGTTTAAATTTGAGTAGGACTTTGACCACCTTCCCATGGCTGCCCACCTGCGGGGGAAGGCCATTGGCCCTGCCTGCCCAGGACACGGGTTCCATCTCTCTCTTCCTCCGAGCACAATTACAATTCATCAGCTCGTTCCCATTCTCCCTACCTGCGAATCAAATCCATGAAGCAGGTTTGGGAGGGGAGGGCGTTGGTAGGTTGAAGGCCAAGGAATGTCTTCCTCCTCGTCCCTCCCGGCGTCCATCCATGCCGTCCCTGCCTCTGTGCTGGATGTCTTCCACTTGTCTGCTCCCAAATCCCCTGGATTTTTCCCTGCGAGAATCCCAGTCTCCTCCCTGAGCATCCCCCCCACCAAGCATCCTGTAGCTCTGCAAATAATGTTCTGCTGTCTTTTTTTCAAGTAACATTCGAACATATGTTTTATATGGAGATGCTGATGGACAGCAGCATCTGCTGCTCCCAGCCAGCCCATACACTCCTCTTTGGATTGTAATTACTTCATCGGCTGCGATCTGTGCCCTGTGTTTGCCCACTATCTGTTTCTGTCAGGTCTTCGTCTTCTACAAACTGCCCATTATGCAGTGATGATAATTAAATCTCCCCTCCACCAGGCAGGGCTGAGCAGCGCGAGAAGGGCCCTCCTTGTCCGTGCAGCTGCCAAAGAAGATGCAGCTTGTAATGACGCCTTAATCACCTGCCTGCTAGATAATGGCCGGGACCACCTATTTGTTTCAAACACGCTATTTTAGCAGCTGTCAGATGCTAATGGCTTTCAGCTGCCGACAACCTGTGCCCTATGCAAACCAGGGGACATATCATGGAAATGTGAATAAATATTCATGTGGGACTAACAAAACCAAAAGTGCAAGTGTGGTTATCAGAGCTCTTGCGTGAATGTACCGTAGCAGCCCTCTTGTGTCGGATTTAGTGTGATGAATGCAGGGCGAATGTTTTGAAGTAATGTTGTCCTTTTTTCGTTTGTGAGAAAAGCAATCCACCGAAGGCAGCGGGGCTGCAGGGGCGCGTGAGTAAGAGCAGGGTTTGTGCCCCCGAGTAATGTAGGCTGTTCCAGATCGGCATTGCTGTCTATCGTGGGTGATGCACCGGAACTTGTTAGCGAGAGAAAGGAGTTGCTGCGTTTAATCATTCTGTTTGCATTTCTCTTCTGAATCTGCATGTGAAGAATTGAAAGTTTCTCACCAGATCTGTGCTAGATGCTTAACAAACACAAGAACCCAATTATTCTGTTCAGTGTTTTAGTTTTTAAATTAATAAACTAATTTCAAGAACAAGAAAGTATCTGATTTGGTCAAGACTTGATAATTTCCCACCGATCTAGCACCCTGAAGCCTTAAAGCTTTGAAATCAAAATAGGAACGTTGTAAGTCATTCTCTTTAGACAGACTGGTTTACAAATTAATTCTGTCAATGCGTCTGCATGGGATTATTTTAAAAACATTTTGTTTGTAATGTGCCTTTACTTTCCTCAGCAGCTTCTGGACAGCCATGCTGAGAGGGGATGTCTGGGTTAAAGTACACGATGGGGGTGACGAAGACTCTGTAACAAGAAAGTCAATGGAAAAGGATGATGGTCCTCTTGAAACTCTTCCTTGGCAGGTACCTATAAGGTACGTAAGAAGCCAGTGGTATACATTTGCTCATGTTTCTCTACTGTATCAATAACTTGCAGTAACATCCAAAATCTGTAAAGTGTTTTTAATCAGTCTACCTTAAAAGTAATTGACTTGGGGGAGACCGGTAAAGCTGTCTTTATATATACCCCTTACATCTTTTACCGCTACTGCCTGGAGTGAAGTTTACCATTAAAATTCACTAAAAAAGTTGCTGTCTTTAGGATTGCATATAAAGATGCGGAGCTGGACAGGGATTAAAGGATCAGTTCTGCAAACTGTCCGAATGCAACCGATTTTACTTACAAGAGCTTCTGTGGGAAAAACTCATGTTGTGGTTTGACTGTGGTCTGATTTTCATTTGCACACACTCTGCTATATACTGCTGGAAACGGGCAGGATTCAGTCTTTTGTGGGACTGACCACATGAGAAATGTTTCTTGGGTATGTGCAAAAAAGACAAACTTTATGAAGGCATCCAATTGATTAGCTTAATTTAAATCTGAAAAGAATTATAAATTGTTGCTGGTACCATATTCCCTTGCATAATTATCTGTGTAGCCTGTGTATGTATATTTTTGGGGCAAAGAGGTCTTGCGAAAATGCAGTTAATTCAGTGTTTCAGATAAAGAAGGATATTTTAGTTACAAATTGTTGTCATAGTAGTTACACAAAAGGATTCAAATATTCTGTAACTTGGTATGAATAAAATATTAATAGATACAGGTGTTCGTGAACCATCAAAGAGTTTTCCACTGCCACCGTGTTTTATTAAAATGAAAAGAAAAGAGAAAAGAAAAAAAAAAAAGAGCCATGTGCTAATCCCTTCCTTTGTTGCTTAAGGGAAATTTCAGTATCGAGTAGCAATCTCCATATCATTTGAATAGCAGTTGCAACCCATTGATGTTTAAAGTAAAATGTGCAACTACTGTAATCAGCAAAACAGATGCAAATGTCTTTTTTTAAACGTAGCTCCCAATTTGCTGTGCGTATTAGGTTCAGAGTGGAAAGCTTGATCGGATAACTAAAAACATAGAAGACTTTCTTTCATTTCTTTCGTAGTAATAGTTTGTTCAAAAGCAAGCTGGAGTGAGCTTGGCGAGATGCAGCGGCAGCGTGAGTGAGGGTCCCTGCAGCATCGCAGCATGGCAGCCCTCCCTCCCTCCGTCCCTCCCGGGCTGCAGAAGGTGCGGCAGCCTGCGCGGCTTTGGAGGTGGGAAAGGGACACGTCTCCTCGCTAACCCCGCTCCTGCCCCTGGGGACAGGAATGGCCTTTTAGTTCTGTTTATGCCTGGCGGCGCCCCAGTGCAAGGCTCTGCGCATTTTTGTAAATAAGCAATAACAAAAATAAATGACATTTAGCGTTTCGATCCCAGCCCAGGGGGTTTGTTTGTGCCGGGTACAGTGTAGCAGGTTAGATAAAATTCCGCTGAGCTCCCTGAACCCGGGCTTTGGGTGGCTGGAACCATTCCTCAGAGGGCTTTTTAATTCTAAAAAAAACCTGTAATGGTATGAAGAAAGAGTTTACTTTATGCTTCACGTTTCCAAATTAAACAATGAACACATGTCGATGGTGCTCTTCTCTGCTTGGTGCATCTGAGCCGCTGGCATAACAGCTACAGCCCGTTAGGGATTTCCATCAGAACGATTTCTGAGTGAAACTGCCCTTCTTGGAAAAGGGAAAACTTCTCAGGAAAAGACTTGAGGTTTGAGCAAATTAAGATTAAACTTCTGTTAAATAAATTAAATTGATGGCAGCCGGGCTATCCACCTGGGTAAAAGGATGTTAGCAATTTCTGTAAGGTGTCTGCTGGTGAAACCCTTCTTGTGCCTGTGTCTGGGGCGCTGCGTGTGTCCTGGGCAAGGGAGGAAAGTGGGGGTGGCGCAGCCCCCCCTCCTGCAGCTCCTGCTGCCACTAGGCGGAACAGGCTGCAAAGGGGGAGGCCCAGGACCTTCCCCATCTTTTCTGAAGTCCCTCCTAATTCTTTTTCCTGAATGGAGGAAGAACATGGAATGGATGAGGCCTCCCAACGTGTTGCTGATGGGATGAGAAACTCCGCTTTGCTCCTTCTAGAACACTTTCCTGGGAAAAAAAAAAAAGCTGTATTTATTTATTTTGTTTAGTATTTTTCCTAATCAGGAGATATCTTATGGAAAAGGATTTCCATCTTGTGGTCAGCTGGGGTAATAAAACACTCCTGCTGGGTTTTTTTTTATAGCAAACCAAAATGCTTTTAGTAAGAAATAAAGCAATTCTGTTGTAGTTCCTTGTGGAGGTGACTGTTGAAGACCTCACGAAGTCTGCTTGCATTTGTACTTGGGCATGTCTACCTATTAGGAGGTAAAAATGTTTCAGGATTAGCCCCCTTCAGAAAGTCATCTTTGGAACAAAGCAGAATTGGAAAAGGTATAATATAAACTATTCATGGCAAAATTTTGACAGATTGTACAGTATGTCGGCCTCAGGAGCCATGCACAGGAGCCCAGGCTCAGAATTATTTGTAGCCTGAACTGAAGAGAGGCAGTTACTCCTGAGCTTCTGGGAAAATTTCTATCCAGAGCCAAATAGTGTTGCTTGGATTGTTTTCTATTCCAGGATGACTCTGAGGCTCAGTACAACGTCATCATAACTTCATGCAGATATTTGTTCTTCAGGACAAATTTTGAAACTCATGCTCTAATCTCGAAATAGTAAAACGCTGCAGGGTTAAGTGCTGGAGTTCACTGGAAAATCTACTCACTTCAGTGGGAAAGATTTTTTAACATATTAAAAACAAAACAAATCTGGAAAGGTCATTTTAAATATTAGGAACTGCGACTGAAGGGCGGAGCTGTGTACGCTGGAGAAGTTTAGAGCTGCCGGCATTCAGGATCCAGTGTAGGTTATATCTCTGGTGCCCTTTAAATGACCTCTATTGTACCAGCCTACAAATACAGGTGAGGCTGATAAAATGGAATAATTTGGCTCTTATGTTTAATTATCGTCTTATCTGTCCAGTTGTACGCTGTGAAGCCATGGCTGATCGCACTGAAGATATTCTGACTTCAGTGAGAGCAGGACCGGCCCTGAATATTTATAACGAGAGTTAAATAAGATCTCAGATCAAATTCTTATAGATACATGTAAGAACTTTATAAGTTCTTTTTATTTTGAGGGCTTGTAACTAAAGGAGATGTTCAGTGTGTTCCTTAGTGGGTGCCAAAAAGCTTATTTTCAGAAGTGTCTGAGTCTCAGGGAAAAGTCAATGACTGCTATATTTAATCTGAAGTCTGCAACTGCTGCCGAAATCAAGCCATGTTCTGTTGGTAGGAATAATAAGAAAAAAATCCGGCACTGATGTGAAGAATCAGGAACTGTACATATGACATATAACACAGTAACGTAGATTTAAAAAAAAACAGTTCAACAAAACCATCTGAGGTTGTGCTTTAAATGTTACCGTAAGGAAAGTAGAAAATGAGGAAAAAATTGTGAACTCTGCAGTATTTCGTAAATAGTTTCCAGAAAAACTTATTTCCAGAGTTTGCACGTGGGCCTTGTTCTGTTGGTAACTGCAGTCAGTGGGAGTTTTTGCAATTGTCTCTACTGAAACAGGATCCAATTTGTTCTTTTTCTTCTTATGTGGAAATATAAATCTTGAACCTTAATCACAAGAACACTTAAGGAGGAAAATACTTTGTCCATTTATTAGAAAAAAAAGTCATCGGAACTACTGGTTAGTTAAAAGCATTAAAAAATACTCGAGGAAAAGCTTCCTTAAATCAAATCTCATTTTGCTTTTAGTCCTTCTTGGAGAGTGCTGTGTTTATACCATTTATTTTAAGTGTGAGAACTTTATGTCAGATCGAACCATTAGCAACTCTCCAGGGAGCAAACAGCAAAGCGCCCGGCACGGCTCGGGGCCACCGTGACGAAATACAGTTTCTACACCTTCGTGTTTCGCCACAGGAATCAGAAACCGGCCAGAGAGAGGAGCGGGGAGCAGGTAATTTGGCAACGAAGTGGGCAGCTGAGCCCTCCTGGGGTGTCTGTTGGGCAGCCACTGGGGGAGGCAGACTGGGCGCACTGGGCACCCCCGGCCAACCCCTGGGACTGAGCTTCAGCAGCCGACGCGTGATGTGAATTACGCACCCGGCGGGCCAGGCTCCTGCGGTCCCTGGGGTCCCTCTCCGGTTTGGGACTGTTCCGTGAATCACAATATGCAGGTGGATGGGCATTTCTTCTTTCAAGGTTTTGGGAGCTCCTGCATGGTCCCTTGCCCACGGTAAAGCCGGACTGAGGGGCTGTGCTGGTGGAGATGCTGGCTGAGGCAGGAACGACTTTTTTCTTCAATTTAGTGGATCGCTTCCCTTCTCTGTTTTGAACTACTGAGTGATCATGTCCTTTGAAAAACTTTGCTTCATTTATCTCATTCTTTGGACCTATAACGTTACGCAGTGTACTGAATTTGTGTCAGTGAAGTGTTTTATTTGTCCAAAACTGCACTGACAAATGTCCACTTGCTTGTACGGAGGTGAGGTTTATGCACATGCTTGTGTTTTCATTTCAAAAAGTTTGCCCTGTGCAAGTAACTGTAATACCTGTGTAAGCTCTCCTGTATCCTGCGGTCCTGACAACAGCGGGTGGGCACCGTCCTCCCTGCTTCTGCCGTTTCCAGCCTTGGAGAGGACTGTTTTGTGCACGTTTTGGTTCCCACATCCTCAGCTCTTCAAACTGTGAGGAGGGCAATAAATACGGGTGCTTTGGAGAGAGCTGGCTGACCAAATGGCCTGTTGTTTTTTTCCTTTTATTGCCAGTTGCTGAGAAATGTCTGAAGGAAGCTGTCAAGCACACTTTTGTTACTTTCCATATAAATGGCTGCTAGGGTCGCCAAAGCAAGAGTGTGGGGTTGTGGAGGAGAGAGGTGGCTGCTCCCAAGGTGAGGAAGAGCAGGGAGGTGTCCCAAGCGGCTACCACAAGTGACTTTCAGATTGACGGGGAGGCATCTATGACGTGGGCTCTCCTGGGCATGGTCTGTGCTGGGACACATCCGTGGAGAGTTTCTCTTGCCTTGGAAGGGGCTCTCATGGCTGCTCCTCTTGGTTCTGCTTGGACTTGGGAAATCTCGTGTTTTGCAATCCCAGCGCACAGAGTGGAAATCAGGTGTCTTGACAAGTGATGGAGTTCATGGTGCCTCGGAGCAGGGGTTTCACCCACCCAAAACTCCGGTTGTTTCCGTGGCCCAAATACGGCACATTTTTTTCATTGGTTTTATTTTTAATGTGGTTCGTAAGCTGTGGGTGAGAGCTGTGACACCAGGCTGCCAGCTCTCAACAGCAGCATCCCAGAAATACTGGTTAATCACTAGTTTATTAGCTTATGGCCTTAGGCAAACCTAAAATCATTAACAGCCCATTTGTTGGGCTAATGACTCTTTTTTACTAGATATATAATTTAATATATGGTAACTTTCATCCTTAATTATGCTCTTCAAAGCTTCTTTTGAAGGAATTTATTTTTCTGCATGCATGTATATAAAAGGGTTGAGAGCTGGCTGGCTTTGCTTGCCTGCTACTCTGTGTTAAAACCTAGACTGTTTATTTAAGAAGATTTTAATTTAGATATGGGCATTTCCTCCTTTGCTTGTTCTTTCAATATTTTTATCTTTGAGTGCCTGAAAAATAAATAATGGGGAATTACCAACACATTTTAAATGGCATCCTTTTATGCCCCATCGTAGCTTGCTACATTGTTTTGGGCAAGATGTAAACCCAAAGTCCTGATCAACAGGGCCATTGTGCCAGCAGTTTCCAAATGAATGCGAGTCCTGATCTCAGTGTCCTGGCCGCGTTCCAGCCTGGTTCACATTTTACTCAGCGGCAAGTCCCACTTCTGTTCTCGCTAACCTCAGTGGGAACGGGGACAGACCACTGTAAAGTGCTGCTAATCCCACGTGCCATTTGCATGCAGCACTTGTAAAGCATTCTGGGATCAGTTTGGATGAAAAAGGCTATGCGTGTAAGATGTTTTTCATTGGCATCCCAAATCCCATACTATGTTAATGAAAGAAGGTTATGACTTTGTCAATCGAGATAATTTTTTTGAGCTAGGCAGCTGATTGAGAAGGATAATAAAAATGAATTTGATTTTCTTTCTGTGAGCTCTAGTGTCCCCTTCATGGAGATTAAAAATTTTCCCGGTACTGTTTTCAGCTCCACAGAGCAAGCAAAAGATAATCTTCTGCTTGGATATACTCACACTGTTGCGATCCACTAATAGGATCGCCGTACAGTTTTGACTTAACAGGTGCTGGGAGAGGATAATCCTGTTTAGTCGGTCATCCAAAACACTGATGATCTGAGATAATCAGTGGGCTGAGAGCAAGGGAGGAGGAGGGATGCGTGAGGTTCTCTTTGCCCTGGTGGTTCATCTCGTCAGATGCTTAGTGCTGGGGAATGGCTTGGTCTCATTACTGCAGCCCCGATGGGGTGCGGGAGAGCACCGAAAACCTCCTCATGCCACAAGCCACGGGGAGGCCAACCTGATAAAGCAACAGCATTTGGCAGAGTCTGATCCAGAAGTTGTGCTCAACAGTTTTAAATTGTTCTTTTTGTGACTGATTTAATATAGAAAGACTCAGATAAGTGTCTGAGTGGCCCCATCAGGTATTTTGTACAAAATGCTTCGGCTACCAGGTGGCAGTGATTGCGTGGCAAATGGATCAACTCCCCATACTCACTCACATTTGGAAAGTTAAATAGAGCTGGTATCTTGTACTTAGATCCGAATTTGCTAAAAGTACAACTGATGCCATTTTTGCTAGACGTGAGACACTGTTTTTTCATAGGACATTGAATATTTGTATGCGGCCACGAGATGTCTGTGAAGGTAGAAGCTCATTCTGCAAATCTCTTTCAAAAAAATATAATCTGTAAGACCCTTTCCCTGGTGATCTAGAGATATGCCTTGAAACTGGGGTGTACGGAATCTCTTGAGAGGGCACGTTAGTGAGCTTTCAAAGGATTTTCTTCTTCTGTTGTTGTGATTGTTAAAGCTATAATACTATATCCTAATCACTTGCCCATTAATTTATTGGCTTGGGTTTCTGTGAAAGGCCCTCTCTTCACTTCTGTTCTATCTCAGTCAATGTACATATTTAGCCGTCAATACTTTGCTATTGTAGATATTTTTGTATTTGTGCAATTAACTTTTACAGCTGACATGGGCCATGGATTAACTTCAAATAGTGATGTTGACTTGTAAGCCTTATTTTATGATCTCTGAGCTGTCATAGTCCAGATGACAGGTTTATAGTTTGGGAAGCCAGTAGCAATGGCTGAGCAATTGCTCACTAGTTGTTAGAACTAATGCGCTGTAGCTAGGTGCAACTCCTCACCATGGTGACACTTGCAAATATTGAACACGCATAAAAAGATTCATGGGACCCAGTATAATGCTTACTTTAATTAATATTTTACAAGATACTAGCTTTATTTAACTTTCCAAATGTGAGTGGATATGGGGAGACGATCCAAAGGACAGAATGTTGCTATGTAAAATTTATAGGCCCTCATGTTTGTGTGCTTGTTTTTAAAATAAAATTTTAAAAATATGTTTGGTTTTTTTTCATCTCTCTCTGCTGGCAGGTGTTCAGGGCCCTGCAAGTGGCTCCTGTGGATTTTTTTTGTGCATGCATTGAATGATGAACTCTGAAAAGTGGCGTTGTTGCTCTCCTGCCTTCCTCCCTCCCTTTGCATTCAAATGCCGTCAGTATTGCCGGGCTGTGTTCTTCCAGAAAGTGCTTCAGGATACCCTGTGCAGAGAGCACCGTGCTGCGGCACAGCCCCGGTGGGAAGTGCACAGCATCACTCTCTATCCGCTCTAGGCAAGCATTGGTGTACCCCAACCATCAGACCCTTCAGACTCGAGATTTAGCCATTTTCCCCTGAAGAAATGACATGTTTTGGGCAAGTAACACCAGGTTCTTGACTAGAGTTGGCAGGAAATACAGGAGTATGGTGGTTGCAGACCTTTGGGGCTCTGTGGGTCTCTTCTAAAGAAACAGCAAGGGTTAATCAAGATTAACGACCCTTCTGGCACTGGAGAGAAGCGGGTTTGTAAATACATAAAAAAACCCTGTAGGGTTTGCAAACTGGAAACGACTGATGTTATTCGATGGGTTGAAGTGGTTTTGCTAGGTGCTAGTACTTCTGAAATCAGCCCCCAGGGAGCAGCAGTAAAGCAGCACAGGCTTCGTGTGGTTTCATGAGTCACTGCAGGGACAGAGCAGGTTTCCCCTCTGCTCAGCTTCTGCAAGTTGTCTACCCTGCCTGGCTGCAGTTCAGCCCCCACCTTGGGAGACTCTGGCAGCCCATCTTGCTGGAGAGGACACTGTGGAGGTGGCTGTCCCTGATCTTCCTTCCACCCAACAGGGCCGTATAGCCAGCATGCAGCGAGGACCGAGCACCCAGTGATGCCCGTTCATCGGCTAAACAATGCCAAACTTCCCTCCACCATGGCTACCCACGGCTGCTGTTGACACAGAAAGCTGCTTTTGTGGTACCAGAATCAACCTCTGGATGGAGATGCGCTATAGCTAAAGCTGGTGCTGGGTCGGTGATGCTGGAGTCATTCATCTGTGAATGCTTCTAGGAGGTCCTTTATAATGCTGCAGTGCTTTCTTCTTCCCAAACACTATGGGAAATGCAAAGAGCCATGGCAGCAAAACAGGAAATTAGCCACAAGACCGTACTTCAGAAGTGGGCTGTTGTGATGAGTTTATTTCAGATTTCCTTGCACTTTAGCTGGAATTCATTACACCTTAGAATCAACCTACAGACCAGGAAGGAGTTTCACCTGACAGAGGATGCATCAACCCATCTACCTAGATGGTGGTCGCGCCATCCGTAAAAGTGATCGTATCCAGGTACTTTCCCTTTGGTTGTGTCCTAACATCCTGACATATCACTTCACATTCACAGCCATGACCTCTTATAGCAATGACACGATGACCAACAAGGAGGAGGCTTGTGAGTGCGTAGCTTCACAATGTGGAAACCCCTGAAGAAAAACTGTTTCTCAATGCTTATATAGAAATTTCCCTTCTACATCTAAGATTTCCTTTTGTAATTTTTCCAACCGTAACTGTAAAGAAGCAGACATTGTCACATCATTTAGACTCATGAGCATTCTTCTGTAAGCAAGTAAAAAAATGGCCCATAGTCACTCCTGTTTGTCACATGACTCAAAGAAATGCCCGTTAGTTCCAAACCATTTTATATAAAATTGAGAGCAATGAAGACGCTGGCAGCACTTTTGCTTGTCTATGTTGAATCCTGCAGAGGTGGCAGAGAAAAAACTCCTGCATTACTAAAATGATAAATTCCTCTTCACATTAATATAAAATACTTCTACAGTGATGAAAAGATTTGGGTTCACTCCAGTGTGGTTTTCCCTGCGTGGCTGGTTTTTGCATATCTTTCAGCTTGCTCTTTGTAATTCATTTCCAGTTGGGTTTTTTTTTCTTTCTGAGTCTGACATATAGCATGACGTTACAGGTTCTGGCCTGTGACAGCTTGAGGACTATGTTTATTTGTTTAGACAAAATCTCATTCCTTCCAAGTCTATTTTAAATGCCATGGAAACGTTCTCTTAGTCCTGAGGTTTTGTTTGTCGTTGTTAGTTATTACAAACCTATGCTCAAGGTCAGCATTGGCTCAGCCATCCTTTGCAGGAAGCATCCTCCTCAGTCCAGGGATGGCTTCAGGAAGTCGTGAGGGGATGATGAGAGGAAAGGAAGATTGAGGGATAAAAACTTTTTCTAGATGATTTGAAAGGTTTCTTTTTCTTTGAAATGCGTCCAACCAGAAGTAACCACGAGGCAGGAGCTGAAAGCTGAAACTGTGCAACACTCAAGCCTGGCCCAGCCCAATGTCAGGGGACAACCTCTGGTGAGTTTTGTTTCTTCCCCAGTCCTCACCGTTGGGAACATGCCATGATTTAAAACCACTGTAGCGTTAACTGCCCCGTTACATGAAGCAGAAAGCTGAGTGACTGACCTCATCACTTAGAACAAGTGTTTTAATGCTGGCCAAAGTTCAAATCAATCAAAAGGTCGAACTTGTTTAAGGCAGTGAGTGATAAGAGAGGGGATGGCTCAGGAAGCTCATTTCCAGCCGTTGGAGTAGAGCCAGCCTGGCTGCAGGAAAAACTCCAGATAGCACAAACCCTGGAAAACAGTGGCAGCTCAGAAACTAAGGGCTGAGCCTCCTCTTGCTGGAGTCAGCGGCTGGAGGGAATTCCCACCAAATTCAATAGAAGAAAACTGAACCCTGGTGAATAGGACTTCAGGTAATTCTCCTGGCAAGGCCTGGTCAGGACTTGGGTCACAGTTTCCTTAAATTCGGTGAGGTTTTCAGTCAGGTGGTGGAATGGACTTTTAGAGGGAAATGTGATTTTTTTCCTAGCTGAAAGACTTGTCCCGGTGAAGGGGAAAGGCTGAGGTTGCATTTGTAATTAAGTGTGCTCATAGCATAGCAGTGCTCTGAAATGGCAAATCTCTGGTGGCATCTCCATCAGCATGGGCATGGTGGTTAAAGAGCCGTGCAAAACTTCTGGGCATTTAGAGAAGTCTGAGGGAAGCTGGATCTGTCTGAAAAAAAGAGGACAGTTTATCCCCTTTGGGAGGGGTGAGAGGGAAGAAGAAAATCATACCTTGCTCAGTTGAGACTGGAAGAGACCTTTTTCCCACACTATCAGAGGCAGACTTTTTCCCTCCCAGTGTTTTCTTCTTTGCAGGGCAGAACACGGGCTCTGTGGAAAACTTATCTTTGGTTCCATGTGGGGCTGCTCAGCACCTCCAGCAGCTCTTTGGAGAGCTCTTTCCACAGTTTGTACTGGCTGCTTTTCTGAGGATCTGATGGCTTTATTTAAAACCAACCAGAAAAAGAAAAAAAAAAGAAGAGGGAGTGAGGACCTCTTAGAGTATGTTCCTGCCATTTGAATTATAATGGTGGACATTACTGGGGAGCTAGAAAGCCCATTAGCCTCCATGGCACATGGCCATGCTTTCATAAGCTTGCAAGGGATGGATTTTTATATATTTTTTTTTTATTTTTTTTTTGTCAAAGAAAGCATTCTCTAAGGGCCAACTACTGAAAAAAATCCCTGGCCTTTTTGGCAGAGTTCCCTGTTACTTACATAGCCGTGATTTTACGTGCTCCAGCTCTTGTGTCATGTTCTCAGCACATCCAGGGCCAAATCTTTTGACTCAGGGCTGAATCTGACCCTTTTTCTTGTATGGAAAAGATGTAAATATTTTATGGGCGGATGAAGAAAGGTGATGCTTGGGATGAAGAAAGGTGGCGAAGTCTGCTGGCCTGGTGTTAAGAGGAAGGATGGGCTGAGGACCAAGCCACAGACCTGCTGTGTCACAGGGCCACCATTGCTTGTTAGATCCGATGGGAAGTGGGAGAAGGACCAACAGACTGGGAGGGAGGCTACAGCAGCTCGGGGCTGCGCTGGTGGATGGACACCAACTCATTTGTGTTATTGCTCTTATCTAACTGAAAGAGAACAGTAACTGAGAGCAACATGGCTGCCTCTGTGCTCAGTCCTTCAGAAGCACTGACACGGTGCAGGCAACAGGCATTTTGTGATATTCTGGGCCTCTTTTTTGTTGATGACGGTCTTCTCAGCAGGGAGCAATACCATGCCCCCAGGTTTGCCAAGCTGGTGGCCACTGCACAGCGGCTGCTCCCAAAAACATTGTCCTGGCAGTAAGAAATACAGGATCTCCCTTGGAAGGCAGGAGGCATCATGGACCTGGGACTTGGGTGAAGACCAGGCAAAAGTCTCCTGCAGTCCAGCTCCAGACTGCTCGGCCCAGGAGGGTGTCTGCCCGTCCCGTCCCTTCCCTCCAGCCACAGAGGTTACGTCTGCTCTGCTTTTTACTCACCCTCAACTTCACTATTGGCAAAACCAGTACCAGCAGTGACGCTGCAGCAGAGAACGTTTTTTTCCTGAACTCTGATTCATGAAACCAGATGCGCCTGTGCTTTTTTCAAGCTCATTTGAATGTATACAATGGACTTCTAGCTTTGCAAAATCATCAGTTACCAGATGTCTTTTAAATCGTCTACCTTGCAAAATCATCAGTTACCAGATGTCTTTTAAATTGTAAACCTCTGTAGCCAGAGGTTAAAACTGTGTCAAAACAGTCACTGATAAGAATTTCTAGTACACTTAAAATACGCTATGATTTCCTCTGGCTCTTTCCCCTGAAAAGTTCTCTCATGGAAATTTTATGGCTCACAAAAGATTTGCCACCCGCCCATCGCTATAGTTTCAGTCCCAGATTTACTGATAAATGCTTTTAATAATTAACAGTTGCAGGGGTTCCGTACCTCTGTCTGACAGAGACCTCAACTCTCTGACAGTAGAAAAAAGGCCCATTGTAACTGGAAGAGCCGTGAGGGCTGTATGCTGGTGGAAGGTACCCGCAGCTGTACAGTCTGGGTCCAAATGCAGATCTTCCCCTGTGGCTGAAGCTGTTCATAAGCAGAATTTTGTCCTGGGCCCAGTTTTGAGCTCGAGATAGCCGGAGGAGCAGGGATGCTTGCAGGGTTCCTAAGGTAAAGGAGGTTTGGGGGCTGAATGGGGCTGGGAAGGCGCTGTGCAAGTGGAAAGGACGAGCAGGTTGGGCTGTGACTTTCCTTCTTAACTCGTCCCTCCAGGGTCTCATCCAGCCTCTGTGCTGGCTGCCAAAAACTCATACTGAGTGGCTATTTTGGGATAAAGCAACACCGAGAATTACTTTAGAGATGTTTGGAGAGGGACTTAATAAAATCAACTAATACGGTTTGACGTGGTGAAGATTAGAAAGAGCCATTCCAAACATCTGCCCTGACCTCAGAGGTGGGAGGCTCAACAGAGACATGCGTGTCCTGGGGCTGGGATGCCCTCTCCTGGGATGGCTCTTCGCAAAGCCATCTCTGAACTGAGGGCAAACCAGCAGGATAACAGGGCACTGGCTGTTGGCCTTAAACGAAAGAAAAAAAAAAGCGAAAAACAGCAGAAAAAAGGCAGCTGTAAGCTGTTGTGTGTTGGGGGGGCTGGGAGCGGCCAAGCTCTCTGTGCCGCAGGCAGCTGGGGGTGGTAACTTCAGCAGTTGTCCCCCTGTAAATCATCCTGTCCCTGGACCAGAAGGCTCACGTGGTTTGCGCTGGGGGAGCGGGGGTCCCCGCCGACGGCCGGGCGGGCTCCGCTGAAACAGCAGAGCCGCCGCGCCGCCCTCGCCCCTTGTTACGGGCACAACTACCAATCGCTCTGCGCTTTCAGCTTCTGGTTTTGTTTTGATGGTTATTTTTTTTCCCCCTTTTTTTGTCATAGGACCAGCCCAGAATAGAATCACGAGATCGGTGCTTATTACTTTCCAAATAATCTATACACTGTTTTTAGTGCTGACACTGTGTATGAAGGGCTGTGTCACCGCTGCGCTCATGTTTCCATGTGACACTGAAGCTTACTTGTTTTTTCCCATTTCATAACGAATAAGTGAAATGAGTTTGACAGCCTTGGTTTCAGCTTTAGCTGGTTGGTTCCCATGTCACAGATAGGCTCAGCTAGCAGCAAATTCTTGTCAGGAGAAGAGAATTACAGTTCAAGCTTGAAATGTGCTAGCATCCAGTGCAAAGTTTCAAGTTCTTGACCAAAGTTAGATAAAGCTGGCTGAAAGTGTGACGTTTGAAATACACTATCTATTTATCTTTTCCTTCTGACCAAAAATACCTAGAGTAGAAGTATGTGCCTTATTTGCATCCGAGCAGAGAACAGTTGAGCTCCTCTAAAGAAGAGTAAACACAGCATTTTACATATTTTGGGGTGTTTTTTTAAAATCTGTGCAACTCTCCCTCTCCTTATATGTATCTATATTACTTATATTAAAAAAAAAAAGAAAAAATTGTATGTGTATGTACACATATCTTTAAAGAAAACAGAATGACTGGTTTTCAAGGTGTAGGAAAGCTTATTTAACTGGTAATAAGGAAAAAATGCTAGCTCTCCCACAGTAGTCATTAATAGCTCCGAGTTCCAGCCCGAGTACAGACGGAGCTTTGATATTATCACAGTTTTGCAGTGAGTATGTGCTGTATATCCTGCTGCTAATCCTGTGGTGGAAATCGGCTCCTCTTAACACCTGGTGCCAAGACACAACCGTTTGCCTGAACCTGACACAGCTGATTTCAGCTGCAGCGTATGCAGCCCGGTGGGCTGGATTTGGGCATATCCCAGCTGGATAAGTCAACACCGGGCACTTTCTCCAACTTGTGCTGTGTGCTGAGGTCCTCCGGTGCAACAGCTCCTCCGAAGCCGCCGTTCGGGGCTGCCCTCCTGGGTCGCTTTCAGCTCGGCTATTTATTCAAGCTCCGTTTTTCTATGCTGGTTGGGGACCGCTCCTCCCCTCCGGGCATGCAGAAAGAGGATTTGGTTTTAGACAATGTTTTTAGTTATAGTTTCCAGCGGGATGAGCTATCTCACACCACGGCTCGGGCGAGGGAGGAACAGCACGTGAAATACAACAGCTTCTGGGGTCGAGTGAAAAGCGAGTGCCTGCGGAGCTGACAGCCCCCCAGGCTCTCTGCTGCAGCCCCCCCCGGGCTTCCTCAGGGCGATGCTGTTCGCTGAGCCCCCCCCGGCCGGCTGTGGCTGGGCAGGGAGCGCCGGCACTCAAAAAACTGGAGTCCGATGTAGAGTCCCGATGCTTTTGGCCACTTCGCTAACTTTCTGCGAGCAGGTCGTGTTCTTTAAGAGTTTTCTAGGAGCTGAATGGAAGATTTCAGGGGTTTTTAGAGGGGCTTTTTTGTTAACAGTTTGCTAAATTTATGTTTTAGATCTGAAGCGACCCTTAGCCTGACCTCTGGTATATAACATAGAGTATTGAATTTCATGCACTTAACTCCCACAGCCCGTCCAAGAACTGGCTGACCACAGTGCTTTCCTAAGAAAAAAAAAAATAGCTCTTAAATGCAGTCGTTTCAGCATAGT
>VZSZ01001044.1:748123-770009 GCA_013398815.1 Ibidorhyncha struthersii
AGTAGAAATGTTTCTTATTCCTAATAACATGCCGATAGCTAGGAGTCATGTGGATTTTGGAGAAAGCTCTTGGACAAAGATTTCCTAACCGAGGCTCTCCCTGCCTTCTCCTTGACCTTATCATCCTCCCCAGATTGCGCTCTGCCTGCTGCTGTCTCCTCTCCTGGGCATGCTGGAGGTTAGAGAGACACTAAATAAGCTAAAGGGGCAGAGGGGGAAGAGGTATCCATTTGGGGAATAAGGAAGGGGCAAGCTGAGAGCAGGGATCATTTAACCCAGCTCAGCAGCGATGGGGTTAATCTGACCTTACCCTACATTTGGGTGGGAAATTGTCAACTCAAAACATGTATTTATTATTCAACACAGATGTTTGCAGTGATGGATGAACCATCACTGCTGTTTCTTTGCGCTGTGACACAAACCCTGTTGGTCTGGGCACTTCACCCGTGCAGAGCAAAGAGCTGCTCCTACCCAAAAGAGGTCTCAGGCTCACAAGTTAATTACTTATCTTTGCCCATTAATCCCCACTTATCCCCCTCCCCCCCTTTTTTNCCCAGACTCAAAATGCAATGACAAATAAATGATTTCATGTAACTGCCTGAGACAGGGAGAACGGAGATAGACGTGTTGCCATCAGGCACTGACCCGCCTCGGGTAATGGATGACTGGGGAGTTCGTGGGGAGGATGCACAGATCTGGAAAGCTGCAGCATGGCTTTTCTAAAATGATGCAGCCAAAGGTATTCTGGAGATTATCCTCCAAAAACTCAGTGGTCAAGGGCTTAATGACTTAAATAGCAGTCAAATGTCTGCTTATTATCAATCACCTATTGCCAGTTGAACTGCATTAATGAAAGTTTCTTGATAAAAGCTGCCTTATCATCCGGAACTGCGATACCTCGTCTAATGTGCTCCTGCAAGGCCTGAGGAAATGCTCCTTTCAGCAGCAAAAGAGACGATGTGTCGCTTTCCTGAATTAGGCTGAGTCAAATGGATGGTCAGACCCTCCACAAAGAAGCAATTTCTTTCACCTTTTGTTGTTAAAGGACTGCTTTATCTGTGTGCCAGAAAGGATTCTGGCCACCTTGCAGGAGTTAAGAGCCCAAGCAAACACCTTGCTGGCCATTCGCAGTGGCCTGGGCTGAAGGCCACCGCAGCAGCACGGGGCAGTGTCACTGCACCCCGAGAGGACAGCACAGGGTGTTCGCTGTACATCCATCTGCCATAACCGTGTACCTCCTTGGAGAAAATGGGTTGAAAATGGTATTTAACATTGTTGATTACGTTTTTTCCAGATTTATTACCTGTTTTTTTTGTTCGCTGTTTGGCTGCCTGCTCGCCCTCCATCTGCCAGCCCTGTAATCCACCTCCTCTTATCTCAGCACAGTTCGCTCCACCTCTTGCTCATTTTCATTTTATTGCCTAGCTAATCTCATCCTCCTGCTTTTCCTGACACTGCTCCCCCCTCCCCATCTGTGGAGATTAAATCACTGCTCCTTTTGTTTGGTGCCACTCAAAATTCCCTCATTTCACTCAGGCTTTGGGATGCTTCCAGGCACTTTTGCTGTTGTTGCACACATCCGTTTTCCTGGCACAAAAAGGCCCGTCAGCATCTGATGGAAGCGTTACTGAGTCCGTTTCAACCACTTTTCAGAGATGTCCTGAATATGAAATGGAGCTGAGCTCAGCCTGAGACATGCACAATGCAACAGGGGCAGCTGGATGTGTCTGGGCACCACAGGACCATCGGCGGGATGCTCAGGACAGCTCTGCAGCGGTCTCAGAGCCTGGCGCCCGAATGCTGATTGAGAAAAATCTAGATCTAAGGCACGGGCTAAAAAATCTCCAGGCTATCAAAACATGAAGTCCTGGAAGTGGTTTCTCATGTTGTTAGGTGATATATCAGTGTGGTCAATCTGTCATCCCTATTTACAGCGTCTAGTAGCGTGCCGGTATTCCCGGCCTCAGAAGTCTCTCATTCTAGTTACTGCTGAAGGTTTTCGGCTCAAAGTTGAAACCAGCCTCCTAGTTCAAGGGTGCTAAGTGCATCCTGGTTTGGTGTCGCAACTGCAGGTATAGGTGGGGACACTGGATTTTCAAGCCACATGTTTCTGGCACCCTCCCACCTTCCCGCAGCTGAGATCAGTGCCGGAGATGCTCCTGCCGGTATTTCCTCCGTCTGTGTGACTGTGCAGGGCCACTGACTTCAGTGCTGCTGATGTCAGCTCAGGACTGGAACCAGCGGAGCCTTTAACCACCTGGCAAACCCCAGACAATTTCAAAATGGCTTGCAGCTGAGGGACCAGGTCCCTTCACAGGAGCCCTCGCAGCTGCCAGGCCGTTGTTCTTCCCCGCTGCGGGCACCCAAGCGTCTTTGCTGCCAGCAGCTGGATGAGAACACGTCCTAAAGTCTTGATTCAAATAAACCCCCCTTTGAGTACATGGGAGATACTCCCCTGAGTGAGGATTGCTGCTGCTTGGCCCTAATTGTTGAGTTTAGGTATTCATTTTTAATGTTTGGTTTTTATCTCGTCTTACTTCTCAACTTGTAATGCCAACCGTGATGCATTTGCTATATCTTCTCTCTCTACTTTTATCTGCCAACATGTTTTAAATAAGTTTAAAGAGTACATGAGCTAAAAAAAAATAAAATAATAAAAAAAAATAAACTAGGCAGCTTAAGATAAAAGCCAGCAGCATGCTTTTAAAAATAGACTGGGCAGCCCTGCAAGAGGTGCCGAGTAAGTGGGTGCACGGGAGGGGAACGGAGCAGACTGAAGAGGCACTGTTTAAACAGAAGGGAAATAAATGGCAGAGGGAGCTGCAGTTCATTTTGTTCCCTTACGTGTTGCTCAGATAATGCAACATATCTTCAGGCATGCTGGTTCTAAAAATGGATGCAGCTCTTGGGTTTCACTGGGTGACACTCTGGCTGCGGCACTCGTGCAGAGTCTCCCGTGAAGCGTCCATGGGAGCAACACCGGTGCATGCCAGTGAAACGGCTTTTAGTGTTTCAAAACCAGCAGCAATACTCGGGTCTCAGCACCGGTACTTTATGAAGAAGACTTTTGCAGTGCAGAACGTGTGCCTTTGTATCACGCCAAGGTGCCCGATGCAGAAGGGGCTGCCTGTAAATCCCTGGGGTCAGGCAATGTTTTATTAAAATTCTCTTTCCTGCTGTGGTTGACCTGTCAAAACAGCAATCGTCTGAGTGACAATGGTGCTTAATTAATAAGTCAGGCTTGAAGTGTCCTGTCCAAGGAGTAATTTCACAGAAGCAGAGTTTAGGATTGACACTGGTTTAATATATCAAAACAATTGTCTTGAAAAATTCCTTGGCATTTTAATGGTGTTTCTCTTTGGTCTACATAGACATGAGAAGTTGAGAGGATGTGTAAACCTGAGCAGGGGACTAAAGGGACCAAGAGAAAGACTCAAAGATCTCATCCAAACTCCATGCTATTGCACAATGGTGTGAGCCACTGGCTTCCCTAGGATAGGACATCATCCAGGGAGCTGCACTTGTCACCGTTCCTCTCTGGCTGCTCCAGGACGAGCATTACTGTCTTTATCTGTCTTCTTACCCTCCTCTCTCCTGCCAAGCTGAGCTCAGCTCAGCTGTGAGAAGGATGAGTGTTTGTTAACTTTCAGTGGCTGTGGCAATGATCAACCAGCTCTTCTCTGCCCCCGAGGAGGCTGCATTCGAATTGGGCACATGTTGGTCACTGGCATGGAGAATTCTCCATTTCTTGGCTAAATGAGTCTTCTCAGGCTGTCCCTGTTCTGTAAACAGCAACTGCAGGAGAGAAAGGGCAGCAGTGCTCCTTGGCCAAACCATGGCAAGCAGTTATGTTCTCATACAGAAGAAGGCAGAGTGTGCTGCCTCCCTCCTGGGAATAGCGTGTTCCCCTGTGTCTGTTGGGTCAATTGTTGCCTACGAGTTTAATTAGCTGTAGAAAATGAGCTAGAATACTTGGGAGTAATGAATCATAATGAATTATTATATTTGAGGAGTGGCAAGCTAAATTCATGCATGTTTTGGACTTGTTTTAGTCAGAATGGAAAATAGTGCTATGCATGTTTCTGCTGTTGTTCTGCTTTCATTTCTAGATGTCGGGAAGTAAATCAGCGTGGCCAGAGTTTGTAAGGTCTTCTGATGTTTGACTGCACAATGTTTAATCTCTCTTCTGAGTTCTTGAGCTGGTCTAGGAGCAGCAGCTCCTCTGGAATCCGTACATTTGCCCCCACCTTCAACAAACGTGATTTTGACCCGTTACTGAGAAAACACAAAACTTCTCCTAAGCTAAAAAATAAAAAAAAAATTGTGTTGTCCTGATACTATGAGTGGTAGTGCTACATGGCAGTTCTGACTGAGGTGTAGCACCCTCATCTAGGAAAATGCTGAAGTAGATAATATGATAGATTCACCTCTCCTACCAAGGTGAGTCAAGGGACGTATTGGTAGCAAGACTCATCAGATCCTTCAAGCTCCTACTGTCCCCAGAAAAACGTCCAGAGTGTTTCTATGGAATTAGACCTAGCAAAATAGCAAGCTAGAGGGTAGGCAGACATTGTAACTCTTGAAATATCTGGGAAATAAGGATAGGCAAGCTACTCCTACCTGGAAGATAGCTTCTGGAATCTGAAGGTAAGATGAAGGACACTGTGAAAAAGATCTTAATGAGAAGAATTTGTTCTTAGCCCCCTACAATAAACATAATGTGTCCCTGGGTGAGATGAAGCCTGACACGAGCTATTCTGTTGATATGGGGTTTTTTGATGTGGTACCACAGTTCAGCTGGTTCAGGGTTGGAGGAACTGTGAGCTGCCAACAGTAGCAGGATTTGAATTCACGGCCGTTCTTTTAAATAGATCAGTGGTTCCAGGAGAGTAAGTGGGACTGCTGTGACGTTTAAGTTCTTTGCTGGATTGATGCCTCTGGAAGTGCTTGGAGAGATATGACAAATCTTTCTCTCTCTCGAAGGTGCACATTGGGGTTAGCCCAGCCATGACTGCATGAGGCAGACTGTTGTTTCTGTCACCGCTGGGAGAAGACATCTTTCTCAAAAAAAAGAGCACTTTGGGGATCAAAGACAAAAGGTACCAACTGTCATTTAATATCGCTACTAATTATATGTCAAGAACTAATATAGGTTAGGACTAAATTAGTGTATTTGTCCAGATGTTTTCACAGTTGCTCTGACTGCAGCACTATGGGTTATGTTCTCAGCTGTGAGGTACTCATACTGGTCTTTCTCATCTCCACTGCTGTGGTTGCTCCTAGCATGATCAGGTGCAGACTCCCACTTACTAAGTGCTATAAAAGGCATCGCTCTGACACAAAGTGGAAAATTCTCCTTGGGGTGCACAGCTCTTACAGGAGGGGTGACTGCTTATAGACCTGGCCCCGTGCTTTGAGATGTGAATTCATATACAATATCTTCTGTGAAAGCAGCTATTCTTGCTCCTGCCAAACTGCTCCAAAGACCCATACAATGATGTTAATTGTAAGCCACAAGCTGGCTCTTATCTTTGCATTGTTTTTTCTCTAACAATTTTAAGAAGAGCTCAGCATGTTCTCAGTAGGAGCTGATAGATGCTGAGCACTTCTGAAATCCTGCCAACTTCTTTTGGGTTCCTAAATGGGAGCTGAGTGCTTTTGAACATACGATTCTAAGGGTGCATTTTATAACACTACAGTTCTCTCCGTATCATTTCTTTTCTCTCTCGCTGTCCCCTGAGTGCTCCCAGCAGTGGCAATAACCCTAGGAGCACCAGGCTAGTCAAGGCTTGAGTGACGTCTCAGTTATTATGTCATCTTAAGCAACACTGAACAGAATTAAATGACAGCAGTTAAAAGGCTGTCTGCATCCTGTCTGCAGTAGGGACCCTAGCATCACTACTGGCAGCACAGATACTGTTGAGATGGCTGTAGTGGGTTTTATATCTATGTATGTAAGCATAGGAAAACAAAAATCTAGTGCAAACTCTGCCTTGTTTTTCAGGGTGTTTCATGCTGTGATTCAGGCTACACACACTGTACTTGACAACGCTCTGACTCTTAATTTCAGGGTTCAGATTTTCTCCTAAGTAGGTTCTTGGGGCAGATATAATGAATATTTTTTAGTGCTTGTGGGGCAGAGGAGGAGGGAAGACAGGCCTTTATCTGAAGCTTTTCCAACAGACTTAGTGCATGGAAGGCATCTGTTTCGGTCCTGTGAGGCTGACATCCTCTCCCACCAGACTTGGCAGCGAGTGGAAGAGCCACATGTCAGAAAATCTGGGGGGGCCCATGCAATGTGGACAAAAGTATGGCAAAGAATTTAAACATTAGCGATGGGAATGATGTTGGAGGGCTGGCTAAAAGCGATTAGCATAGCGCTCTGGAATGTGGCGTTTCAATAGCTGCTCCAGAAGGATCTGCAGCCCCATTGACTTCTGCAGCGTCAGGAAAGAGCCCTTGCACTCCGGCTTTTGCCAACTGCAATGAGTGAACGTGCAGGGCAGTATGTGCAGCGATCACAGAGGTCCCTGCTCCGGCTGCTCACGGGGCGCTGTGCACCGAGCCCCACATGCCTGCTGACGGGGTGTTTTCCTTTGCTCCAGGGAAATCTGATGCCCCAGTGACGCCAGTGGCTGACAAAGTCCTCGTGCGTTGCCAGAAACCCCCTTGACAATCTCCATCAGTGTTAGGCCACAGCCTTGCTCTTTGTTTACGCTGGGCCAAAGCACGAAAAGCTGCCTTCGGCTGTGATCTGGCTGTTGTTAGTTGTGCATTCGAGTAGTGTGTCACCGTGGGGTTTGGTCGTTTTGTTTCCACTTGTGTCAGTGTAGGGTTTGGCTGTTTTGTTTCCACTGCTGCCTGGGTTTTGGTCTCTTTGGGAATACACCCAGCAGGACTGAGCATGTGTCTGTGGTCACATTCACTTGTCTTGTTTCCGTCTCTTTTTCTTCTTTTTTCTTCTCCTTCTCCTTCTCCTTCTCCTTCTCCTCCTCCTCCTCCTCCTCCTTTTTCTTTTTCTTTTTCTTTTTCTTTTTCTCTTTCTTTTTTTCTTTTTCTCTTTCTTTCTTTTTCTTTTTCTTTTTTTTTTCCTTTTCCTTTTCCTTTTCCTTTTCCTTTTCCTTTTCCTTTTCCTTTTCCTTTTCCTTTTCCTTTTCCTTTTCCTTTTCCTTTTCCTTTTTGTTTGTTTGTTTGTTTTTGTTTTTGTTTTTTGTTTTTTTGTTTTTCCTTTCTGATTTCCAGGTAGGTAAATCAGTGTGGAATCCATTAAAAATAGAGCTGGGTAGAAGGCCTGGCTGATGTGAAGACATACATTTTTAGCTGAGGTGGGAAAAGAATGCACTCATTCAAGCCCTTGTCTAGGGCAGGGAATTCCCTAGCTTTTGTCTAAATATGGCATGCAAGAGCAGAGCACAGGCAACGCAATACTTCACTGAGTATTGTTTAAAAGTGTGCTTGGCACCAACCAGCAAGTAGGATTCTTGTAAAAACACGGCACAAGGAGTTGTTTGACAGATTCTGACATAGCAAAGTCTTCACAAGAGGCAAAAAAAAAAAAAAAAGGAAAAGAGAGAAACTGCAGAGTACATGAAGCCAAAAGCATACTCCCTGCCTAGGAAGAATGTAGAATAAAAGGCCCTTAGCACCGAATCATACCCTGCAGTTGATGTGGGTCTGATCCTATTAGTGATTAATGGCACTGAGTTAAAAATTCAGTCCTAAATGATTGCCTGTTGCCAGTCATTCAGGAGAGGTGATGAAGAAGTAGTGAGAGCTGGGGAAGAGGCTGCTATGGCTTGAACCCACTGACCAGAGGTCTCTATCACAGACTTTCCCAGTTGGATGGTTCTCTGCTGTCCTGATGCTGCCGTGCAGTGTTTCCCCTGAAGGCAGTGGCATTTCACTAGCACATCTTTGGAGGCAACACTCAGTACCACGCACTCCCGTGGTTTGGGTAGGTGTCTGTTTTTGCAAAGCTTATGCTGAGTTGTAGCTTTGACTACCTATCGCAGCAGTGAGCAACGATTCATGCCTGGAAGAAAACCTGTCTCCCAACTGCCTCCTCCACATCTGGAGACGTTGCGAGTCCCTCAGAGCACAAAGGCCTCAGAGCACACATCTCAGCAACTGAGATTTTTGTCTCCAAAATTCCTGGTCTCTTCTTGAAATATGGCCATTATGTGAGGGAGGGAAAACTTATCTGGGATTCAGTCCGCTTCTGGAGGTCTCAGATGAGGACACCTCACTCAGTGACCCTGTTACTGATGCCAGCTGCTCAACAGGCTGTGTAGCTCATACAGAGAAGGTCTCGGCTCAACCTTCCCTGTGTGAAGAATTTGCCTCAAATGCAGCATCCATTCTCCATCACAGCTGGAGCTTCCTCACCTCAAAGATAAGGCACTCTTCCCCAGGTTGGTTTTGATGGTGTCTTGCAATGTAAACTAGAATGATAGAGGAGAGTAGTCTGTAATTAGCACATAACCTCAGGCAGTTTTGTTGTTCCTGGAACACAAGGACTAAATTATGTTCTGCTGCAATAGTATTGGCTTCCGGTGGGTCCATTAGCTGCTCTGCATTTGTACTAGTGTCACTGAAAGCTGTTCCCCAAGAGCGGCAAAGCTGTCTGCTATGGAATAGGAGCCAGGAGGTCTCAGATCCACTCCTGTGGGCACCTTCCAGTGAAATCAAAGGGTAGCCCATCATATATTTTAATGTGTTGCCCGTGAGATACACTCAATGGCAAGGCAACAAAGTCCAAGAGTTTCTGGGTCATCTTAGCAAAGCTCAGGAGAGAACGAAGGCACAGGACCACCTCCCCACACTTTTTGAGCATTTCATTTGATGTTGTTAATTGTAGTGGAGCTGCTGCAAGTGTTTCTGAAAGCAAATATTTGATGTCCCCATCCACTAGAAAATAAGTTGAAGAACCAACCACCTGCCTACTCACCCGGTCACCTCGACAAAACTGAGCCAGGGCTGAGAATAAATAGCAATGAGTGCTGAGCTTTTGTAGTTTGCTTCTCTACGAACAAGAGCTGGGATGGGAGAGCAAACAACACCTGCTGGGGAGGAACCTGGGCACAGGCTGAAAGGGGAGCGGAGGCTGGTGGGCAGCGGCTGTTTGTGCAGCCGTTGGTCTCCAGGGTGGGGCTGCTGGCAGAAGCAGGAGGAAGATGATATCTCCATCAGCCCATGCTAATGCCATGCTAATGCAAGAAGCAGAATGGGCGAACACCCTGCTTCCCTCTGCCCCAGCTAGTGAGCGATGGGTAGCGGCTCCTCCGTGCCTGCCAGGAGGAAAGCCTCTGGAGTGGAACTGCCCCGGAGCAGGTCCTGCTCTTGGCTGGTGTGTGGGTCACACCAGAGGACAAATCGCAGGGTTGTCACTGGGGAGAAAAAAGGTGGACAGTCCCTTATCTGACAGAGGAGGCAGATCACTCACCACTCACACCTCTACCCAAGTATGAATTCTGCCAAGGAAACCAGTATCGTTTTGCCCTAACCGGGAAGCAGGCCAAATTATATGTTCTTTATGTCTTCTGGCTGGGCGTACGCACGGCCCAAATACCCAATGTCCAAGTGATCTGCATTTGGGTGCTGGGTTTTTTTCGTGATTTTTTTTTTTATGTTGTTGTTTTTAGTCTTCTGAAAACAAACTTCGGATTCATCAGATGGAAATGATCTCATCACATTACAGATTCGCTTTCCTGGGAAACTAAACTTCTAGTGTAGTCATGGGAAAGTCTCACCTTCCCTTTTTTATTTTCCTTTAACTGAGTTTCTATTGAAATTAGCTTGGCAGGCTAACAACTCAGAAGCTAAGAGACAAAAGACAACCCTTTGTTACCATTAGCTTTTTTTAATCTCATGATTTGCTTACCAATCTCATGATTTTTGGGAGATGGCAAGTGATTTTTGAATATTTAATGACATATATCCAAATCTATAGAGAAGGCAGGCCCCCTCATAATATATTTTATCGACACAGTAGTCTATTTGTCCCATTGCCAACAAAAAAAAAGAAGTAAAGCCCAATAATTAATTACTGCTTGATCTTTTGTAGTTTTCTTTGAGCTGCAACACTTTCTGTTCACTCCTGCTCTTTTTCTACCTCTTACAAATTCTTTGCACAACTGGAAACCCGGCTCAGCAAATCCATTCCAATATCACTATAGTCAAGCAAGGAAGGACTTGGCTCCTCTTCAAAGGGAGCTTTTATCAAGTGTTTAGTGTGATGTGACAAAGCAGGGAAGTGTGCCATGGATGCGATGCTTCCAAATCCCCCCTTCTACCTTGATTAAACTTGAAAGCGATTACTCTTGCCAGGGTGATGAACCCTGCCAACGTGCATCTTGTTTACAGCTGTGCTGAGTTTTTAATGCGTTTCCCTGTTTCTGGCTAGGAGAACACGCTTCCGCTTTATGGCCTGCATAAAATCCCATTTAAAATATCAAGTTTCTAATATTTTGCCACTACAGCCATAGAAACTAGAAAGCCGGGACAGCATCACTCATGTGTGTGAAATTATGCTTTGGCTTCAGCAGAGCTGCATGGTCTCGCTGTCAGTGCAGGAAAGCTTTGGATGAGGGCAGTAGAAACTAAAAAGATTTAGCCTGGGACTATTTTATTGTGGTGGGGACAAGACTATGCTGTCTGGTGTGAGTGGACTCTAGATGCTGCTGTAAATTCCAGATGAAAATTTCATGGCATTTGCCATTTCATTTTGCCCTGTTTTATTTTGTGTGTTTCCCTCTAATTCCTAGATTCTGCTTTATTCCTAATTTTGATAAATTTAGATCATTAGATCAAAGACTTATTTTTACCCAAAAAAAACCCTGAACACCACATTTTGGCAAAAAAAAATACTTGACAAAATATTTTTCATTTACTAATTTCCCAGTTGTCTATGGCAGTCACTTTAAAAATGGCTGCATCTAAGTAGTTTTACTTAAAAAGCAAAAAGAAAGAGGTTTTCTTTTATTTATTTTTTTTCCCTTCACAAGAACCAGGCCAGTTTTCAGAGGAACTTTGACAGGGAAAATGCACATCAGCACCCTGTGAAATTTCCATGTTTGGCTTTGAATCCGTCAGGATATATGGAGAAAAAATAAGTTGTGAATTTTCCAGTTCCGTGACTTTGTAGTTTGGTGCTCTCGCCTTGCAGTTCGGGCAGAATACACTGGAGGACAGGAGCTTTTCTCCCTGGTCCTTCCTGCCTCTGCCCTGTATTTCGTCCAGCTGGCCCCAGCCCGTCGCTCTGTGCTCACGCAGCCAACGGCCTTCCTCCCCTTGTCTCTGGATAATCTTCTTCCCACTTCTTGTTTGCTACAATGACATGAAACACTCTATTTCAGTTACAGGAAAAATCAAGATTATGTTATGGCACTGAATCTTTCTTTGCCAAGGGCTCACCAGTTACCTCTGAAGCCATTTGTGGATGGTGGTGGGACACAAGACTCAACCCACGATTGAACTTGACTCTGTGCTGTGACACCAAACGAGGCTCAGCGCTGTGGCTGTACTTGCACCCAGGACTGGCATGGGGTCACGTATGGCACGGTCCTGGGTGCAAAAGCACCTTCTGTGCCATGAGGAGGTCTTTCTGGTGAGCCCTTGCTGAGGCGGCACCAGTTCAGCTCTTTGCTGCTTTGCCTGACTCGCTTGCGGATAAAAACCTTGGCTGAGCCTGGGGGAGATCCACCTTTGAGCACTTGGAAGGGGGAAGGACCTAACTGCAGGTTGGTACACGCTGCTGGGAAATAGCCTTGGACCTCGGCCAGCCTGAAGCGGGGAGGTGGCAAAGCTGCCTTTGATGCCTCGGCTCCCATTGAGTGGTAGCTCCTGGAGGGGTGGCCCTGCAGGCAGAGCCTCTGCGAGGCTCTCTGACAAGCTGTTCCCATTCCTGCTCGCCGTGAATGCGGCAGCCCACCTGCTCTCCACTGTGCTGGAATATCAGCCGGCGCTGGCGCCTTGGCTCTGTTGTTTCAGACGGCAAGGGGTAATTTTTAATCCCTCTATTCAGAGTGTTTTGAGGAACATACGGCATATGCTCACCTCAGCTCCCAGGAGGTGTGGGGGAGTGTGTCCCAGCAGCTGCTGGGGGTAATCCTTGTCCTTCTCTCCATGACCACATCTGAAAAGTGTGCTCAGAGTGCCTGGGCATCACCCCACAAGAAGGTGGGCTCCACCAACTGGGCAAGTCCCTTCCTCCCCTCTGCAGCCCCACAGGGTCATGGGCAATGGCACGTGCAGTGCAGAGAGATTGAAGAAGGGGCTCCATCCTCTCCTGGGTCTCCTTCAGGCAGACCAGCTCCACAGCGGTGCTGGGGACACCTCAAAGGCATGGGTTATCTCAGAACAGTCACACTGGGGCGGAGGCTTTCAGGGTATGGGTGCCTTAGGGCTTTGGAAGTTGGTTGGATTGCGGACTCACATTTGACCAAAGAGGGTCTATGGTGAGATCCAGACTGGACACAGCTGTGGCCTCAAAGCACATGAGATGTCTGCAGCAGTGGTAGGTGGGGGCAGGCTGCGGTGCTCAGCCACCAGTAACCTGCCTCCTGGATCCTGTGCCACCCGATGGCTTCCCTTGTCATCAAATCTGCTGCACATCATGTCTTGATGTACTGTCACTACTCCTGACCCTACTGCAGTCAACAGGAATGGTGTTGGTGGCGTTGGTGGAACCAGCATCTCCTCTTCTCCCTTCACTTCTTTCCTCCTGCCTCCCCTCCCACCTGTCCTGATCTCGCTCTCTCGCTGCAGCGCCTGCTCTGGGCACCATCTGGTGAATTTTGGTCTGTCTCATCTCACCAACTGTCGTTTGTCCTGGCTGTGGTGTAAACGTGCTCACATTTTGCATCAAAGGACCCCTAAACCATTTGCTTTCTGGACCAGCCGGCCTGTCGGAGAGGAGCCAAGCAGTTGGCACTCAATAAGCAATGAGCATTAATAAAAGCATTACAGTGAGGTTAGTGCCTCATTAAAGTAATGCTAACGAACCGGCTGCCTTCCAGGAGTATGAAATTTTAACTAACACTTCCTCCTTCTAATTTTATGTATAATTAAATCTTCCCAGGGAGGTAACATTCAGTTCTCCAGGCTGCTACAGCATAACCAAAGCCCAGTTCAGAGGAGTTGCTCTGCAAACGCGCTGGTGCTCACGGGACCGAGCTGGAGCCCCATCCTGTAGCCTCACGGTACACAGTGCAAAGCTTCGGTGCAGCCACGCGGTGTGACCATGGCAGTGTCCCGGAGCTCACTGTACTGTAAGCGCCAGCACTCCGGGGTGCATGCCAACCGTGGGGCACGTGGCTGTGCCCACAGCCCCCCCATCCCCACCTGTGCCGGGTCGCGGCTCTGCCGGCCCCCCATCCCCTGCAGGGTTGGTTCGCCTGGGGTGAAGGCAGGCTCGGCACCACACGTGCCGTGCTCCAGCTCAGCCGTAGCCCCGGCTGCTGCCAACACACCCCGGCTGGAGTGGCCAAAAGGAACCAGGCTGGCGTGGATCTGGCCCTGAGGCACAGGTGGTGCCATTCATTGCATCTCTCCTCCGCTTGCCAGCATCAGCGTGCAGCGGGGAGGGTGGGCCAAAGGCTGCCCGCAGCCTGTAGAGATACTGCAGTGAAAGGCTACGCAGCACGTGTTTGCTGCTAGCACCCTTTGCCAGGCAAAGAAATTTTTCACTCTGAGGGTGGTGAGGCACTGGTGCAGGTTGCCCCGAGAAGCTGAGGCTGCCCCATCCCTGGAGGTGTTCAGGGCCAGGTTGGATGGGGCTGGGAGCAACCCGGGCTGGGGGGAGGTGGGACGTGTCCCTGCCCAGGGAAGGGGGGTTGGAAAGAGATGATCTTTAAGGTCCCTTCCAACCCAAACCATCTGATGATTCTACGATTCTGTGTCCCACAGCTCATGTGCGGGAGCTGCAGTGCCCTGCGGTCCATGGGTGCTCACTGCTCCACAAGCAGCGTCCGAGCTTTGCTGGGTAGAGATCGCCGGGTTTGGGGGCTGGGGACTGCTGTGTCTTGGCCAAGCGTCTCAGATGGAAAGCAGCAGGGATTTGTACCAGAGGGGTTTTGCTCTGGGCGCTCCTCCAGCCTCCTCGAGCACCCTTGAGGCTGGCTCCAGGTGCTGCTCCTGGCTCCCCGCGCAGCCCCGGGGCTGCAGCAGCTCTGCGCCCACTGCAGCAGACACCCAACTGCCCGCCGAGCCCCTCGGCTCCATTGTAAAGCAAATTAATTCTCCCCTGCACTGAGGAATAGCCGTGCTCTCAGGAAGGTTTGGCGACGGCAGTGGGGAAAGCAGCTGCTCCCAGCCTCACAGCCCCGTTTTCTTTCATTTGCCTGGTTTTAGCAGCATGCGATGGGCACGTGAGCAACGGCGCTGCCGGACACACAGCCAGCAGGGCACCTCACAGGCTGAAGCTGCTGTCTACCCCGTTCATGTGTGAGCACACATCTTCTCTCTGCTGATCCTCCTCCTCTCAACTCCAACAGGTTTTTATTCTCATGGTTTCTTAGAAGCAAACCCAGAGGTTTCATTGTCAAAGGATGGTGTTTGATGGATGAATCCCTCTCTCCTGCCTCGCCTGATGGGGAGGGTACAAAGCAAACTCAGTGTTTTTAATGATAAAATGCCACTTTCTTGAGCAGAAACAATGAATCCAAATGGTTTCTGCTATGCTTAGTAGCCCATTGGGATGGTCTGCCCAGGGGAGAGGGTGTCGTCAGAACGAACTTGCTGTTAACGCTGCTGTCCTATGTTCAACCTGTTGTGGGGACTGACTCAGAGTCGACGCAGCTGCGGGCTTGCGCTAAAGCTGCTTCCTAAAGCTCATGGGTTAGAGGGAGCTACACAAGCAATCATTCGGGTTTTGGGTGTGCCTGAGGCTGGCAGGGTCTCGGGGTGCAGGGTGACCACAGCCTGGGGGAGTTCATGTCTCGCTGCAAAACTTCCTCTTCGTTTGGGGCATTATGGCACAGATTTTCTTCCTGCAAAGGCCCCGGCTCTGAGACAATTGCCATCCTTGCTGCAGTGAAATTAATAGGGTGTCCAGGGGCAAAGGTAAAACTAAAGTACATAAGCAAATGTTTGCAGGATCAGGACCTTATTCAGGCATAAATCAGGTAGCTCCAGCCAACAATAGAATTACTTAAGTATAAAATCCCATGTAAGCCAGTAAGATCAGCTCCAAACCCGCTATGAATTTGCTTTTTGTTTCCATGCCAAGAATATATCACTTCTAACTGCTGCAATCAGGTCTGGTCCTTTTTATTTTTTTTTTTTTAAGTGCTTTTGGGCACATTTATTTCCCGTCACCAGCAGATACGCACGGAGCCTGACCCTCCTTTTCTTGGGCATGCCCCAGCCTGCTTCGCCCACAATGAGTTGTCGCTATCAGGGGATATTTTTTTTTCTTCCTTTGCCTTTTCTGTTACTGCGTTCAGTAAACAAAGGGACAGCAGTGACGATCCAAAACCGTTCTTTGTATTTGCCTGGGAACAGAGTCAACTATTTGTTAGTCTTTTGTTGTTGAGGGTTTTTTTTCTTTTTTAACTGGTGACCGTTGAAATGGCTACTGGTACCTGCGGTGCGGCATATACTGATGTTGCAGGGTTTGTTACCAGATGGCACTGGGCAGTCACGGAGGAGGCAGTGAGGAGGACAGGGACCTGCATGTGGGAAGTATCATTAGGTCAAACAAAAGGTCCAAGGCACAGTGGTCCTTACTCCCTCCTGGAGAATGTGAAAATAGCCTGCAGGGTTTTCCTGGTTGTTGCACGTGCCTCAGTTTCCCCAGTTCTCAGCGCACTGTTTCGAGATGGTGCCCCAAGATGAGAAGTCTGGTGATGTTTGCACCCAGTTGAGCCAGGAGGAGACCGGTTCTTGTAAATCAGCTGGGGCAAAATACCGGGGAGAAGGAAGGCAGGGAGAGATGGGAGAGAGAGAGAAGGAAGGTGGAGGCTCCTTTAGCTCGAGGACAAACTTTTATTGGCCTCTCCATCCAAATGCAGCAGCACCGGCAGCTCCCGCGGCAGTCTCTTCCTGGTGGACACCAGGAGAAGCATCCCGGCTCCCGTTCCCATCCCCGCCTGTCCCTCTGGCTACAGCCCACGACAGGGTGCTCCGAAAGCCTCCCCGGCCCCATTACACAGCAGTCCCCGGGACAGCAGCTGTGAGGAACAGGTATGCATTTTCCAAGTCACATTTAGGCTCTTAAATTATTTTTGAAAATGGCCCAGAGGGTCCTAACTTATGTGCTGTAGAAAAATACTGCCTGTGACCTGCTTTGCCGTGAACACTCTGTACAGTGTGGTTTTTTATGGGTTTTGCCTTCTCAGTCTCGCGTCTTGAAGCAGAAGCAAAATCCACCAGGTAACTGTAATTGCTGTTCCCACCGTTGTGTTTTCCTCGTGGCATACCTCTGCCATAACCACAGCTCGGTATCTTGGGTACGTCTGAAATGGGAGTCCTTCTCTAATGCCACCGAGGGGATGGCTGGCTGGTGAGGAAAATAAATCACCCTGGGCTGACGGCTTTTAAAAGCCATTATTTCAATAGACCACAAAAATGAAGAAGTGCTGGGGGGAAGCCAGGCGTGACTCGCAAACGGCCTCGCTGGAGCGCTCACCCGGGCGCCTGCCCTCGGGACGGTGGGGCAGAGGCTGCCTGCCCGCCCCGGGATGGCCGGGGGACCTGTGTGCCGCGCTCGGCTGCCGGCACTCCTGTCCTGGCCAAGCAGCTGCCAGGCAGGTTCCGCAGTGCATCAGCCTCCTCTCTCCTCTCTGGGCTATTTCAGGGAAGCTTTTGCAGCCCCAGGAGGATTTCCACTTGCCCCATCCAGCATGGGAATTGCTGGGGAGGGCAGTTCTGCTGCCCTTCTCAGGTGTTTTGGTGTTTAGTTTTGTTCAGCTCTGGAGCAAAACTCAGAGTGACCACACAGACATTGTCAAAGCATCCTCCTGCAGCTCCAGAGCAGTGCTTTCCCTACGCTTTGGGCACTGACGTGGGCTGGGGACACCCTGGTGCCACCAGAGCCATTTGTCACCCCTGGGCGCTCAGGAGTAGGGGTGGGAGCTGCTCCCCTGCCTCCGCCAGCCACGCTGCAAACCGCACCCCCCCCTAGCGAAACATCCTCGGGAGCCATATGGCATCTCTGAGGCTTTGATGGAATTGAACGAAACCCAAAGCAGCCCGGCAGGTTGTACTGCGAGCCACAGCGAGCACCGGGGGGGCCTGTCCTACCCTGCTTGGGGCGCACAGGCTGCCAGCCTGGGCATTAACAAAGCACCTTAGTGTCTCCTGTCAGTGCCTGGTGGGGGTGCTGGTGGGATGGGGGGGGTTGCGTGTACAGGAGGATGGTTTTGTGGTCAAGTGATACAAGTGGAGGGAAGAGCACCTCAGGCTGAGGTTTGAAACAGCTGGCAGACAGAAGGTGGGTCAGGGGAGCCTGGGGATGCGCAATGGTTGGACTCGATGATCCCAAGGGTCTCTTCCAACCTAGACAATTCTATGATTCTATGATTCTAGACAATGTTTTGCCAATCCATAAAAGCTTTGATTCAAACCTGTTGTCGGGACCAAGGCTGGCTCTGCCAAGCCACCATGAATTGCAGGAGAACCCTGACCTCAGCTCTGCTCTTTCAGGTGGCGATAAACCGGCCTGGAGCACATCGGAAGGAGAGCTGGACTCGTGTCTAACCTGCTGGTGTCCACCAAAACAAGTCACAAAGCCGCAGAGGCAAAAAAAGATTCACCCAGGAGAATTTCCCCTGGATTTTACCTTGCGCCTCACTGCAGTACTGCACGATGCTTCAAGTTTGCTATGGAAAAGCAGCTCAGGTCCATTGAATCTCAAACCTTCTATGAAGCATCTACTGTCTGGTCTCCAGGGCAGAGCCATCTTCCTACACTGTCGGCCAGGCTCAGCGCTCAGACCTGCCCAGGTAGGACTGGGGGGTTGTGAGCAGCATCTCGCCCCACCGGGATGCGGCAGGCTGGAGGAGGGATGTGTGCCCTCCCTCCTGGAGCAATGGGGAGGCCAGAGTAACTCACTGATCTCCGGGGACTGGCCAGAAAGGGCAAGGACCTGGTGCAGAGGATGGATGTTTAATGTTGCAAAGGTTTCTGGAGGTTTGATCTGTAATTCTCATTGTGTAAAAATGCCTGATTTCAGGGTTTGCTCTAAAAGAAAGAGGAGGGGGTGGAGGAATGACAGTTTCTGACTGATCGTAGATTAATTTTTTAATTGTGTACCCATAATGTGATGTTTCAGTATTGCTGGGACTTCCCTTCTTCCTCACCTCTCGTCACCACAATACAATATTCTGATATAATTGTCGGGGCACTTGTCCTCTGATAGCATTTGCTTCCACCCAGTTTCTTGTGAAAACCCTACTGCCACCGCACACGTGAAGGTACGTAAGCTTTACTCCACCACTTTGTGTCTCCCAGAAGGAGGATGTGAGCTGGAAAATTCCTCTGGTTCCTCACTAAAGGCGCTGAGGCAATAGGGCTCTGCATAAAACATCTCTGGCAATGGGCTCTCGCAGCAGTTTTATCTGCTTGCTGGGCTGAAAATCCTGACCTCGGTCATTGCAGCAGATGGTCTCTGGAAGCACTCTGCAATGAAATCTGTTTAAATAGCAATAGCAGAACCATTGGAATAAATTATACATCTAAACTAGCAAAGGTGTTAATCTGTCTCAGGGGCAAAAAAAAATTCTGTGAAACTTCTTGAGGCTTTGCTTGGCTTTCCTGCACCTGAACAAGCCCTTAGGCCTGTGCCTTGTGCTTGTGCATCACTGTGTGGAGGAGAAACCCTGGCGCAGAGCGGCCACTGCTGCTAATAACGGGAAAGTCCGTGTTTGGTCGTGCTGTCAACGGGCTTTAGCTTGGAGAGAAACCTTCACTAGTCATCTTGCTTTGTAGCATTTTTACAGCAAAATAAAAGATGCCTGGAATTATTTGTTGGTCACCAAACAAATGTTTTACTGCTGAAATGTTCCAGAGGCCGTTTACAAAGTCTTGATTGACAAAAGTGCTGAAAACTTACAACCCTCCACGTGCCCTCCCCTCCCCAGAGGCAACCCTGACCCAGGGCTGGGATGGGAGATGGAGATGATGGAGATGGAGATGATGGAGATGAAGTCTCCTCCTGCAGGAGGAGCCACAGGGGTCACCCGGGGCTGAAGAGCGGGGAGAAGCTCATTTGTTATGCAAATGTCTGCTTGAGCCTGGCGTAGACAGTGGAAAGCTCTTGAATTATTTTAAGCAGAGGACAAAAGTTCTTTCCCTCCCCCCTATCATCTTGGATCCTTGTAAAAACAAAACAAAACAGAAACCTCTGTGTGAACCATCTGACAATGATCAGCACTCTGCTTTCCTGGCAGGAGCGGGGCGGCCGGGCGTACACAGGCGCATGGAAATAGAACAATTAAGAAAAAAAACTGTATTGGAAGCAGCCGGGCTTTATTTTGTCTCGATGACAGCACGAACTAATCATCCTCCAGCCTTATCTCCGTGAGCGTGCAGGGGACAGGCGTGCTGCAGGGGTTTGTCCCTGGGTGACCGGCAGAGATGCTTCTCGGCTGCCTACCTGGGGCCAGGGCGGGCTGGGGCTAGGAGGGGAGCAGGGGTGGCTATTTTGGATGCAAGAAGCACTTGCAGGCCAAAAGTTCAAGCTGGCAGCCTGGCTCATGCAGAAAAGTCACCCGTGCGCGGCGGCGAGCTTCCTGCGCTGGGCTCTCCCGGCCGCCCGCTCCCGCCCAGGGCACCGGCCGTGGCTGTGCATCAGCAGATGTGCATTTCACGGCTGCTAAGAAAATCCCATCAGTATTTACATAGCGTCGAGAGGCGCCGAGGGGACAAAGCGGAGCCTTTCCCACGCGGGCTGCGGGATGCTCCTCCCGTGGGGAGAGCGGCCGAACCGTACCATGTGCTTACGGAGTGGCACTGCCCGTACTCCTCCCGCCGGGAGCCACAGCACAAACCTGTTTTCCAAATAGATTCCACTTCTCCGGAGTGTTTTTTCCCCTGGGCCAAGGTGTCCCCATGCAGTGAGAACAAAAAGGCTCGTTCCAGGGCCACAAGCTAACTGGAGTGAGCTCAGCTGCTTTTACTAGTCGTATCATGAATTAATATGATTAATAAAAGAATAAGCGTGGTGTGCCATGACAGCCTTGGAGCCAAACTGTGACCGGCCGGGACTGAAGGTGATGCCGGGACATGCTTCATTTCCTTTGTGCCATGTCTGCGCCACAAATTCTCCACTTCAATTCTTCACTGCTTAAAAGCAGTTGCTCTCATGGGCATTTTTGAAATTGTTAGAAAAATCCGTGTGGGCATTACAATGTTTGTTTTCTCTGGTGGCTATTTTTAATCTTGTTTTCCACTGAAAAAAAAAAAAAAAGAAAGAAAAATCAAGATAGATATGAATTGAAACTGTGCCTTTAAATACAGCATGCTAATAGCTGCACAAAACTAAACGCAAAATTAGGGAGAGTTGGAGTATGTGCCTAAAATCTGCGAAAGGCCTTTTATGACACTGGCTTGGCAGCACTGCCGAGAGCCCGGGGACCAAGTCCAGGGCGCTGCCCCGGCAGCTGGCGCCGGAGGGGTTAAAGACTTGGGATCACCCTGCGAGGAGGGAGCTGGAGCTGGAGCTGGAGCTGGAGCTGGCCTTTCCAGGAGAGGATGCTGGCATCAGCTCCCTCAGTCTTCCCCATGGCACCCAGCCTCAGAGAGCTGCCGGTGCCCCTTGGCACAGCCCACTGCATCCCCGGGCAGCACCGGGGGTGACGAAGGCAGCGAGGGGGATGTTTAGCTTTTATGCTCCGTTGGTTTCCAGCGTTGGAGAGGAGCCGTGCAGGGAGCTGCGCCCTCCCCCAGCTCCCCAGCCCATCGCTGGGGCTCTCCGCTTTTGTTCCCTTGCCGGGGACTTGGCCAAGCTGCCTTTGGCCAGAGCCAAAGGAGAGGTGGCCAAGAGCACAGTGCTCCCTGCAGCAAGCCGGGGATGGGGGCCCTGCAGCAGGAGCGGGGGCACCCCGAAAGCAGAGGCAGAGTCTTACTCCACAGCGCTGGCAGTGCCACGTTGTGCTCAGTGCCAAGTCGTGCTCAGTGCCGTGCCACACCGCCCGGAGAGCACGATGCTCGGGGACAGGAGCAGCTCTGCACATGTCCTGCTTTGGTTTTCAGCCTTCCCCCAGGGATGTTCATGCCCGAAGCCGGGAGGGAAGACAGGGGATGGTGGCTTGTGGGAAGAGCGGTGGCACGGACCCTGGCAAATGTCATGCTGAGCTATTTTAAGATTTTTATCTTGCTCCCTCTGACAAAAATGTGCTTTGGAGCAGAGCTTATCATGTGCAGTTTGGCACAGGAGGTGGGGGCCGGCGAGGGGGCGACCGACTTTACCCCCGTGAGCTGGGGGCAGGTGGTGTGGAGCCAGTGCTGCAGCAGCGGTGGGTGCTGCCGGCGCAGCCGTGAGCACATGCCGCGGGAGATGGGCATGAACGGGCACGGGCCTGACCCAGCCAGCCCGCCTGGCGGCTCTCCAAGAGGGCAGATAAAAAAACAGGTATCTGAGCCAAAAATCCCAGCCCAGGTCTGAATCAGGGGAGCGCCAGGCTCTGCTGTGATCCTGGCTTCCCAGCATCACCCAGCCCATGGGGCGGCCGAGGACAGACCGTGGCTGGGACCTTCCCTGCCTCCAGTTTCTAAACTTTGGATCGTCCTAAGCAGGGTGATTTATCAGATGAAAGAGTGTGGAGGTAAGACGAGCGGGCCAGGGTGCGTGTCTTGTGGTTGCCACCACCACCAGCTCCCACTGGCTCCCCGGGGAGGGCGAGGGGGTGGTGGGCTTCGAGGGGGACGCTGCAGACACCCCACCCCC
>VZSZ01001044.1:770072-782766 GCA_013398815.1 Ibidorhyncha struthersii
CACCCCCCCGATGTGAGGGCAACTCTGCGAACACTCAAACCAGCAGCACCACCACCCCCACTGCCGCGAGCCCAGGGCTCCTGTGAGTTATCCCCCTCGTCCTCCCGGCTGCTGGCACTGGAGATTAGGGAGCTGCTTCTTATCGGCCGCTGGCCCCGCACCCGGCCCCGCACCCACGGGGCTCCTCTTTCGGTCTTACTCACTGGAGAAATGAGTAAGCCTCTTGTAACCGTCGCGCTGTGATGCTCTCGGGCAGCAGGCTCAGGCTGCGCTTGGTAGGGTTGGGGTGGGTTTGGGGTTTTTTTTTAAGCATCTGAGCACGGAAACCTGTAGCAACCAGGACACGTTGCAGACACCCACGGGAGCCAGGAGCGTGCAAACGATGGGTGCTGGAGCTCAATGCCTTGCACAAAGAGACCCCACTGTGTCTGATGGGGATGGGAAGAGGAAATGATGTGCGTGTGTGTGTGTGTGTGCAGAAGGGGGAGAGGGAAATCCAGGGTCCTCACTGTGCTGACAATCTGGCAGTGTCTCACTTGCATGGAGACCTCTGTACCGGTCCCCAAACCAACTGCCTGTGCACAAAGCCTTCAGTCCAATCTCTGAACCTGGACCCACCTCCTGTGTGCATCCATCCATCCATCCATCCATCCATCCATCCATCCATCCATCCATCCATCCATCCATCCATCCATCCATCCATCCATCCATCCATCCATCCATCCATCCATCCATCCATCCATCGTCCGAGCAGGTCTCAGCCTTTCCAGCCCCCTCCCACACCGCACCGGGATGCTCTGTGCAGCCGCCATTTCTGGCAGTTTAGACAGCAGCTACAAGAAAATATTCATGCACTCTTCAGCTTTACTAGGCACACTGCCCGGACAATGCCAGTGGTATAAATATTTGGATTCAATTTATTATTTTTTTCTGCAGGCTCTGTCTCGGCTGGGTGGCTGCAGAGCAGCTCTGGGGCTGGGGCTGGGGCTGCTCCCCTGCCCGCGGGGAGAGGGGCCGGGGCAGTGCCCGGCCGGGGCAGCCTGGCAGCATTTACCCAACTTGACGGGATATTTTTTTTTTTTCCATTCAAGTCTGTACAGAGCTGCTGGCAGGACTGGAGCCTTCATCCAGATTGCAGATGCCCAAAATATCTGTATTCTGGACTGAGCAGACTGAGGCTGAAGAAGTGCTCCTGGTCGGCTGATTGAAGAGAGCATACGGGAATGCAAAAAGACAGACAGACACCCACAGGCAAAGTGCCTGAGCACGTATGGCAGCAGTGGGCAAGAGGATGGGGCACACCACCCGGCGCTGCTGAGCCAGGGACTCCCTCCAGCAGGAGCCAAGGATGACCCCGGACCGTGCGTGCCTGTCTCCCAGCTACAGTCTCACTCCAGCATGTTATTTTTCACTATTTTTTCCAGCCTGCTGAAATGTGAGCACGGTCCAGGACATGGGTTTCACCTGCCACAGCTCATGCTCATCCCAGCGATGCTGGGGCACAGCTCTGGGGCTGGGTCCTACCCAGCCATGCCCAGCCCCACAGCAAACCCTCCCCACCAGCTGCAGCCACGCCAGCGACAGCTGCATCTTACTGGGACAGAGATGGCATTTCCAGCCCGAAGTAAATCGGCCACACGGTCCCAGATTTAGCCTGCAGGCCAGGCCCGGGCTGGGCTGGGGTGGCAGTAAGCGGTGGGGCTCCTGCAAAGCCTCGGTCAGCCCTTGGAGTGCTCAGGGTGGGCTCACAAACAGGGAGCCTGGAAAGGGAAAAAGCCGCAGCGCACGCTGGGCAGGTGCTGAGGAGGTGAGAGCTGTGCCCAGCGCGGTCCATGGACTGGAACGTCTCAGCACCCGAAAACCGGTCCTACCTCCATTAAATCGGTTATATTATATTGCTGTGATGTTATGTTCCTCATTTTAAATTAACTTCTAACCTAAAAGTCATCTGGCATCTTCATCCGTCAGGATTTATGAAACAAAAGTTAAAATGTCAGTTCAATAAGGCATTCATATGTATTCTCTCACACACACGTATGAATACACACAGATATTGACAGAAAATAGGTGTTTTGTTCATACATACATGTTTCTAATCAGATTTATATATTATATAAATACAGTATAAATATTTTTATACATATAAAATTCATTGGAAACAGGAAACCAAATTAGTCTAACATGGCACGAAATAATGAGTAGCGTACACTGTTGAAAAGGGATCGGATGTGGGTTTGGGAGGATTTTTCTTCCCCTGAGGGTTCGTTCTACCATGTTTATGCCTGAAACCTGCTAATTTTAAAGCCAGCTCACAGAAAACTAATGGTAGGATTTATTTATTTCATTTCACTTTCATTTTGCAAAGCTCAAGCTTTGCTTAATGTGCTAGCGTGTAAGCAGCTCACGTAAACACAACCAGCTGATGCTGCTGGGGAAAGCAAAGGGCTCTCGGTATCTGTGTGCGCACGCTGACCCCCCCGGTGTTTATCTAGAGGTAGAGATTAAACGGGAACCACTCAAGCATGCTTAGTCTGATTTTAAAAGATCTTTTGAGTGTTAAACATGTAATGAGCTGCTTAGTGCTATTTTCAAACCAAGACATGTTCCTGGCTGATTTACAAAAGGCCACGCTCTCCGGCTTTACGTGGTTAAATGCTTTTAAAAATCGGCTCCCGGGACGTCGGGGCTCATCGATTCGATAGGACCTACTGATCAGGCTGCCTGAGCCGCTTCCAAAAGTGGGAGTTGAGCTCCTCTCGCACATCAGTTCTTTAGATTATTTCACCTTACACTTCTTTATCTCATTTCTATTTAAAGCCGAGTACGGTGGCTCTTGAAAGACGATGCAAAACATCCTTTAGTGAGGGGACACTAACACTAATGGTGTCCAGGTGCAGTTTTTAATACCTTGTCTCTCCTCTCTGCCGTACCACATTAGTTTGGTGGTTGGGGTGTGCGGTGGTGGTGCAGTCCCCCCACCCCCATCACTGCCCGACACCGGGCAGGCGGCTCCAGGAGCCACAGGGGGACAACACGGGCCATAACCTGGATAACGGGGAACCATCACTCATCCCTTAAATGTGCAGCTCATGGCATGCAAATGCAGCAAGGCCAGAGGTTTGCTGCAACTCAAAGGTGCCCACAGGGAGAAGGAAAAAATACTTTGTGTATGTGCATATGTATTTTTATATATAAACTACATATGTATATTTAAACATAGCTGTATATAATTATATATTCAAATTATATATAAGTTTAAATATATGTATATACAAATAAATATACTCATGCACATATATTTAGGGCTCTTTAGAGAAAGGCATGTGATCCCTGTGCTCATGGGCAGTGCTGCCCAGAGTTCTCCTGCAGGCAAACACCTGTGCCACGGTGGCACTGCCCGTGCCCCATCCCAGCCCCGGGTTCAGCGGCTGTGGCCAGGCACAGCCCATACCGACCACCATCTGGTTCACTGGGGCTGGGCTGTGCCTTTAATGCCCCGTTTCACCCTAAAACCTTGCAGCGCTTTCAGAGCAACAATCACCGACTTTTCCATCTCTGACGTCGCTGCCTCTGACCTTTCCATCACCAGCTTCTCCATCTCCAACCTCTCCATCACTACCATCAGCCTATCGAGCACAGGCACACAGCTAATAAATCTGAGCCTTTAATTGCCCTCCCACACAGCGTGGCCTTATCTGAGCCATCGTCCCTCTCGCTGTGCCTTGTCACACCTCTGTGTTTCCAGGTTTGTGCTGCTGGTGTCAGCAAAAGGATAAACCTGATGTATTTGGCCTTGTGTTTTAGGTACAAACCCCCCCAGTAACACATTCCTGGCCGTGTGGTCCCACGCACTGTGTCTGACACGGTGAGGCGGCTCTGCCTGGGGATGGATTTACAAACCCTCTGCTTTTGTCTCATGTAAAGTCCCACTTTTTTGATTATTTATGTAGCTAAAACTATGCAAAAATTAGTGTGGGGGAAAACAAATCCATAAATCCCATTGCTAAAGACTTCAGTAAGGGTGGAGGGGGCTGCTGGCCCGAAGTGCTGATGCTGGGACCACTGGGGCTGGAGAAGCCCCAGTCACCATTTACAGCTGGTTGTTGTTCAGGTCACAGGAAGACCCGATGGCTCTGGTACCCAAGGGAGATTTACTTATTTCCCTCCCCCCGTTCTGTAAGTTTGGGAAATTTTCTGCAGCCCTCCGGGAGCGTGGGGCCAGCGCGGGCACAGCGGTATCAGCAGCCACAGGTCTATCGGGCTGAGCAGAAGCTTTTCCAGGAACTATCTAGCGAAACACATGACCGTGCCCCGGCCGAAGGGCGATACGTGACAGGCATTCACCGGGCTCCCAGCGAGTCAGTTGACTTTGTTATTCAAACTATTTTAGTGATGTTTTTTAATCCCAGGCTTAAGTTTTTCTTTTTTTCTTTTCTTCTCCCCTCTGCCCCCCCCTCTTTTCTTTTTTTTCTCTCTGAACAAGGGAATCTCTACGCTGGCAGGATTCAGAGAGGCACAAAGGAGGGAAAAACAAGTTTCAGCCAGAAGAGGGGGGAGGAAAAAAAAAAAGGATGCTGTTAGCATTCCCTGTATGCGAGGGGGTAAAAACATTTTGCTGTGAACTTTATTTGAAAGGGTAAGTGCCAACAGCAGCCCAGTTACTATGCAAATAAATCCTGCGCTCGGCCTTTCCCTCTCAGCCATAAAGTTTTGGCGCTGGGGCGCGGGAGCCGCGGGAGCCGGGCTGCGGGGGCTGGCGGTGCCCCCGGTGCCCCCACCACTCCTTCCTGGGGACGACCACTGGCTGGGGGTGCTGCTGCAGAGCCCCGGACCTCGATGGGACCCCGCGGGGCTCCCCAAGTGTCTTGGCCAGATAACATGGGGGCGAGTGCTGCAGAGATGTGGGCTCAGTGTTCCCCCTGCCCGTTATCATGAGCGGGTTTGGGCAGCCACTGGCAGCAGAGCCCTTGGCCGTGCCCCCGTAGCAGGGGACACCCTGGGGTGAGGTAGTGCCTGGCAAGAGCAGAAATCTCACCCGAGCCATCCCCTTCCCGCGGCGGGCAGGTGGGGAGCTCCGCAGGCAGCCCGGGGCTCCGGGGTGGCTGCTGCGGGCCGGGAAGGGTGGCGATGGCGGGCTGTGGCCGGGCTCAGCCGGGCGATGGCCAGGACCGCGGCGCTGGCATTTATGGTGACGCCTCCCCATGAGAGCAGAGGGGCTACACGTGCTCCAGCCCACACGAGCCAAAGCTCCCCCTGACAGCCCCGCTGTGATGGTTTCCTATGAAAAAAAAAGATTTGAATTTGTGATGCAAATGACTGGGCACGTGGGCACAGCTGCTGAGAGGTGGCCTGGAGCGGGCCAGCCGCCAGCATGGCCACGGTGATGGGCCCAAGACAAGGTCCGGACCCCATGGCCGCTCCCACCCCCAGAACTGGTGCCATGCAGGGGGCTGCTCTGCCAAAACCATCCAGCCCCTGCCGCTCCTCCCCGCACCCCTGCGGCTGCACGCTGTGCCACCAGAGCTCTGACAACGGCACCACAACCCCCCATCCCCTGCCCGGAGCAGAGCTGAGCTGCCTGGGGTGAGCTCGCTTCGGCCCAGGGCAACATAAAGCACACGGTGCAGATAAAAGAGGATGCTCTGTCAAGCAAGGCATGAAGAAAAAAACCCAAAAAATTATGCTTTTAAGCAATTGCAAGGTTATTTAAGCACTTGTCCTGTGCTACCCTGACCAGTCAGGAGCCACACAACCACTGCCTCTCATCCGCACCCCACTGCTCACACACTGCGTTGAACTCTTGTCCCTCTAATGCAGCGATCCATCGGGCTCTTCTCACTTTCCCAGCCAAGCAGCGGGCCAAGAAAATGCTCGGGCTCCTTTTCGGGGGTCCGCAGGCTTCCCTCGCCACCTGCCATTGCGACCCCGCTTCCACCCAGAAAGCTGCACAGCTTCTTCCTACTGTTATCATCATTATCCTGCCCGGCCACAATTTCACAGCTGGGTTTTCGCAAACAGGAAGGCGGCAGGTTGGGCTGTGGTTTTGATGTGGTTGTTTCTCAAAATGAGCCCGGAGCTAAACCTGAGCGGGATGCAGGAATGGCATTCGGCAGTGGCGGGCTGGGTGCTGCTGCTGCGCCCTCGCTTCCCGGCAGCTTTGTCCACCTTTCAGGAAATTAGAGTCAGCTAAATGGAAAATCATCACTCTTTTCACTTTAAAATGCACCAGACACATTGGTTTTTTTTTCCCAATGACAAGTTAATCTTTGGAAGCCTCTGTCTTCCTATCAGCCTGGGGAGATACAGGTCCTTGCTGAAGGCAAAAGCCAACATTCAGCAGTGCCGAGTCTGGGCGGGAGCGCTGCCCGAGGACGGACACCACAACGCTGCCGACACCTTCGCCCACCTCTGAAATCCTCCCCTTCCTCCTCAGAAGGACTCATGACAGGGAAAAAGAAGAATTGCCGAATAATCTCCAGCCCCGATAGTACTTCAAAGGCAGGTTTCTCGGGCCAGGCTGTGCTCCTCGCCAGGGCCGCGCTGGATGCGGCGCTGAGCTCTTACTCCTTTGGCAGCCCCACAGCCGTATCCAGAAACTAATTACTTAAAAAGGAAATAAATGTCACCCACACGGTTGTAAGCAAAACCCTGGGCAGGACAAAGAGCCCCACCAGGATCTGCATTCTCACGCAATATGAGCAAGGGAGGAATGAGCTGTTTCCATTCATTGAGATGGGCTGTTTACTCTGAGGCCTACTGATGACGTTAGAGGTGCCCAACGTGTGCCTTGAAGTTCACCAGAGCTGTTGATCAGACACAGTGCTTCCATCCTACGGCACCCTCTTCCCCCAGGATGGCTTTAGGCATCATCATCACCTTCTGAACAGCAATACACACCAGCGCCAAAGATGCAGGGACTTCCTGGCACCAAATCTGCTGTAACCTTTACAGAGATGAAGCAGATAACTAGCGCATTCAGACAGAATCATTTTATTTACTTTTAAAAGCTGATACTCAGTTTGTAATGGTCAAAATCTGAGAACCAAATTTCTATAGCAAGTTGGTGAGGGAAAGTCCAATGTGGCTGAGTAATGCAAAAGAGGCTCAGGGGTGCGAGCACCCTGCCAGAGCCTCACTGCTGCCCGCAGCCCGCCCGCCGGATCCGAGATCCCTTAATTGGGACAGGGCTCTGGCAGACCACTCACTTTTGGATGGAATCCATTATGGAAAACACACTTACTCTAAGCAAATAGCAGAAGGAAAGTGATATCCTGGGGATTCTGGGGCAAGATCTGATCTCAGCTGTCCCGGTTTCCACTGGAGCTGCACCAGGATGCTCTGCTCTGCGCAGACTGGGTGTGAGCAAACGCCTGGTGCTGGGCACAAGCATTGGGGACCGCACGGCTCTGGCATGACGCTCCAGGAGCAAAAAAACCCCAAGGTGCCAAGAGCTACAGGTGACTCGGGACATGCAGAGCAAGCAACAGCGCATGGGACACGCTGCAAGGGATGGCTGCGCACACGCAGTGCCGGGTCGGGATGCGCGCAGGGGCTCTGGACAGGCTCCGCTGCACCCCAGGACACGCGCTCCCAACCCCCCCGGCACGCTTGTGGGCAAAGCTGACCCAGAGCGGGTCAGTTTGAAAGTACTCCAGCCAAGCAAACATGGTACCATACAGTATTGAATAATTTTAAAAGTTAAAATAGTTTATTGCTGTTCTTTGTAGAAATGCACTTAACTTACATCATCTGTTCTCTTCCTTTATTTGGCTGTTGGATTATAGGCATAAAAAAGTTACGTTTACCCATTTGTTCAATGACATAACACCTTTTCCTCTTTTGCTCCACTCACGATATTCTCCTAAGCTTCGCTGGCCAACAGCCCCAAATCTCTTTTACATAAATACTGTAAATGTCTCCATAGGTTGCAGCATTGTAACAAAAAAATCTACCAAAGTAGACAAAATGTTCGGTATTCTTGGTTGTTTTTTTGCATTTAAAAATATACCTAAATTTGAGATAATCTTAACAGAGTAACAATTACAATAAGAAAATAGTACAGTGCGTTGACTAAAGGAATATTCTGCTCTCCTTCAAGCCAATATTCCCTTTTGCCTGTTGAAGTGATTCAGCAATTACTTAAGAACTTTTACCTACGTACAATAATTTAGTAAAATGAGAATTAAACAAGGCAGATACTTACTACTATTCTTCTGTCTGCAATTCACAGCTCATGCGAATAAAATCGCAATAAATATTAAAAAATAGTTTTTCTTTTTCTTTTTTTTTTTCTGTAAGGCATCTCTGAGTATTACAAAGTTTTTGTACAACCAAAAAATAAGATTGCTTTTTTCCATGTTCTCCGAGTACCTCTGTACCTCAACAGTAATTAAGAGGACTGCAGATTTGATGGGGAGGGGAGGGCTGATGGGGTACGGCCGGAAAGACGACCACGGGTGATGGAAGCAGACCGCGATGTGTGCAAGAATCCATAGTTTTCCTGTGAAACATTTCAGTCACTTTTAGAACATCTTCGAGACAATATCTGTCCAGATTGGAAAAAAAAACCAACTTACCAGGAGTCCATTCCCATGAGCACAGTCAGACTGCAAGGGTTTGGGTTCGCCCTTAACACTATAAATAGCTTAGGTATTGATATGCACCTACGTAAAGGGGATAAAGGGGCGGGGTGATTTTTTTGTTTTGTTTTGTTTCTTTTATTGTTTTGTTGTTGTCGTTGCTTTTGTTGTCCTAGTCGTATCCTTCCATGGTAGAAGATTGTCCTAGGTGGCAAAGGCGCGGGCGGGGCCCTCACTGCATGCGGTCGGGCTGCAGCTGTTGGGGCTGGTACTGCACGAAAGCGGTGGCGGGCGCCGCTGGGTTGCTGGCGGTGATGGGAGGCTGGACTGCGCCCGTGTAGCCGTATCCCACAAAGCCGGCAGCAGGAGAGGCAGCGTAGGGGTACTGATCGTAGGCAGCTGTGGTGTACTGGGAATAGGCTTGGCTGGCGGCGGTGTAGTCGATGTAGGGAGACGTGATGGACTGCACAGGGGTAGGGATCACCACGCTGGGCTGGATGATAGCTTGGGGGTAAACATAGTGAGGCGTGAGTCTGTGGAGGCAAAGGGAGAGTCGGTGAGGGGCTGGGCTCCCTCCAGCCTGCGTGACCCCCTCCTGCCCCTCCAAATTCATGCGCATCAGCCACAGAAAGGGTGCTGCCCCGGAGGCAGCTGCTGCTGGGGGCGGAGGGAATGAAAAGCAAAACACTCCCAGACGCCGAGGCTGGAAGTAGTGCAAGGTGAAGCATGGACTGCAAGAACGGACACACACCTGGTCTCCATGTCTTCTATCTCCCACTGTCCACGTCCCCAGAATAACCTCACAGCTCCTGCCCGACTGGCTCGCCATATCTCCCCGGCCCCCACATGCCCTGCCTGTCCCCGCTGGTGCTGGCAGCCTCGCCACGTCCCGGGATCCTCCAGGTCCATGCTCACCCCATTGCCCAGACCCTGTTAGAGGCTCCTGAGGACCCACAGCCCCCACAGGGCCCCTCCTGGCACAGCGTTACACTGGGTTACTCCTCTGCTCATCCCACCAGGGTAGAGTCCCCGCAGGGATGACCACTGTCCCCAGGCACAGCCGTGGCCCTTCCAGCTTGCGAGCTGTTATCAGTTACTACACACTTAAGCCGGTGTTTCCGTAACACTGGGTGTTTAGGGCAATGCTACAGGGTGTTTGGTGTAAAACACGAGATATTAATTCTGGTTGTGTTCCCCTGAGTAACACTCTTCGGCAGCGACCGTGCCCGCAGCCCCCGGCCCGGCAGCGATGCTCGTGTGGCCATGAGCGCTGTGGCCACCGGCCCCCGGCACTGCCTCTGCCCTGAACGTTGGTCCTAAAACGTCGCTTTTCACCAGCCCCTGCCCCGAGGTAGCCATGCTGCCGAGAGGAATTTATCAACGCCACAGTCAATTAAAGTCCATAGACTGAAAGATCCTGGAGATGATTAATGCAGGATTGCCCACTCATTTGCTAGAAACTGCTAAGGAGGAGGAAAGTAAGATTAAAAAAAAAAAGGCAGCAAAATAACAGGGCTATATTTTCCAACACAACAAGTCAGGCCCAAACAAGAGCAAAAACTGCGCAAACCTGGAGGTTGAGGTCCATCCACACAAACCGCCATGGGCCAGACAAAACCAGGCGCTCACACAAGCAAGCGCAGAGCGCAAAGAGCATCTGCCCACCCAGCCGGCAGCAGCAGAGCTCCACCACGCACGGGCTTGACGCATCTGAGGCTCGTTGAAGAAATAGGGGTGTGCAGACTGTCACCAGCAAACGGCATGTGAGCGCTGGAAGATCAGAGCCACGCGCATCAAGAAGCACACGAGCAGATCCCTTTGGCCGGCTGCTTGCTGAACCACGCACGGCAACAGCACGAACCAAAAGCCACCCTCCAGAGAGCTCCTTCCACCCTGCCCCCAAACCCAGCTCCCTTCGGCAAACGAGAAAAACCCCACAAGGTAAAACTCCGCAAAGAGCTTGTGCAGATTCAAATATTTTGGGGATTTTTGTGTGGATGCGTGTGACAGCACATTTTCAAACACGACCGCTTTTACAAGCCTCCCACCGGCTCTTCACAAGCCGCAGGATTGCACACGCCTAAACCGCTCTCCAGAGCCGAGCTCAGCTCCTTGGGAAGGGGATCTCTTGCCCACTCGTCCATCTGATCTGCGGGGTCGGAAACCCCCACAGACTCACCACAGTACCCAGTGCTCTGGTGCTTCATGGGGACTCGCAGCCAGGGACTGGAAACTTCTGCTGGATGGGTCGCCGGCTGCCCTCGTTCCACCCAAGTGTCCGTCCCAAGTCTCTGCCACCACCTACAACATACTGGGGTCCACCTGGGGCTGGTCCCCCCTATCCAGCAGTTACAGGGCTGTTCCCATTTGCTTCACAACCAGCACTGGATGGTTTAACCTGCTCTTCAGGCAGGAGAAAGGCTTCTCGCAAACAAGTGCTCATCTGAAACGAGTTTTCTCTTGTTTTCCCACTCACCTATGCACTTTGGTTTTTCTTGAGGCAATCTGCATGATGACAGAATGATTGTTCTCCTCCCCACACACAGCAACACTGCCTCCAAAATCAGGGTCATTTGATATAACAAGGCTACCTGCAAAGGAGCAGCACCGGGGAGGAGGATGGATGGTGGAGAGCAGCACCTCAGCCTTTGGCTGATGAAGTGCAAGACCACCTCCAGAGGCCAGAGCCATCCCCAGCGTAGTGCAGAGAGAGGGACCTCAGAGCCCCCCAGTCCATAAATGCACCATACCCAATATCATCACCCTGTGACTAACAAGAATGAGATGAGGCGGCAGAAATTCACTGACTCACTTCTGGTGTAGCTCCGACCCAAACCGCAGCCACGCAGCTGAATCAGAGCTAGAGCTTATGAAGCAGCTCAGGCCAAGAGCCGAACTCGCACCTTCTGAGGAGCTGGTCCTCACCCCAGCCCAGAGCTCCCTCACGCTTGGTCACTGGGGGGTTGGTTTGGTTCGTTTTAAGTAATGCAGAGGTGCAATACGGCACTGTTGGTCTGTCAGGGTCTGGGGAAAGGCTCCGGAGGGGCACCCCTGGCGCTGGCAGCCGCCGGGGGCGAGACGAGCAGACCCCACGCACGCCTCTTGCTCTGCCCCCTCGTACATCGGCAGCTCGAAGAACAGCCTGCATCCCAGCTCGGTGATGGATGCTCTGGCTGCCTGTCGCTTCTCCCTGCATGCATCCCACTAGCGGGCTCCCTGCTGCTCCAGAGCTTGATAAAGTCAAAACCACTCCACAAGTGCAACAAAAAAAACAAATGCAGAATCCTCATGCTCAGGACTCACTAAAAAAAACACCCACCAGCAGGAGCAGAAGAGGAGCCTGCACTTTTCCTGCACACAGGCACGCAGCCTGCTCCTGCAAAATAATCAGGAGGACGGTCCGAGAGCCTCCCAGCAATCCAGCCTAAGCATCACCCTGGCTGAGCCACTTCGCAGGTCACCCCCCGGTGTCCCTTGCCACCACCTAACTGCTCTTCGGAGCTGGGACATCCCATGCAGAGGACATGGCCATGTGTGGGGCCATTGGGGCAAGCACGCGGTCCCAACTCATCCCCAAGAAGCTCCATGTGTCGGCTTTGCTTTCACGTACACAGCTCCTCCATGGCAGCTCCCACGGCGTGCTCGAGAGACAGCAAATCCGCGACATCCTGCACTACTGTTTTGCTCAGCAAGGAATAATTCCAGCTCTTCAGTGCTACTTTGAACAAAAAGCACCATTAGCTAAGAAGACAATAAGTATTCCTGTACTCCATTGCCAGAAATACATCCCAGCCCAATGCATACACAAGTGCATATCACACGCCATAGTTTACTGCACTAGAAAACCACACTCAGCAACTCCAGAATCTGCTTCTATGTAAAAGGGAAAGTTCTTTTGGTCGGCGGGTTTTTAATAATTTAGCTAGACATTTCAATTAAGATATTACCAATTTGGACTTCCGAATTTGGCGGACAAATGGCAACTCATTGATCAAAACAAAACACACAACCCAAGGTAAAGTTACTTTGATGTCTCGCAGCTACAAAAAAAAACCCACACCACCAGTGCAGTACGATGAAGTTCTCTGTTGGCTACATTCAGCTTCCAAGAAGGT
>VZSZ01001044.1:799595-816801 GCA_013398815.1 Ibidorhyncha struthersii
AAAAATTTTTGGAAACTTGAAACCCCCCCCCCCCCCCCAATTTTTTTTGAACCGCTATGTTAAAACTAAGTGGTATTTTCTGATTAAAAAAAAAAAAAGAAAAGAAAATGCCAGAAGGTTCCTAACAATCTCTGCTTGAGCTGCCAGGGCCACATCCCGTGACCTTTTCATGGGATTGCATGTGTCACTGGTAGCACAAACTGAGCAGGCACTGTCCCCCCATTCCAACAAGGGAATGGTCAGGACACAGAAGAACACTAAACAAGATGTCTTACCTCTGGGATGTCCAACACAGTTGTATGGGCAAGAGAGACATTCTTAACAGCTAAAGAAAAGTGAATTCAGAGCTGGAACACATCGACAGATGACAGATGTGAGGTCAGACCTCAGGGGGGCCCTTTCTACCCAACTTCCCCCAGGTGAGCACACCCAGGTCTCACCCATCTGGATCTCCTCCTTAATCTGGTAGTGTCCTCTTCTGCAGGTTGCTGTATTTTAGACCTTACTGATACAGACTGTTCTGCCTTGTCACACCCAATGAGATGAATAATCCATCTACTCTGGTATCCTTCCAATTTCTGATACTTTTAGAAGGTATTTAGTCCCCACAATGAACCTGGCCAAGTGCAGAATAACATACACAATAATAAAAAAAAAAAAAAATAGGTCAGCATGGTACGTAATTAACCTTCTTTAAAGGTTTAGTTAGAAACTCTTAGAGCCTTCTAGTTACGATGTCTATTCTATTCAACCACAAGGCAGGAAAGATTTGTTGCAGTGGCTCTGAACAGGGTATGAACACAAGTGAACTGTCAAGACATCAAAACGACATCAGCCGTGGATACAAAAGCTATATCCATGGAGCATGGAAAGGTATTTAAAAAGGAAGACACTGTTACCCGGACTGAAACCTGGGCACAATGATTCCAGCTTCTACATGATCTCAAAAGGCCTAAAATGTGCCTTTTACAAAAAACTCAGTTACGGCACTGCCACCGGCGGGCAGCACAGTCACAGACTGCAAGGGTCAAAGCTCGCTCAGGTCATGCCATGCAACACCCACACCCCATCGGCTGGAGCACGGCAGTCATCACTGATGAGGAACAGCCATCAATAGCTCAACAGGCAATTGCCGGCAAGATGATGTCCCCAACATTGCAGCAGGACAATGACATCGGCTGAACGTGATAACTGAAACAAAGGCAGGCTATTTCCTGTGAAATCACTGGGACCAGTTACAACCTCATGCTCGTAGTTAGTGGATAAGCACATGGAGATGTGCATAAGACCATAAAGAGGGTATGTATCACGTGCATTCTCAGAAAGACAAAAAAAGGTTGATAGATCAGTTGATCTGTATTCTTGAAGTAAAGTCAAGCTCATGAATGAAGCGTATGGACTGGTACTAAATCAGGAAATCCGTTCTGCTTCTTGGAGTATTGTTGTCCTTTTGCCAGCCTGCGGGTGCCAAGGCCAGTCCTACCTCAAAGGACATTTTCATCAGCCTACAAGAAGAAAAACCAACTCTTCTGTTTCCTTACCAGAAGGACAGCTTTGACAGCACTGTCCAGGAAGATAAGGAGGCTTAGCAGGAGCAAGATAGTAGCAAGTAGGTTCTCAGATGACTCCGTGATAGGAGAGTTACTATTGGAGAACTTTTCCCTGGGCCAAGCCACATTCAGAATAGTCCGGAGACTTCAGTCATCTTCTCTTTCATTTCCTCGCTGCTGCTGGCAGGACCACCAAAGAAAGGTGCTCAGATGATGAACTGGATGACCTAAGCCATTGTGAAAGACACAGGTCAGCATTACAGAATGACTCGAACTGCATCACACAGCCTATGGTTGAACAAAAGCGTGATGGGAGAAGGGTTCAGTGAAAAAGGTTTTGCTAAGCTCTTCTCTTTAATAGACATTTCCCATCTTTCTGTGTTTTTGTGAACAGCCGTTTCAGTCCAGTGACTGTGTTTCTGAAATGCTACGTACTAATGTTTGAAGTCTGACAACATTCAACAGATGTAAAGTTGTTCTTTACAAATATATAGGTTCTGTTCCATACATTAAACATTAATGCATAAACAAGCAATTATTGTCTGCAACCCATATTATGTAGAGAGACCTCCAAGGAAAAGAGTCAGATGTCTGCAGAAAGCAATTACCTGTCAGTAAGTGATATCGGTCCTTTTGAGTCCATATAAATCCCACTGCGCGTTACAGCAGGAGCATGGCAGACAGCTGTCCTGCCAAAGAAAAGAAAAGAAAGAAAGAAAGAAAGAAAAAGAGTGTATTTTAACTTCAGTTTTAGTCATTTGAGAACAGTTTGAGCCGCTGCATTACATCTGCATGTTACCGACTGCAATTTTTATGGTCTATTTTAAACAAACTGTATCTCCCTTTGCTGCAGTGAGCTGTACTGCAGGCGAGCAGAGGAGGTGACCGAACCGGCTGACAGCGGCTCAGAAAAGGACGTTTGAACTTACGCCTTTCTGGGGACGGCACAACTGTCATTAAATACCATGGGAGGCTTTGAAGAAAATCCGTTGGTTGAGTTTTGCTTCACAGCGTTCCCAGGAACTGAACGTTATCATTCTCCTTACCTGGAACAACAAACCAAAGAATGCAGTGCTGCTGCTGATTTGCATTTAAGAAACGCTAATGACAGAAAGCGTTCAGTATCAGACGAAAAGCATTTCTTAATACACCATAAAGGAGGAGAGACTTAACTGACCCGGGTATTTAACAGGCAGTCTTCAGCATTTTTCTATTACTACGACAAACTCATCATTGGCTCTCAGCACATACGTACCTCACGTGTTACCGCCTGCAAAAGATATACTGGACAGCAAAGGGTAAACTTTCCCTATTCACAGTTAAGAGCATTACCTTAATCTTTTATCTAGGCCTGCTTTTCAGTGGCACTTGATACAGGAGCTATACCAAACACTTCCTTGAATACATAAAGCCAGAGATTGAGTTACACACGACCGAAGATCTGTGCCGCTAGTAAGACAAAAGCTCCTGTATTACCTGGCACATGCCTGCTAAATTATTGAAGTGTCTCTTCAAACTGAATGTATTCACCGGATAATTAGTCAACAGAAGAAAACGGTCTCTCTTTACAAAGCTAATGTTGACAGGTATTGTGTCTTTTATGCACTGTAACAAAAAGTATTTGCAGAACTGATGCAACACAGACATTTGGAATTACTGTGTCCATGCGAAAGCGTTCCCGAGGCACACGGCCCCTCTGCGATATCGCCTCGGTCTCCTATTACTGTACAAGCAAATCCTAAACAGTGCAAATTCCTTTTACCTAACGTACCGCTATCCCCAATTCAGAAGCAGGTAACCGGTGCAAATAAACACAGGTTTGCTTTGCATTAACGGAACCAGTCGGATCAACCCGAAACAGCCGTCTGCAGCCCGACTCCCGCCCCGTGCTGCGCTGCGGCGTCCAGCGGGCGCTGCCGACACATCCCTGCCACTTCTCAGTCACAACACTTGTAGCTGTAACATCCCGGTGTGTCACTCCAGCGGGTGTATTCCTGTGAGCTTGTTTCCTGATGGGGATTCTCGGGAACGCAGGCTACTCCGTGTGTACACAGAACACACCGCACAATGGAAACACTCACGTCTGTCGGCCGAAACGCTCCCTGCCAGCCGGCTGATGATGTTGCTGCCTTGATTCTGACCCAGCGAGGGAAGAACAGAAGCAGTTTCCGCATGTGAAATGGCTGTCCTATTGCCGAGAGCAGCACGACGGCCTCTGTACTGCCTGTGTATAAACACAGCTTACCTGGAAATAAGAGTAGATGTTCGACCACGAGCTGTACGACAAAATACACGGTTCTACCAACTCCAACTCACAGCCAGAGGTGTGTGAAGACAACATTCTGTCAATGCAGATATTACTGTTTTGGGGTGTTTTTTTAAACTACGCCTGTCACTTAATACTGAGAGGACAGACGGGTTCTTTTAGAGATGGCACTAAATTGTAGTTACAGTAACAGTAGTAATAGTTACAGTTAAAGCTTTGTTTTCTTAACAGGATATTATGATTTGTATAGCACAGAATTTACAATTAAAATGGCACAGACTGTCTACAAGCAGGATCAGTGTGGTACAATCGATAAGTAGCGCAACACAGAATTTATAATACAACTTATAATTTCTAATCACCTGGGCCCTCTGCAGATCGGGTCAGATCTTGATACAAGGTTTTCTGTGTTAATAGACAATCATAATTTAGACTCAAAAAAATCATGTAAAAGGAGTCAGTCGCTCAGTCCTCGGAGGAAGCAGCCGAGGCTGGAGGCGTCCCTTGGCACGGCTCTCACTGACCAGCAGCAGTTCGGGTCCGAGTTCCCCACTGAGGGCTTGTGACTGCTTGATTTTATAGACAGTGCTCCGGGTGCTGTTACGGTCCCCTGTTCCGTGCTGGGGCCATCACCGCCGGGTGCCTGGGACCTTCAAGGCTGGCAAGGAAGGGAGTAACCGGACTGGTGCCCGGGAATCTTGAAGCCAGCATGGAGAGGAAGAAGAAATCTGTTTGGTTTGTCTGCTTGGTTCACAGGACCTTCAGGGCCTGATAACGCGGGAAACGAATACATGAGCCGCTCGGTCTCAGCGAAGAGCTGCTTGCCTTATAAAATGGCGTTAGTTATGCTAACCACATCACCAGGGCTCGGGAGCAGGGGCTAGCGGTCACGTACGCCCCAGGGACAAGATAGCTACACACGGTAAATAAGCGATTTAAAAAACGTACTCAGATCTTGTCATTCAAGACTATTTCTCCCTTTCATTATCTTGTGTGTTTCCCAGCTTTGAAGAGGAAAATAAAGAAGGCCTTGCATTTCAAATTTTTGGTAAAAAAGCACCCTTGTTTGTAAGTAGCTTATCGCTGAGCTTAGCCGTTTGTTTTCTAGTGAAGAATTTTTATTGGCTTTTTTCTCTCTTCCTTCAAGAAATGCAGTTTAGGAAAAAAAAACCTAGAGCTGCTTACCAGTTTTAGACCTACAGGCTGCTATGATAGGGGTATGAAAACTAGTCTAATTTATTAAGGTTTATCTTTGAAAGGGAAGCTAATTAGAACACTAGTAGCTGACTGTCCAGCTCCTATATTAACTCACTCAGCTCCACCCTCATCTAATCTGAACTTGTAAATTAAATGTCTGGTCCCCAAAGCTTAGACAGACAGACAGATGTCCCTCGGAGCAGCTAGAAGAGCACGTCATAGTTTGTTCTAAAAAAAGGGTCTTGGTTTACATTATGGATAGACATCATGTACACTCCTGTAAAACTCAAATTAAAGAGTATTTCCATCTTGTATGTATTTTCTTCTATTCTCTGAGTATTTGGGGATAGGTTGATATTAGAAATGTCTGTATTTGGGCTATAGCACAGGCGCTGCGCTCCATGGCGAACTCCACCGGAGCCAAGCGTGCGGCAGAGCACGGATGCTGCAGGGGAGGCTTTCGCCAAGAAGCCATCAATGCTGCCACCTCCCGGCACAACAGGAGACTTACAGCAACGCCTTGAAATTGCACGTTTACAGCGTTTCGTGGATACTGCAACTGCTGGTGTAACAATTTTATAAAGGAATTGTTTTTATTCTGAATTCGTTCCATTCATTATTTCGCGTTGCAGCCCCCGATGAAGCCCCTCAGCTGGCTGGTAAGCTGAGCAGCCGAGGGGAAATGCTATACGTAGTGAATCTCCGTCAAAAACTTTTGAAAGAAGGTAAGTTAGTCTCAATGCCAGACTGCAAATGACACTTGGCTAGCAAACCTGGAGACGTACAAACCTAACAGCGTAAACCTTAGCACTGCATTTTGCCCTGGTTCATCTCTACAAACAGCAAAAAGAATCCAAACAAGAAATAAGTGGCTTTTATCATTTCGAAGGCCAGATAGCGCACACCTTTTGAGACTGGTTCGATCCAATTCCTTTATAGCAGACAGTTGCCCAAACACCTCGTCTGCAAATAGCACTTAATCACAGCTAAATTGAACTAGGCCTAAGCAATAATTTTACTGAAATTTCCCAGATAGACCTAACCCCATCTCTATCCCAAATCCATACTTCTCTGGAGAATGACTCAGATTAACCTGGCGAGGAGCTACGCTGGAGCACTCACCAACTCAGCTATTGCATTTCATAGATGGTTAATTAAGATCCTCTGTCTGACTGCTTGCCATTGTGCAAACATGTCTCTTTCATTTGTGAAAGGCTTTAGCAGACAATCTTTTTGTCAATTGCTTAGTTTTCTGAAATACACTTTATTAAACCAACATGCAAGGCCACCAACATGTGAGACTAGCAGGAGGAAGGTTAAGATAGCTTATGTGAAAATGTTTATAAGATGTCCCCATTTTGGGGAATGCTTAACTGAGTTTCTGTTTATGCCAAAGATAATTTTTCTGCAATAAAACACAAACATTGACAGCAAGCTATCACCCCACCCCACCCTGTTATTTTATTAATCTAGAATTCCTACTGTTAGCTTTGGGTACACACTAGAATCTTACACTCTACTTCATTCAGTTTTTGGGGCAGGTAACTGCCACAGGACAGCGAGTTAATACATTTCCAGGACATGCACTAACACTTATTCGTGGGTGAATATGCTCTCACTACATGTTTGATGCTTGAAGGGAAACAGCTGTATGTACTTTACAAGAGAACCTCACAGTAATTGCAGGGAGAAGTAAATTGCCAATGCATTCTCTTAACTTGCGCAATGGAAAACAAATCAGTTCGAAGTTTGACTCTGTCCTCCCAACCGAATATACCTAATGTGCACAGCAATGCAATGGAAGATACGTCCTTCTAAAATTAGTCTGAACAATTAATGTGATGACTAAGTAATTGTGAAACCTCACTGACAGATAAAAAGAAATTGATTCCAACAGAAAAGTACTCAACATATTAACTATATTACCAAACAAGAGGCTTACCAGTGCTGGCTTCATAATGAAAATGTATTTTGGCCAAACTTAGTATCCACTTAAACAGGTGCAACTCCATTGGATCCAGTAGCAACATAGATTCACTCTAGTTCAGCAGGTATTTTCTCATCATACATTGTTAAGTATTTAAATAAAGAAACAGATTTTTTTTAAACAAGAAACAGACGATACATTCCATTCTTCCCTATTTACACCAGTGGGAGTTCTGCACACAGGAGATTACAATTTTTATTTTTTTTTTCCCTCTCCATCTGTGACCACAAACACTTAACCTTGAGCCTGCAATTGCTTGGTGGCATTCCTTTGACTGGGAAGTCTGGAAAAATGTGCTAACAAGCAAAGATTATAGCATAACACTCACAATCTTTAAAAAAAAAAAAAAAAAATCAACAAAACCAAAGAAATGTTTGAGCAAATGACCGGCTATTGATGTAACTGCTGGGAACTCTTTCCTATCTTAAAGAAAACAAAGAGTCCATGAATGTGAAACCTAAAACCATGTAAAACATAGAAGGAGCAGGCAAAAAAAAAAAAAAAAAAAAGACAATCCATCTTGAGAAATAAAACCCAGAATAGAGCACCTCTACAACAACAGCAGAGTATATTTCATGGACTTTCCTCAACTATATACCAAACAAGAAATACACACCCAACAAAACCTGATGAACATCATAAAGTGAAGAGTCAGAAGTTAAAAGGACCAGCAGGCTAGGGAGAGTTTGCACATAGTACGATTCATTCGTACTAACGACAAATTGTCAGGTGCTTGGCTGTTGATAGCCAGGAACTTGATTCATTCTTATAAAACAAAAGGCCTTTCCCACTAGTCCACTTCATTCTTTGACGTAAAACCATAGGAATCATTCATAAAGAAATAGCAACTGGAGAATGCATTAGATTTCCAGCTCAAGCAGCTGGAAGAAAAGTACTTCACTTTCAGAAAAATATATCTGAATTACAGTGAAAGGACAAGAAACTGCTTTTAGAAGTGAAGCATGCCACCTTGCCCATGTTTTTATAATAAAACTTTTGAATAAAAAAAAGCATTTAGTAAAAATTTTATTTGAAATGTAGCATGAATCCATAACCATAAGTGTTACAACATACAGTTTTACAGAGAATTTGTACAATAGGACAGGTATTTTTATACATGCGCCCCCTCATTTTTATTTAGTCGTTACCAAACAGTTGAACAGGAATAATAAGCACTCACTTCTAAAAAGAAAACTTTGGCATGTATACAACTGGCTAGTTAAAAGTAAACAGTGGTAGATTCAAGTCAGAAAGAGACCCACTTGCTTCATTTCACAGCATTTTTGATCAGGATGAAACTCACAAGCACTATTTTCTAGTTAATACAAAAAGGAGTACTTTTTTTTTTTTCAGTCCAGAACCCCATTAAGGGACAAAAACAGGCTAAGAGAGATGTAAACGAACCAACTTTTAACTATAAAAGGTGTCAGTTTTAAAGCAGTTCAGGCCACAAGTATTTTGCGCACACTGGTTTGGTCATGAACAAAACAAAACCTTTAATGGTTTGCTCATATTACTTAACTATGTATCGCTTGGCACAACTGGCAATTTCTCCTTCAAACTAGAAAAAAGCACGAGCACTGTTGGCTCAAAAGTCATGTCCATTGCTGGAGCATAAGAAAAAACTAAAGCAGAATTTGCACTGTGCCCATCTTCTGTCTCGAGTTTGTCACTCCTGTTGACCACTTTACATACCTACCAAATTCATTCAGAAAATGAGGGAAAACAATTTGCAAGGCATTTCTTCCTGGCATACAGAAGACAGTATTTCCATTTTAAAAATCAGAAAGCAACAAAGAACCCCTGAATAATAAGTAATAACAAGCCTCCTTTGAGAAGAATTACTTGCAATTCTTCAAGTACTTACAAAAAATACAGTATTTATACAACTTCTCCAGAACAATTAACATATTTTAATATAGTACTAATAAAATAAATCCATAGATACAAATGGTTGCACTTTAAGCAGGAATATCTAACCCAGATTTAGATTTTGCTGCAATTTCATTATTGCTGTGGAACAGACAGTGGTTAAGTCACGTGAATACTAGTCTTTCTTTCTTACACACATCAGAATATCTAATTTGAAAAATGTTCTCCAGCAAGTTAGAATACATTTAATGTAATTTTTACAGTTCCTGCTAAACGTTAGCGATCCAAAGTTGACTGAACCGTGGTGCAACAGGGCACAAATGGCAGAAGAGCAGTGGAGTAGAGGCAGGAATGGCAGAAGACAGTAGAGCAACACATATCAGGCTCATACTCACTACTTCTTATTCCTAGGCTTTAGCTCTTCTGCCGCATTTCGCAGAAAAATGTAGTTTTTCTTTTGTGGATTATAAAATTCATGACCCTAAAAAGAAAAATAAACTGTATTTACTCTCTTCAAAGAAGAAAATATCAGCATTACCTTAAAATGTAAGAATATGAATATTACACAAGTTTGGTTTATTAAGACTTAGTCTTGAAGATTTTTAAGACCAGATATTGGGCAACATCGGTGGATTAGAACAGGTTATTTTAACAAGTAATTACAAGAACTGTGCATATGAAGTAAAATTTAAGGAATGTTCATCCGTTTTTAAGGTATAAAAAAACTTTTCATAAAAAAATAACTACATATGTCTAAGCTCTATAGATGCAGCATAAGAGCTCAGTATGATTATTTTTTTAAAATATCATTCTAGGCAGAGAAGAAACAAACTTTAGTGGCCACCCACTTTCTCTTTATATTTTCTATCTTTTAAATGAATTAAGGTCACATTTTTTCAAAGCAAACCCCAAGTTCTACAGGCAACTGCAAAAATATCTGTTCCCCAATCCAGATGCAAATATACTATTTTGCATATTGACATTATTTGCATACACATTACCAACTCAATACACAAGTATTCAAACCAGGGAGAGTAAACACTAAGCAAGCTATCAGAAGTCCAACACTCAACTTGAAAGTTAACAACTCTACTTGACAGAAGTGGTTCTACAAAGGATATTTAATACTTAGTACCTAATGGTTTTACTACTTAATATTGGTTTACAGGTCAGAAGGATACCTCAGTACACATCTACCACTGCAGTCTACCCAAGCATTTGGAACAGAATACATCTGCCCTAGCATCTAACAAAGCTATCTTACTTTGGGCAGCACCCAGACTAGATACAATGCAGTAAATTAAAATTTTGCCCTCTGTGGCATGCAATCCAGTTCACCTGTGCAGTATCTGCATTCATTTCAGTCAAAACCACAAGAAGTATTATCCTCAAATTTAAAAGCAGGAAAGTAATACTTTCAATGGAAGTTGCCACTCCATTAAAATCGGCTACTTTTCAGCCTTGCTACTTGCTTAAGATATGAAGAAGTATTAATTCTCCAAATACGATGATTTGTTGTGATTCTCTTGCATCTTTATGATTTATTGTCCAGTCAAGTTTGGAAGAGAAATACATAAATAAGTACCACCAGCAAGCTGCAGTGAATGGTACTGGAAATTCAGTACATGGCATTCTAACACTGGTTTAAGTGGTTATAACCACAGTCACAGCTTTTTTTAAAGGTAAAGAGAATCTGTAGAAGCAGAGGTGTGCATTTCAAAGAGATTTGTGGGAACCTGTTAGGGTGCCACATTCCTAAACAAAGCTATTTTGCAAATGTGGATGAGCAAAATGTAAATTACGTGATTCAGAAGTTATTCTGGTTGCCTAACGCACATTCTGCTCTGGGGAGTGTCATGGGGCAATCTTATCCAACTGAAGCTAAAAACCAAAGAATTACTTCAGTGTTAAAAAACGACCATTGTAAGTTTTCTTGCATACTTGTGAAATTAGGAGGACTCAGCTACTATTTATAAAGAACAGTGAAAGCCTTAGGTGAAAAGGATAGTCTCCTATTCGTACTTGCAGCTGACAACTGAGTCTAAACCTTTCTTACCTTTGACCAATCATAACTGGAAGCATACGCAAATATATTGCCATTATGGTTGAAACAACAAGCAGATATCGGCTGGTCAAGTTGTTCTGATGTTTTTAGCTTCGTTCGTGCATCTTTATCCCAAAAGCTGAATCTACCATCAGATCCTACTGTTGCAAGAGTACCATGGACAGGGTGAAATGCAATCCCATTTACCTGCAGAATCATAACAATTACAATGTAAAACGCCACACATACGAACAGGTGATGGGAACACTCACAACACATATGCTGAATCCTCAGAGAGTAAATACACAGCAAAGATTACTTTTTTTTCAACTAGATACAGGGTTGGGGTTTTTTTAAACTGTTTTCAGATATGTCCTTTGGAAAAGAAACATAACCAAGTAAAAGACAGCAAAGCAACAAGGAAAGCATCACCTTTTTGTAGTACCTAAAAATTCAATGCATAACCCCATTACACAAATAAAGTATTGTTTCAGTATCAGCAAAATTAACAAGTATCAATTCCACTAAGATGAATCAATGACTGGCTGATCTGGTACTCGTTTTGAGAAGTGCAAAAATTTAACTTTTCTCTTAAGGTGTAACTATGACTGGTCTTTAAACCTATGCCTAAGATAACGTTAGGCAAGACCAAAGGTCAAGGAGAACAAACAATTAATAGCCAATTTTACATTAAGAGTGTATATTGCCCTGTATAAATGATACAGCAGTGTACGCTGAATACTTACAGCATAGATATCCTGAGGTGCTGACGTGTTTGTTCCATTGGAGCGATGACATTTAAAAGTGAAATTATCTTTTGCACTGCGGAGGGGACAAATTTTTAAAAAAAAAAAAAAAAAAAAGAAGTCTTTTTACTTTCCTCATTGTAAACTGAGCAATGCAGAAAGAATGTTTTATTAAATGATACTTACGGATTTGGGGGGTTGATATAATGAATAGCTACTCTTCCTTCAATACTTCCGAGGGCAAATCCAGTAGGTTTGTTCACTTTGTCTTTAAAAATAGCAACACAGCGATGCTAAATTTGAGAAAGAGACAGAGGATTTGAGACAAAGACTTGAGGGCCAAATTTTCTGAATGCTGTTTGTTGACACAAAACATCACATACATCAATGCAAAGTAAAGCAAAACCACAAACAAGGTCAAATTCTATTGAGAACTTGGGCAAAAGTATTTACCTTTCTAAATCCTTATGATGATCAGCAATAGATCAATGGCAAACCAGGACATGTGCCATACTAATATAAAGTACTTTGGTTTTGAAACATTGCTTGTTTTTACCAAAAAACAGCAAACCCAAAACTTCAACAATCTGTACAAATACGCCTGTGATTAATATTATCATTTACCTGGTGTTTAAGAGGAGATTCTATTCTTCTAAATTCAGAAGGTTGGTTCTCTAACTGATAAACTATCAAACCCCTTTCTGCGGTGGCCACAGCAGCCATAGGATGAACCTGGATAATGTTGTAAAATAGGTTGAGAGAGACACACTTGCATTAATAGCACAGCAGAGATTTCAATTTATTATTTCAGAGAAATCCCTGAAGAAGTTAAAGGAATTAGACTATTTTCTGAGGGGAAGAGAGGGAGGGAAAGGGGAAGAAGAGAAAGAACAAAGTTCATTTGTAGACATATCTTCAAACCAAACAAATAATTTCTTCCCTGCCATTGAGAAATGGAACATAATAAAAATCTTCTAATTATTAGCTGACCCTTCCAATGTGAATTGCAGTAGTGGTAACACAAACTCATTCAGAAATAAGGGCAGGTCAGTCCTAGTGCTGAATTGGTTTCGTGATGTTAAAGGGATACTAAGTGTGTTTTGTATGCTGGAAATACCTATTTTCCAGAGCCTGATCAAAATAAATTTATGTTTTATTGCTAAAATCACAAAGATCAAATGCTATTCTATGATACTGTATTAACAGCTGGTATTTAGTGCTAACCTCCAGAAGCCTCAAGCGCTGCCAGCTTATTCTTACTCCCAGCCATCTAGCTGACATTAGTTTACTGTATATCGTTGCTTACCACATCTGCACAATAACATCTTTCAGGAAGCTGCAATGTCATCATAGGTGTTGGTGAACGGGTATCCCAGAACTGATGGAAACAGAGAAATGAACAAACTTATGCCTGGAGTTGTGGACACAGCATTTAAATTACTTTAGTAAACAGAATGCAATTGTTACCAAGTTGTTTCATTCTTGTCTACAGTCAGAATACTGCAACCCTCTGTGAAATGAGCCTATTTCATTAATCTGTTTGGTTTTTTTTGTATTCGTGTATAACAAAGTATTTTCATTTCACATAAATATTTTCATACAAGGATTAGTAGCCTTGTGTCCATTTGTTCAGGTAAAAATCGTACCTTCAAAGTTTTATCCCAGCTTCCTGTCATCACACAGCTGTAATTTGGTGCTTTAATCCAATGGATAGTCTTCACAGGAGCATCATGCTGAAGAAAAAAAGGACAAACACACGTACATTTTACTAAGATAACAGTCTGCATTTCCTGTTCACGCTGCTCACATTTTTTGTATATATTTACACTTTTTATCCATTCAAGAAAAGTGATTCACTATTTTAGCCACAGCAGTTACGATAAAGGTTGGTCATGACCTTATTGTGTTGTTTAGGTGCTGTAAAATCGCCCACATAAGGAAAAAAATGGTTCCCGACACAAAGAACTACAATGAAGTTATGCTACATAGGACGACGGTCACAGCAGAAATATAAATTATGAACACCAGGACTTTCTATTTATTTATAAAGGATATTATCCGTCATGCTAAAAATCAACACTTTAATAGAATACACTATTTATTGCAAACTAATATAAAAACCAGCTTCTTCTGACAACAGCTAGAGAAGGCAGGCCTATGTTAATTACACCAACAAGATTTTAAAGTCAAGGCTGAGAATCTGAGTTTTATCACCTCAAATAATATAGAAGAAGCAATCATTAAAAGGACTGACTCTCTTAAATTATATAACTGGTAACTTTTAGTTATATTAGTTTATATATTTAGTATATTTAGTTTGTATTATATAACTGGCAATTTTTAGCCACCGTAACTACATATTCTATAAAAAGGAAATTCTAAATTCTATGAAAAGAAGATTGTAAATTGAGAATGTAAATTACAATCCCTATTACTGCTGCAGCAGAAAGCTGGTATTTGTGAGTGAGTCCAATGACTTCTCAATTTTTTTCCCCCTATAATGCAGCAGGGTGACATAGTGAGATCACAGCAGCAATGGAAAGAGCTCTCTTAAGTAAAATTGAGGCAACAGCTGCACAGGTTATTCAAATCACTTTGATTGAAGGTCTCCCTATTCACGTGCACTTCATTATTTCAAAAATATTAAAAGCACCCTACAACCTGTTCTTCATATACTAGTATCTACTTCAGAAGCACTAAACATTAGCTTAATTGCTAATAAAGGTAGCTTTTAATCAAAACAGAAAAGGAAAAAAAAAACCCACCTAATAGCTTGGGGCTTGCTTACTTACTTGTGCAATCTGAATAGCTTGATTACTGTTGAGATCCCACATTTTGGCAGTTTTATCACAGGAAGCAGTAAATACTTTACTCCCATCCTAAAAACATGAAAAGGACAAGAGATTAAATAGCTCTATCATGCAGTATCTATTGAGAAAACTGTGACATCTTATTCTCTTCTAGTAATGGCATAATATTAATGTAACATCTACAGGGATTGCAAGACAATGAAGAAACATAAAAATGGAAATTTACAATTGTATGTTGTAAAAGAGAAAATTGTGCTAGCTATTTTTAGCTTTAAATACATTCTTACTTTTAAACTCACTTTCACCCTTCTTACGCCCACGTTAGTCTGTTCTATTAGGACATGCTTATAATGTATTTACAGTAACGTAAGTCTATACAGTAATCATGGGCTGCATCTACATGTGGCACCCGTGTCTGTCTGGAAACCACATGCCAATTTATTTAGGGTTTTGGTAAAAATTGTTTATTTATTTTTACATACATCACTCCAGCAGCCATCTAGTACAGGCCCTGTGTGCATCTGCTGAGCCTTTGGAATTGTCTGTCCATTATCCTGAACTTCCCAGCAGCGAACCTGTAACAGGAAAAGCATATGCAGACATAACATATTAACACTAAGAACTTAAAAGACTTCTCTTCTTGAAGATCCAAGTCTTAGTTTCTCCAACAAAAAGTATGAGGAGGAGGATTCGGGGGCATTGGTGCGTGAGAAGTTCAACATGATCCAGCAACATGTGCTCACAGCCTACAAAGCCAACAGCATCCTGTGCTGCATCCCCAGCAGCGTGGCCAGCAGGTTGAGGGAGGGAATTCTGCCCCTCTGCTCCACTCTCATGAGACACCACCTGGAGTGCTGCCTCCAGCTCTGGGGCCCTCAACATACGAAGGACATGGACCTGCTGGAGCAGGTCCAGAGGAGGCCACGAAGATGATCAGAGGGCTGGAGCACCTCTCCTATGAGGACAGGCTGAGAGAGTTGGGGTTGTTCAGCCTGGAGAAGAGAAGGCTCCGGGCAGGAGTTATTGCAGCCTTCCGGTATCTAAGGGGGCCTAGAGGAAAGCTGGGGAGGGACTCTTCAACAGGGAGTGTAGTGATAGGACGAGGGGTAACAGTTTTAAACTGAAAGAGGGGAGATTTAGATTTGATATTAGGAAGAAATTCTTGACTGTGAGGGTGGTGAGACTCTGGCTCACGGTGCCCCGAGAAGCTGTGGCTGCCCCATCCCTGGAGGTGTTCAAGGCCAGGTTGGACGGGGCTTGGAGCAACCTGGGCTGGTGGGAGGGGTCCATGGCAGGGGGGTTGGAATGAGATGATCTTTAAGGTCCCTTCCAACCCAAACCATTCTGTGATTCTACAATTATGAAACACCAAGCTTTTTTTCAGAACTAGTGAAACCTTATTTTCTCTGATTATGGTCCTTTTATCTGTACAACCACAATTGAACCCCACAACTTCAATCCCACCTCAAAAGTACCTTACAATCACATAACACCGCCCAGTCCTCTCCTGGAGAACCCTCAACCCTCAGCTAGGAAGAAGCTGCCTGCTGCAGGCTACCAGCCAACAGACTGAACAGATCAGTTAAAAGAGGCGCTCACATTTGTCTTCCCCTCCCTGTTTGTGGCCATTAGGATCTCATCCTTCAATAAGGTTGTAGGAACTTAATCTTTTTGAGACTACACTGCGAAACTGGATGATTTACCACTGTGTTCATGGTTCTATCACCAGGCAAAGCATAACTGTTAGTCTAACCGTATACGAAAATGAAGCTAAAAACCAAACAAGCAGGAAAAAGAAAAATCAAAGCAATAAAAAAATCTAACACAGAGAACACAGAGTACAAATTCTGAGCTGAATCTTAAAACACACAGGTAGAGGAATGACTTATCTGAGGATCACAACTGAATTTCTCAGTTGAAGCAGCTCAGCTAGGTCAAACTTTGTGCCTGGGCACCAGACACAAAGAGGAAGATTTTTAGGTGCCCTGGCACAAATTTTTAGGATCACATTTTGCAGTGTAGGCACTAATACTCCCACTTAGTCATCTGTAGGCTTGATTGTGAGTACTTACATCGTTTGCCCATGATCCTGCAATGAGGAAATTACCCGGCAATGTCGGCGGACTAAATGCTAAACAAGATATGCTGTCATCAGGTGGAGATGTTACTTCAATATCCTACAGAAGACAAAATTACCCACATTTGAAAACTGTGTACTAAGATCTTATTACTTCCATAGGGTGAGTTAGTAGTACTGCTGTGACACGTTAAAACACACCATAGGAACAGTGGTTCCCACGTGGGGTAATGCACATACCTTCATTGGATTATGGTTATCTGCAGTCGTACTGCCAAACATGCTGGTACCCCCAGTGCCAAACCCCGATGTTGATCCAAACAGACTCATCTTTGCCCTGCAAACAAGACAGGAAAAGGCTTACTGAGACTTGCAAGGCCCTCAAGCATCCCCAGGGTGTCTCACCACAGCCACTACACCAGCACACCCCCTCAGCCCACCAGGAAGGCACCCAGGGATATAGAAATATACGAAATTATTTAAAAAAAAACAAAAAAAAACAAAAACAAAAACACACACTTCCCGTTGCAGTTGGATCCCTGACACTCCCCGGCCGGCCACCCTGCCACCGCTCTCAGGGGTCCCTCTCCGGCCGTCACCTGGCGAGAGGTAACACCGTCCCCCAACCCCGCCCCGACACCGCCGGGCTGCGCCGCC
>VZSZ01001044.1:817240-861142 GCA_013398815.1 Ibidorhyncha struthersii
GTTAACAGGAGCGGGACCGACCGAGGCGGCACCGTCCAGGAGCGCGGGGCGGACCCCGGCGCCCACCCTCACTCACCCGTGTGGCGGGACCACTCCGGCCCGCNATAAGTCTGCTGAAAATACTGTCTGTGACATCCGTGGTGGTGACTCTGTAGGTCAATTTTGGAAGTATTTTCTATGCCATTTGGTTTCCTCACATAAGATTTATGGTACGCTTTTATCATCGCTGTTTCCTGCGGCCTTTTACTGCTTTAGAGCCAACTAGATAAAGAAAATGAACGAGGGAGTCTGCTATGATGCGCATCACTAACGGGATTGTTTATTAAATTCTTAATCAGTCACAGCTGCTTGCTTACTTGTTCATTGAAGACAAATAGTAATTCGGTTGCTGGAACATTTCTAGCTGCTTGAGATAGGCAGTAACGAAGAATTCTTTCTGACTTTTCAGCCTGAATTTACAGTGCACACAAAATGCCACAATGCTGTACTTAAAATAATTTTCAAAAGGAGGCACGTGCAGCAAATTGTTAAGAAAGTCTTTTACTGTCTTCAAAAATAAATGGCTGGTACAGCATCATCTTGTGCTTTTAAGGCAGAAGGCAAAGCAATTCCTTGATACATTTATGAACTTAACATTTTCTGGCCAGAAAGAATATATTTCATTACCTTTTTATGTATGTACCATTGCATTTGGCATTGTTACAGTGCACAAGCCACAGAATGGACTCAACAGTATTCTGTAAAAAATCGTAATTTCTCTTACATTTTGAAAGAGGAAAAAGAGATAATGATAACCTAGACACAGTGATAAAGAAACCTAACAAAAAGGTGAAGCATACTCCTCTGTCTCTGCGTTTTCTCCACGCACAGTTAACAAAATAAGTCAGTATCAAGGAAAACATTTCATTTGCAAACAAGAATTCACAGCCATCCACCAAATTGCAGTTTGTTTGGTAAATAGACTCTGGAAAGGTAATCCGATGAAAGAGAAGTTAAAACTTGAATTTCAGCCTTAAGTTTAGATGCTGCCATAATTTCCAGCTAAAAAAAAAAAAAAAAAACAGAAAAGAAAAAATTAAGGCGTGATGCTGTAGCAGCCTGATCCAGGGTTAGGTAATTATTTAAATAAGAATGACACTTGGTGGATATGCATGAGAACCGTAAAGTGCAAAATCCCCGTCACTGAGCTGAGATTCATTTCACTTATGTTCGTGTGTTCTCTAGTGTGTACTGCACAGTAACACAAACAATTTATAAGAGGAGCATAAACAGGAGGGAGAAGGTACACAATACCTTTTCTTCCTTTTGAACCATTTCACACAATAGACGCCTGAATTGCGATACATACTTTAAAAGCTACAGGCGAGATCAGAGATCTCGTACTGAGTAAGTAACCGCTGTAAGCGTTCCCCTCCTTGTAAAGACCTAACACATTCTGTAATATTTAGGAAAGCAGTAAAATCCCCTGTACAGCCTACGATCATCAGATGACTAAAGGCAGGAAAGCGTAAAAAGCTGCCGGTTCTGCCGTAGAGGCCCACTGACTCAGAGAGACGGTGGGCATGGGCTCTCTCAATCTGGCCGCCTTTTAGGGCTGCAAAACCTTACTGGTGCTGCTACACCAAGAGTTTCACAGAGAGGAACAGGATTGCATGAGACGGGATTTGTCCCGTGGGGAGTAAGAAATAGGAAACAATAGCTTTATACATACTTCTTTTTTCCACATTGGCTGACAAGCAATGTAAGGTCTCTTTTGTATACTTGCTAACTTATTTTGATCTTGCTTTGTAAATGGAATCAGGACATCTTTGCGTATATGTAATCTGAAAAGAAAATAAAGTTGTTAAATTTTCGCATATACTTAAAAAACATTTATTCCAACTTATTTCTTTATATTAAGCCAAAATAATATATGCAAAGAATAATGGATTTACAGGTCAGTTGTCCTTTTGTGCATTAAGTCAGAGTGCATTTCCTGTCTATGAAACAGAAGAATACTCCTGTTTCTTCTAGGCAAATAACTAACCTCTCAAGATCAGATGGAAGGAGACCAAGCCACTTTATAGATGGAACGGTGAGATGATGGGCCTCAAAAGACATTGACTAAAATAAGAAAGGTCAACTATAACATTCAGTGACTTTTAGTTTAAATTATTTGAGATATATGCCTTCCAAGGTCATGGTCAGGTTTTATTACGAAGATAGATAGGTATTTTCACTCAGAATGGTACAGGAGAAAATAGTGCAACTGAAGTTTACCATATCCCCTTGCTGGAAACCGTTGCTTCGCTAAGATGTGCACCCTTCAGCCTAAGACAGATTCTAGACTAGTCCAGTTTGGGCTGGTCTAGTCTGAATAGTTTTGTTTTGTTTTGTTTTCTTACAGCCAATATGAGTCTGATTGCCCAAAAAAAAAAAAAAATTAAGCCCGGAGGAGCAATGACAATCAAACCTGGAAATTTCTGGTATTTTCTGCTGGAAAGTACCATATAAAAATAGCCCAAACAAAGGTTCATCTGGTCCAGTATCATGGCTACAGTAAATACTTTACAGAAAAGTATAAAAACAAATAAGCAATTAATGATACTTCTCAGAATACTCCCCCTGCTCCCAATGGTTTGTGACTCCAACTTTCTGAGCCAGAAGTGGTGGTGGTGTAATAGTTGATTTTGCCGGGTTGCTTTTAGAATCCATGAAAACTTTTGTCATCTACAGCACCCTACAGCAAAGTATCACAGTTAAATTACATGCATAAAGGAATACTTCCATTTTTTGCAATTAACTTTGACATATTCTAGTTTCATTTGTTGCACCTGTTGCTCTGTAATTGAACAAAATAAACTTTCAAAGGAACCTGACAATTTAATTTAATCCTAGAAGATGGTGTTTCATCAGGTTTACACACTCCTTTGTAGGAGAGCTGAAAGCATGACAGCTCATCTGAAAACTTGGGAATTCTGTGTCCCTGGACAGCCTTGAGGAATATGTTATGACATATATTTGAACTCTGACATCACTGATGTCTGACAGTTTTCTGAAGTTGTTTTTTTTTTTTAAACTTCGGATGTTCTTTCTCCATTGGTGTACTGCACAGATCGCCTGTCTGCTCCTGCCCTCTGCCTTTACCTTAGTCTGCCTGCCTTCCATATTGTCTTCCTCTACCTCGTCTTTTAGCAGTGTAATATAATAATGCCTTCTTGTTCCCTTTGCCTCATCATCCATAATGTTCCACACTAACACATTCACATAAGTGAATTCTCACCCCAAAACAAAATCTTTACCAACATAACATGATTTTGTGGAGAGTCACCCATCTCACAAGTTATATCCTCCTCCTCCCAGGGTCCCTGCAGCCTTCATTTCTCTTCTAAGGTAGAAACAAAGCAAAATGGAGAACACTTTTCTGTTTGGACTTCCTGAAAACTGCCTGTGCAGCAGGGAAAAACTGAAATATGAATTAAATGAAACCCCTCTCATTGTTATCCAGTTTCTTTTTGTTGCAGGAAGAAGCCATTTCTGCAGATACACAAGGCCTAAAAAACACGTCTTTGTGTTGAAACAAACTGATAAAATGGCAGTAACCGTTCTAACAAAGGCTGTAACTTTTATACATTCCAGCTTCAAGGCAAAACAATATATTTGAAGTGGGAAAATTATACTCACCACAGATCCATATTTGTAGATGCACATTATTTCTACACCTAGGTTAGAGAATACCAAATGTCAAGTGTCTGTTTATCTGCAGGCCGGGCATGTTTAAGAAGATGGCATTAAGAATTCAATTTTATGGCATAACGGTTATGGCTTTATGATTAGTGAGGTTCTTTATGCTTTACAATTATTTTTAGAGTATGTCAAAATAATCAGAATTTGAGCATAATGTGTCACCTATATATAGTTAAATGTTTCACGCTGTCTGTGCATAGTCCTTTCAAAACCAAGGATAATCAGCTCTTTTACACATTGTCCAACATCTATCGCAAAAGTGTCTTTCTTTATCCTGCGTAATCCGTATCTCTTAATACTATTGCTTTGAGCAGCTGCTTCTCATTTTGCAGTAATTTTCCCCATTTCAGGTGGTATCAGTGTAGATACATAAGAGATTTTCTACATTTTGTGTATGTGAATTCAGATTCTGAATTCAAACAAAGGCATACACACTCAAATACACAGAATCCCTCATGAAATGAGGGAAATTTCAGACCTGCCGCTGATGTAACAGAATAGGACATCCAGAATGTGATGGACTTGTTTTAGGATTAACTTTATTCCTGCTGGCATCAAGACCTGTAGTTTCTAGCTTTTACTACTGTAAACTATTGGCATGAGTGCTGAATTATTAATATAAGTGTATGTGAAATATTTTAAAACCAATAAAAGACTTGAACATACTCTATTTTCTTCATGTCTGTCTGGCCTAAGGTTCATAATGTAGTTAAAATTTTTGCTTTACACCAAACTGAGCAACGTTTACAAAAGTTCCTGTTATTTCCCTTTATTTTACAAAAGGAATAGTATAGCCAAGAGCTGGAATTCTTGACAGAGAAACATTTTCAATGGTGTTTAACTCGATAAAGATATAGCTAGGACCTCCTGAGACTTTTAGAAGTAGTCAAGTGCCTAAGTCCCATTAAAATCAGTGGAATCATGCAATGGATCATAAAACTCCATTATCCATATCCTCATTTTTAGGCCCACAGGGACTTTCAAAATCTAGCTCTATTCTCAGCTATGAATTCTATATAATATTTTTTTCTTTTTTAGGTACAAGGTAAGATTCTTACTAACACCTCAAAGGACAACAAATTATCACAGAGGGTAAGGGTATATTCAGTGGGGTTGTAAAGCCAGTACTGATGTTTCAGTTAAACTCCTTCCACACTCCTAGATATATTCTGCATAAATCAGGAACCTTCTGATTGTGTTGGATCTGTATGCTGTGAGCACCTTCCCACAAAAGTGAGAAAAAAACATTCTAAACAAATTTTGCTTTCCTTCTATGTCATTGAACCTCTACAGATTTACCATGTGGATCTGCATCCATAAGGGTGAAAATAGGAATTTGAAAAGTATCCCACAGCTTTCTGACCAAAAGTCGTGTATTAAGATCTGGTACGCCTCTTCCCTAAGGAAATAAAATAAAAGCAGACAGTTTTAAATCAATTAAAACAGCATGTGGCTACATATGTGTTTACATTTGTCATTTGAAAGCAAGCAAACAAACAAAATGCTGGCAGAAATATTCCTCCAGCAGCTATTTTGCAGGGAAAGTTCTATGCTCCTATTTTGGCTCTGTGAGGAGGGAAGGAGGAACGGGCTGGGGAGCAGCACGGCACATGTCCTGGGTTACAGACGCTGTAGAAGTATCATACGTTCCTCTATTTAAGGAGTTAATTTGTAGTTCTGGGAGTTAATGTACAGCTGTACCTTGGTATCTGTATAAGCTGGTCTAAGAAGGCCACTTTTTTCTTTTCAAAAATATTTATGGCACTAATGAAACAATATAAAACAAGTTCTTGCTATGACTGACTATAACTGGACAGTATGTGGCATAGTATAAACGCTTCTCTCTCTTACGTATGGGGATATGTTTTTTCCTCATTGTGGGCCAGATTTGTCCCAGAACATGTAGGTATGCGTATTCCATTTACACATTCCTATTAATTCTCCAGACTCCGTAGCAATTTCAGTACAATCCAAAAATCAACCAATTCTGTTTCATTTGGGTTTGCTAAACCTAGGATCCCAAAGGACTCAACGGTTAATGTTTTCTGAGACTGAGTGGGGTAGCTACTTTGCAGCAGCACATGAAGTTCATAAGCTACCAAGCTCTAAGGAGATGTTTGGAGGAAATAAGCCTTTAGAATGTGTATTTTGTATTTCTATGAGGATAATAAAATTAAAAAAATATATTGTTAGACATGTTTCATATTAATTTTATTACGGTCTTTTGACCAAGTTGGAGCACCACTACAATGCTAAAGTATTATTTAAATTCTTATGTCTAGCTAGACGATATGAAATGTAAGATGCATACCGTAATCATTATACATGGGGACAATTTATTGCAGAAGTCATCATCCAGGAGTCTCTGAAAAGTTGCATCTTTTTCTACAATTAACATAAATTTGGCATGTGAGATTAAATCTTTTCTGTTAAGGCTAGCTGCATGTAAAATGATCCATCACACTAATCAATTAAAACTAAATGCTCTAAAATACCTGTTCTGGAGCCACAAGCAGTGTTCATGACTCAATTTCAGAGCCAACAAGCAAAGAAAAAATTACCAGAACATTGTTTAACTTGGAATATTCTTTGTTTTTACTTTATTTTTTCAGTCTACAACGAGAGTTCTTGCTCAAAGGATACTTTTAATTCCTTGAACATTAGACGGCACAGTGACTGCCTAAAACAACAAAAATGAGATTAATCATTTTAAATACAGAAAATGATATATTTTAAAATAACAACATTAGGTAATGAAGGACACAATTACATCCTGAAACAACCATTTATCTTCTATACGCAAGATCAGTCTTGACATTTTCACCTCATTATAAGTGTATTCAACCATTCACATCCTGCTCTATTGTATGGTTGTTTAGGAGTCCTCCTGTTATAACAAGATGCTTTTCAAAAGTGTTTGTGCTACTGTCACAGAAGTTTTTCTCATCAAATGGGCATTACAGAGATAACAATGTCTTAATTAATTATTTATCTGTCTTAGCCAGAAAAAAAAACTCAGCTTGGTGTGAAGATTGCAAATTTAATACAGGCTTAAAACATTTAAGTATCCTTTTTGAAGACCATTAAATCCTTTCTTTTATTAACCTCTAACCTGATTTTACAACGATTTTGGAGCAGCAATTTTAAGATATATTAATGTTTACTCTACATCTCATATTAGGATTGGCTCAAGCTGGCAAGAATATGGATAAGAAAACAGGAACTAGAGGAAGAACTTGGCAAAAGAGTATGTATATATGGAAGCGTGAGGTCCAGTTTTACTTCTGACTGCTAAATCACCTCCAGTCCCAGGGTGGAACAACTCAACAAAGAAAAATATGAAGAGCTGTAGAAGAGCATTAACAACAGGGGTCTTTATGTTCTGCCTCAAAACAAAGTACAGTAGGCGGCTAAGGTTATCTTTCCATTTTGAAATTACTGACTTAGGCTTACAATGAACACATTTTCCAGGAAATCATGACAGCAATTCTGTTCCTGCTTTCATATTCTGCACAGCTACAGGAAATCTTTTAGTACTAGATTAGTTGAATCTCATCTCCTCAAACGACTTTGGCTCTCGACTCTTATGAAACCATGGTTATAAACTTCTCTTTAGCTCAGTGCCACCTTTGATAAAGTTGACAATACAAGCCTTTCTAATGTCTGTCATTCCTGTATAAGTGATAATCTTGAGACCAAACAGCCTGATATTTTATAGTTTTGGTTGTACAGTGCTGGGCAAATGAAGACAATATCAACTCATGCTGATGGAGTATCATCATTAAACTTCCCTAAATGAGAATATAATTTGGGTCCAGCAAGAGATTTCTTTGTCTAATTTTAGAGGCTCCATTCAGTCTTTCATTTGTGCTGTTGCTACTACAGGAGTCTGCCCAGTGTTGTAGAAGCAGCTCATCGAGGACCATGTAAGTATGTTAACTCAGGCTGTAAGACTTGTTTTCGTACTCTGCCAGAAATTATTCTATTGTGACAGAAACAAAGTATGTTCAGAGTGCTCAGGATTCTTTGATTCAGAGCACTTACTTGACAGAACATTGTAATATAAAGCCTAAGATACACAATATATACACCTTCCTCTGCAAGGCTCTCACGGTAGGAGGTAGTGCTAAAATCCACATCCAAAGGATATATTCCTGGTGAGTATAGAGCTGAGCTTCAGAACTGCAATACAGTTGGAGCGATACTTTTTATCTCTACTTTTTCACCCAGGTTGTAATGTCTCAATTTGCCACAAGCACAGGTCTGTATAATAAAAGTATACAGTAACCTGAGCTACAAGAAGTGCAGCATATCACGCAAAGGTAGATGCTATGAATTACCATTACGGTTTTATAATACATACTGTTGTACCGCAGGTACAATTCACTTTTGTACCATCTTCCTCAGTGTAACTTAAATTACCAGCAACAAAACCTCTAGTTGTAGACAGCTGAAAAAAACAGTAAGGTGCATACAGTAAATTGGAAGTTACCTGCTGTTGTGTTAGTGTATTGCACAGGCAAACCAAGAAATCTCTGAAAAGAATTCTGACACGTAATAAGCAGTGATCGACTGCCATCAGCCTTTCAAACCCCAAGCAATGTTATTGCCCTCACGGATACAAAGGCATACTTACAACAAATTATGTTAACAACTGCATTTATAGATACAAAGGAATTCTTGTAAGGCATGAGATACAAGTAAATTTGAAAAGTTGGTACGTCTCTGACTTCAAATCTTCATTTAACCCCCAAGTTAGCAAATCATTTGAGTACAAATTGCTAAACAGATGTCTTGCACTCTGAAGTTTAAGCAGTGCCTTCACTTGGTAATAGCAAAAGGCCCTTAGCTGCAGTTTGTCCCAAATTCTTTGGAGCAAGCAAACTCTATGAATTTTCTCTAAAGAAAAAAATCTTTCCAGTGCTATGATAAACCATAATTAGGTTTAATTTGCACAAATGACACTTTTTATTTTAACTACTTATTTCTCACTGATAACTTTTATTTGTATTTCAGCTTTCAGTTCAATCTATATGATTTGGAAATAATGATAAAAACATTCATAATAAGCCACTTACTATATGTAGACTTCTCCGAGGTATCTTAAGCATGCAAGAAATGTCATTGATTATGTTGTCCACAACAGTTTGGCTACCAAACAGTAGTGTATCTGAATAATATATATCTCTATCAAGACAAAATATTGCATTCGTAATTATAATACTGAAACAGCTGTAGGCTCATGAGAATTTTATAGAAGGCACGGATAATCAAATCAACCTAAAGCATTTTACATACAGGAATCTGTTATCCTACGGGTTTGCATCCTACAGGCTGGTTTTCACAATAACATTCTTAAAATACAACTTTATTTGAAATTACAGAATGTAGTAGGTTACCTTTTGGTTGCATAAGTATTGCTCTGCACCATCTTATAGATCATAGATAATATTTTGAGCATCAGAGCTGAAAAGATACATTTTACAAAAGATGTTATCCATTTTCAGAAATGCATATACAATAACTTGTCTTTATATTGACACATATTTGTGTCTCATAAAATAAAACTTAGAAACATATATTTTAATGTGCTGTGAAAATACAGAGAAACTGTACTAATTAATAGAAAAATTAATCAGAAAAAATATGAGGGAGTTAAGTGAGGGAATGTATGCCCTGCTGTCCAGGCCAAGAAATTAAATGCCTGAGTTAGAATAAGAAATTAGTGTATTGTCCATATTCCAAGATTCCTTTACTAGCTAGCTTCTTGACGAAGAGTGGTGTTTTTACATTAAGACCTTTTGAAAAATGCCTTCAGCTGATGTTCATTCGGGGAGGGTAGAAACTGTAAGAATGCTGTATTAATTTCACTGTCAGTCACTATAATTTAATAGAGAAAAGCTGAAGACCTGGTCATAATATCAGGTTATATTAGCCACACACTTCTAAATCACAATACATAATTTTTTATGTATGTTTGTTTGTTTGTTTTTGTTTGTTTGTTTTTTATGAAGCTTTGAACTAAAATACAAGAAAAAACAGTAATTCAGCTTTCAGACTTTCTTAACTTACCAAATTTTGGTGCTGATCTAGGGCAGTCACTTCTTATTTGTTTTCTGGTACAACGTGGTATCATCTGTAGACCTACAGAGTCTTTAAACCTGAAACGTTGCAAACAAATACAATAAAACTGTAAACTTATTGATCATATGTAAATTGTTCTCTGCAAGGTAATTCGGGTAATCTAATATGCTAGTGCTATTTTCAGACTCCATACAGAAACCATCAACTTGGGTTGAGTTGGAGTAGCCAAAGGAAAAAGGCAGGCAGTAGTCATCTGCCAAAATGATCCATTCAAAACATTACTGAACTGCCCCCCCATCTGATCATTGGCTTCAAAACACAAAAGGGTTTCTCAAGAAGATACTTCGAGACTGAATTTAAGCCTAAAATACTTAAGTTTCCAGATAAAAACAGAGACAAGAAAAATATTTTATACATTTTTATAACTGTTAATATATAAGCATCAATTATTATTTAGCATGAAAACAAGGGAATAAATGACAAGAAAAAACATGAATCGTTATTAGAATACAAATCAATTGTGACTGACTTTCTGACACAGAACATATGAAAAAGTGTTATTATTCCATATAACAATAATATTATCTAATTTATGCCCTTAAATTATTATGAGAATAACTCAATTATATTCCATTATTACCTTTTGGGAAAAAAAATGCAATCCACCCTAGTCTCTAAACAGTTGTTTAGTCTAAATGAGGTCCACCATTTTGTGCTTCACAGTTTCATATGCGAAGGTGCACACTTCACCAAAAGAATGTTATTTTCTTAATGACGCTCCATTATTTTACTTAGAATTATTTTAGTGCCTTATGACATGACAGTCCTGTCTTTAAAGCATTCTTTTCCATGTCGGAGTTTTGTATGTACTTTTAAAAAGCATTGGTGGTATGCTCTGGTGGTGGCCATTATTTTATTTAAACCCACATAACGTTTCTAAATGTCTTTCTTTGTCAAAGGTTTTGCTCCATGCATCCTTTGGGTGGCAGAACACACCACGGTGCACATATGTAAAGTGACAGCAGGGAGTAGCATCTGCCTGCCAGCTTTAAAGTAACTTTCTTGCCTTTGTGCTGCAACATTTAAAAGTTATTTGTGCTTTTCACTTGCATGCTCCCTACAATGTAACTGCACAAAACCAGGGAGAAAAACAGTAATCAGAACTTTGCTGGATTGCTCTCTCGGGTTAAATAAGGAACACTCGTTTCAGAAAACAGTATGCTGAAAGATTGATCAAAGTGGCTCCCACAGATATTTCATAAAGGCAACTGCAAACTGGCAATAGATCGATAGATAGGACATCCAGCAGTTCCTTCTAGGACTGCATTTACCCCAGCAGAGTAGTTTTCAATAAAAATCTTCTTTCCACTAATGATTTTTTTTTTTTTTTTTCTGGAAAGATATAGCTGGAGAATGGAAACTGATTGTACTGCTTTAGGCCTGGCATTCCCACTGATTGACATCATTCTTAGGTAAATACCTCTTTGGGCATCTACAAATGTTTACAAGGAACATTTCAAACATGAAATCATTCTCTTGTTCTACTAGCTCCTGCCCAGGAGATTCCAGCTGTGTAGATTAGGTATGAAAAGGCTGCCTAAAAAAGAAAAAAAAATGCCCCAGTGACTATATTTTCTTCAATTCATATTATATTTTGGCATTCTGGTTTTATTTTTATTTGTCTACTTGTTTTTATTTTAATCTTCTTAAACTGCTGTACTGAAGTGGGATATAGGTCACTATTCAATGGAAATGCATAGCTGAGATTACATTTCTCCACCATAAATAATGGTTCAGCTTTTTTTTAATGTGATTGATGAGTCTTATTTTTAACATACTGTGATGCTAACTTGTTTTAATTTGTGTGTTTTTCCCCCCTGTGCGTTCTGATGGCAAATAATGTCTCACATTTGTTTTTCTAGCCCAGAATGCCATTTCCCCAAAGATTGCCAAAAATTGCAAAACTTTGTTATAGTATTTTAATTTTACAGACATCTGAATGAAACATTTTTGTCAAACTATCAAGACACAAACCATTAAATTCCCTAGAACAAGGGATACAAGCCTTTCAGTTAACTGATTACCTTCAGGTCCCTCAAGTTTTTTGATTGATAGAAATTTATTATTCTCTTTGAATGAGTATTCCGCCAAAGGGTTATGCCTGGAAGGTTTGCTATGCTTTCTCAGCCTCAAATGTTTGTAATGTGTCCCCTTACGAGCAGCTCTGCAATCTTATCAATCGAAATATCCTTTAACCCATTGACGTCCAAAGCTATTACAGGGCTTCCTTTACCATTTTGCTTCTGTATTATAGAAAGCAATTAATCTCTCACTTGCAGGTATTTTCAGTTTAAATGAGCTCCTTGGGAAAATACTGTTGCACAAGCAACTTCTGCAAATCACAAAGTGTGTTATAAAGGAGGACAGGTTGCTTTTTCTCTCATCCTCTCTAGACAAGCTGGCATAAGATCTGAAATGCAGGTAACTGTTAGAAACTTGGTTTGCTTTATTGGCTGGTAATGAACTTAGAACACAACATGGAGGCAAGAAATATGACAGGAAGAGGTGAGATACATCTTCTCTGAAAAGCAAAAAGATAAGTTTATCACTATCATTTTAAGAAATAAGATACCATGAGAAAAAGCAGAGAAAATGAAAAGAGGAAGGACAGAAAGAGCATCGGAGGACAAAATTGTTAGTAATTGTTTCCAGCCTAAACCAGATTTTTTTCACTCTAACACGACTTATCATTTCTGGTTTCTACTGTTTCCAGAAAATGATTGTTTACAGGACCTCCCTTTCCTTTCTAACCCTTATTACAGTAGTTTTACATTCCCCTTTATGCTATGGTCTGCTGTTACTTAATACATGATGCCTGTTCATGCAGAGTGGTTGCTAAGCATTACTTTTTATTTGTCCATTACTTTTTAGGAAGTCAAATTATTTATTGATTCTAATACTTACAGAACTACGTATGATTAACTTTTCTGGAAGTTACATAATCAAATTTGTATTCATGGCATTTATATTAATGTAAGGCAAGACTTTATAATACTTACCCTATGTTCCTCCAATCTGATCTGTTAGCCAGTGTGAGAACAGGTGCTTTTTTTTGGGCCAAGCTCTCAAGTACATCTTGAATAACATTTTCTATTGCTTCAAGAACTTCAGAACTGAAACAAAGAAAATTAATGATACAGTTCATATGACAAAATCTAGTTCTATTTTGAGTTTTGATCATCTATCCCCACTCACACAAAAATCACGTAATCCAAAACTGCTTCAAGGATATATTTGTTTCAAAAAAATGGAGGAACTCTTTTGGTTTTTAATTTCGTTTTGTTCAGTTTCCCTAAAATCTTTGACTTCCCATTCCTGATGCCTGACTGCAGACACAATTAAAAGTACATTTCTATTCAATCCTTAAACCATCAAATTTTTTACCAGCTAAACTTTTAGACCAACTGGCTGGTTTGTAACTAATGATTAATGTTTTACTAGAAATGATGTAATATTGGCTTTGGCTATGATTTGGGCTAAGTTGTTTTTAAATGCTGTAAATTTAAAAAATGTTCAAGAACACAAATACTTCCTGTTGTACCATTGCACGTTAACCTTTTGATCTGCTGCCCTGAACAAACTGTTAAGGGCTTTAATTATACAAAGGCTTGCTCTCAACAGATGCACTGTGAAAGGAATAAAATCTATGTCTTTTACCTAAAAAGACAAAGTAACCTTGCAGAAGATCCCTTGCAGCAAAACCATAGGCTGGTTTGAGTGTTATGACAGATGCTTTTTATTTTCATAAAAAGCAATCTGACTCCAACATTTCAGCTGTCCTTAAAATTACAAGTGTACTATACAACATCATAAGCTTAGGTAGGAATTAAAAGAATAGACAAAACTTATTTTAGCTCAAAGTTTTATCAGCAAAGTCCAATTTTGTCATTCAGTAATATACTAAGAAAAGATGAGTCAATACCAGTGCACACCACACAAAAAGAATTATCCCCATGCTAAAAAATGAATGCAAGAATGATTTTTTAAACCTAGCTATGAGTCGCCTTAAACAATAATGAAGCATCATTAAACCTCTCTTCTATCAGCTGAATACACTTCTTCCATTTTGTAGCTCAGCTTCCACTTACATTCTGCTGAAACTAGATTCTCATTTTTTGAAAGCAGTTTCTGGAAAGTATTAACCTTTTATTTAAAAATTTTATTTGTAATAGGATCTGTATTAAAAAAACCTACTAGCATTACTAACATTTTTGCCCAATAATATTAAACCATTCAACAAACACAATGCAAGATTTTTTTTCTGTTTTTCAGATGAATAAACTCGGCCACAGAGAGACTAATGCCTTTCCAAAGGTGAAACAGTGAAGCATTTCCAGTGCTGATAATACAAGAAGGCATACAGCCAATATAAAAATTCATTTTCTACTGTATAATACCTTCATAATCAAGTCCAAGATTCCCTGACTTTCAGATTCATAGTTTCTTCCCCCTAATTAAAATCCTACATCTCACTGCCATACCCAAAAAGAAATTCTATTAAGCACAGAGGAAATGGTTGGCTGGTGAGCTAAATGTGTAATGCAGCAAGTGGTAAGACTGAAATAGGTAAGCAAAGCTGACTATGGTGCAGACCTCCAACATAACAAAAGTTAGACTGTTGAAGATGATAGAAATAGGTATGGGCTGATGGATGAAAGAACAGATAGGTAGATAGGAATTCTATACCATGTCATTGCTTTGATATTCATAAATATGTTACTTATTCATTTGGTTCTGTCCACTGTAACTGTCTTAATATTCCAGATGTACTTCAAAGTTTGCTGCAGAATTTGAAAGTCCAGGTTTCTGTTCCAATCCCAATTTCCTGATTTATTGGCCAGCAGAAGCTGTAAATGTGGCAAAATAGGAGGTAGAGGACAGCAATTCTCTGTATAGCCCCTGCTGATATTCTGTCTCCTTTTGCAGAGATTAACTAGATTTTAATAAGAAAATATACACTACTGGCCAAGTATGCCTACTTAAAATTCACTCTGGTTTAGTTAACAGCGGAATGAGCACAGAAGGGGTAGGACTGTGTATCTCACAGGGTTTGCCTGATCATTTCCAACACTTTGCAGCACGAGTAGATACTTGTTTCTGTATAGCACAAGAAATGATCTTCAACATTAATAGCAGGAAAGATTCATATTATAGCACCTTTAGCAAGCAAACAATATAACTACACAAGAGAAACAGCCACAAATAAAAATCTGCAATGTAATAAACCAACGCACTCCAAAACCCAGAACTGTATGTCACTAAACCCGCGCAGTTCTCATAGCCTGCCACAAACACTAAGAACTCTCCAAATCATAATTATTTTAATTATCCTTTCCCTTTTAAAAAACTTCTAAGATACTCCCAGACTCTTCTAGCCTCTGAGGCTGATATACTGTGTACAGAAAGAGTCTTTAAAAAAATTATGATAGTTTTTTGTTAATGAAATTCAGTATGTTTGTTTTTTCATGGTTTTCTTTATTTTTGTCTGTACCTACAGACTTTTCGGAGAGGTCTGAGGGAATGGAGATGCTGTTTGCAGTGAGAGGGCCCCTTCTCCCCTGTGTTTTTGTAGGGGAGCATGTTTTCTACTTTCACACAATGGTGCACCACCTACTTAAGTGTTACCACAGAAAGGGAGCATGGGTGCTATTTTTCACATCTTTTACCTAGGGACATGGCTCTCATGACCAGGCAGACTTGTTTCCCTGAAGCTGTCCTTGTCCCCAGCTGGCTCTTCAGTGGTACACACACTGTGGTCCTCCATGAAGGCTGGTGCAGACCAATCCAACTGCTCTGGAAGGGGTGACGCCATCTTAAAAAGAGGCAAAAGAGATTACCAACAAAATTAGAAAAGGCCATTCTACGTGCTGGACTTAAAACTCATGATCTGAGGTCAAACCATAGGGCCAGAGAGAATGAGCAGAAAATTTCTGCAGTCGGGATTTTCCCGCCCTTAATGACTGACTGACCGAGGGCGTTTCCCGCCCTTTCTAATGGACAGGAGCCAGCCCCGCCCTTCCTGACTGACCAATGGCTTTTCCCGCTCTTTCTGACTGACCAATGGCTTTTCCCGCTCTTCCTGACTGACCAATGGCTTTTCACGCTCTTGCTAACAGACAGGAGATGGCCCCGCCCACCCTGACAGGGACCTTCTCCCGCCCTTCCCGACTGACCGCGTCCTCTGCTGGGAGCTGAACCTCAAAGCCGTCTCCGGAGCTGCTGTGCGTGAGCAGATATTTAAGCACAAACTCCATAGCACCCAGATCTCAGCGTCACTGGAATAAATCTGTCCAAAGTGGCCAAATGGCTCATCAATACTGTTCTCATCCTTTCTGAACGACCAGAAATTCTTTTCTTCCCTCAGTTTCAAATGTCTTTCCCTGACTGCTCTCTAGCGGCTGGAAGAAAGCCAAAAAAGCTGAAAGCTCCAGTGCAACGCCAAGTGTTGAAAAATCAGCTTCCTTCCCCAAAACGGAATTCGACTTCTACTGAGATTAAATATTTAATACTATTTTTATAATTTGCCTTCAGCATTCAGAAGTTTTTGGATAGACTTGGGTTATGTTTTCAAATCTTTCTCAATACACCATTAAAAACTTGTGTTCTGAACAAACAATAAACCCTTAATTCTAAGAGTCATGAATCACCAGCTTCCAAGGAAGCCAAGATTTAAGAAAAAAATGCTAAATTTTATAAGGCTAATGGCTGAACCAAGACTTTTATGATTCACATGGCATCCTTGGCCAGAGGGCATCACTTCAAAATGGATGATACACAGACTGCAAATTTGAAAAGAAACCCCACATGCGATTATCACTTTGGTGCAAAATGTTGCAAATGCACTGCTGTCTTTAGATGTTCAGCTTTTCCTACAAAAATTCCAGTCTTCTCTTTTGCTTCACAAAGTTTAAACTCTTTGTAATTTTGTAATACTTCTGGGAGACACTGTGAAGGCCAGAAGAACACACCAGTCCATGGACAGTGCCTCTTCACTGCCGAAACAGCCCCCTGCAGCCCTGGGTCCTCCTGGAGAAGAACCACATTCTCAGTTTCTTCAGTGGGTTTTGAGTGCAGAGATCAGGGCTCCTTCTCAGGCAGCTCAACGGTGGAAAAAAAACAAATCCTAGGAATTTAAACTGCTCTCACCTTTGCAGTTATGATATGCTAAAGTGTATTTTCAGCTCCTAACTACCTCATCGTAACTGACTGCCCGACAGTGGTCATTCTGAGAGTGTTAGCAGTTACTTCGGAGATAAATATCTTAAAGGCTTGTCCTTTCTAGAGAAAAATTTTTAAAGCTCGCTGTTGATAATGTTGTCTTTTATGCACAGCAGTCAGTAATATTGGAAGCCGTGCCGTATCGAGCTCGCTGCCAACAGCATTTCAAATGCTGCGATGCTTAGACTTGTTGTTACCAAGTTAGGCGACACCACGTTAGTGTTTAAAATGCTGGAGGCAGGTGGCTTCTCCTGCTGTTCCATATGCTACTACCCCTGAACCTTTCTTCTTTGGTACTCCTAAGGGTAAGCAGTCCAAATCCAGCTTGGGCAGGTTATTAAAAAATTCATGCATTGATTTATTCAAGGAAAACCTGAGGCTATGATGATATAAACACAAGGTGCTTCAATTAACAGAGGCAAGCAAAAAAAAAAGGGGAATTAATAAATTGACGTTTTCAGATCTTTCATCTTAAGTCCTTGGCCTTTGGGTACCTTGAGATCACTCCGGAAATATTTATGTAAAATCTCTGTAGCTCTTTCCAACAATTCAACATCAAAATCAACAGGCTCTTGTTTGATACAGAACTGACAAAATTATATCATGCCCCTAGCAACAGATTGCAAACAAAACTATATACATCAACTTGTGAGAAGTTAATTTAATGACTTGTCTCTTCTTCATAGCGGCAAACAGCAACTACAAAAAAGCACAACCAAAATACTCAGTGCTTATACTTGAGTTAACAAAGCTGAGATCAAAAAACAAGTAACAATAACAAAAATCTCCCTCTTTCAACCTTAATATTGCACACATACATAAAAATATATATCCATATCTATAATGACATAAATTAGTAACCAGAATACAAGCAGTAAATGAACTACAACCAATAAATGAACTAGCAGATTCATTTCCTAAACCCCAATTTATTCATTTATTTCCCCTTTTTAAACCCTGCTCACAAAACAAAAAAAAACCAAACAAACAAGCAAACAAAAAGAATTTAAATTGCAAATGCTGACTGAATTTTTTATATTATTAGACAGAAAATTATTAGGAAAAAATATAATGAACCATTATTAAACGTTAAGATGGAAAGAAAAATGTGAAAAAAGCAGCGTAACCGATGCAGTTAGTGCAGTGTTTGTCTTGCTTCTACAAAGATGTGCAGTAGAGGGCACTACAGATGGCAGAGAAAAGAGAATTACTACTTTGAAGCTGTTAAATTTAACACGATGATTTCACTGATCCTTGATAAAAGAAGTATGCTAGGTAATGAAACACTTTCAGATTTGTTTGCTTTAAAAGATACCCTGTTCCCAAAAAGTTCACTTAAGATTGTCTCTTATCATAAACACATTCTCTTATCAGTGTACTTCTGGAGGAAGCTATGCTATGAAATAGTCTGTACGAGCTGTCTGATGCCAGTTTCAAAGTCTGTAACTGCTGAAGAAGAACCTGTCTGGATCAAAACCTGTTGCTATCACTACATAGTACACAACGAGAGCGCTATACGGAACAAAAATGTGCACTTATCTTACTGCCAAGATTTCAAACTGCTTGTTACTGATTTCTCATATATAAATAACAGCATGAGTAGAATAAATAATATATATAATATGTAAAAACATATGTATGCTTTTTCCTTTTCTTCACTGCATACCTTATCAAAAGATTTTTCCTCTTTTCATATGTAGTTAGTCTCATGTTAAGTTTTTGTGATTGCTATGGTAAGTATTTCTCACCACATGGTCTGTCCTTAATTCTTTTAATAGACTGGTAAGCACACCAGTGGACCTGATATGCCTATTTTCACTTTATGTCAAATAGCATAGTGAAATCCAGTCTTTCACTCAAGCCTAAAAAAAGAGGAGAGCTCAGTAAAAGGTAGTGATTCAGTACAAGTGAAAGTACTTGGGCCAGATAGGAGTGTTAAGGAGATAGATGAAGACTCAAAAATTACAATAAGAACAGGAAAAAAATCACCAGCCATTTAAGAGCTTTTGGGGAGTATGCCTACTGTGTTCCAGCAAGCTTCAATTTCTTTCCAGCTTCCTTGGTTGTGATCTGGACAATCGTTGGAAGGACAGACATTTTGCGAGCCAACGGATTTTACTGCGAATAAGTTAGGATGAAACAGGAGCCAGATCTATCACCTGCCAGTGACATGAAAAGTTACTGATCTTTTTCTAATAAGCAAAGCCCAGAGAAACAGGCGATGAAAAGTCATTCACTGCTAACAGCTAAGAACTTCAAATGGGCTATCTCCTTCCAACTAATATGGTTGGTTAAATAAAAAACCAAACCAAAACCAACTGATGTTTTCAGTTTACCTGGCTCTGGAGTGAGAAAATATTTATTCTGCGGTGAGCCAAATCACTGTAAGAGGAAGTGGTTTTTTGTTACCATCTTTTCTTTTTGTGTTTTATCTTTCAGCCAGAAATAAATTCTAGCAGGCCTTTCTTAAAAGAAGAAGTAAATTTTCATCTAACCTCTGTCACAGTGATTTTCAGATCCAACATTTTCTAATGCTTTTATGGGCAGTAATATATTTTGGGTAGCAGGGCAAGACATGTATTTGAGACAAAGGAGCACAAAGTAAACTAAATAAAAGAATGCCTTTCCCAAATTAGCATAAATGCCACGTGCACTGTGGTTCACTGACAATAATTAAGCTGCAAACAGACAGCATTATATGACTGAATATTCGAAGACATAATTTTTATGTGCTGAGAAGTTTGAGCTTGCCCAGTACTATCATAGCTTCTATTTCTCATTCCTAAACTGGTCTCACACGAAGACAGGACACTTCTTCAGCCAGATTCCCCCTCTGTAGTCCCAGTTACTGTTTCAACTTCTCATGCTTGCCACAGTTTTAAAACAGGAACTGCAGGCATATACCCAGCCTGAAAAGAAATAGAATCAGCTGTAGCAGCTCTAAGGCTTGGAACAGTTAGACAAAGATGACAATAGGATTTTATATGGGGAAGTTGGGCGTTCCACTACTTCTATTATTCTTTTGAAGAGAATGTTGTAGAGGAACACAGAGAAAATATTTTGAAACATCCAAGCCTCCATGTATCATAGAATCATAGAACAGTTTGTGTTGGAAGGGACCTTTAAAGGCCATCTGGTCTAACCCCCCTGCCATGAGCTGGGACATCCTCCACTAGATCAGGTTGCTCAGAGCCCTGTCCAGCCTGGCCTGGAATGTTCCCGGGGATGGGACATTGATCACCTCTCTTGGGCAACCTGTCCCAGTATTTCATCACCCTCAGTGTAAAAAATTTCTTCCTTATATCTAGTCTAAATCTACTTTCTTTTAGTTTAAAACCGTTGCCCCTTGTCGTATCACAATAGGCTTTGCTAAAAAGTTTGTCCCCATCTTTCCCGTAGGCCCCTTTTAAGTACTGGAGGCCGCAACAAGGTCTCCCCGGAGCCTTCTCTTCTCCAGGCTGAACAATCCCAACTCCCAGCCTGTCCTCACAGCAGAGGGGCTCCAGCCCTCTGAGCATCTTCGGGGACTCCTCTGGACCCGCTCCAACAGGTCCATGTCTTTCTTGTACTGACTGTAAGTGGCTGCTGAAAATAAAACAAAGAGATTCTCTTGCTGTTGAAGAACCTACAGGTCTCTCACATACAAATAATAAATATAATTGTCTATATTATGGGCAAAATGTTAAACTCTTTCTCTGCTGTCTTCTATACCAAAATCCCATGACAGCTGAATAATAAAAGAGATCATGCAAATACATGGCACCACTCTGCACCTAATGCCTGTCTATTTCTGAGAGACGAACACCAATCATTTACTTATTACCCTATTTTTCATTGCTAGGAATGGGAATCAAATTAAAATGTGGGCTGAAGTGCTTCTATAGCAGCTAAATAAATAATAGGGCTAGGAGACTGTGGGTGAGTTACAGCCAATGCCCTCCACTCTCTCTGGCAAACCCCAGAAATCAGCTGCTCTTATTGTCAGTACAGTAAAAATCTCATCAACCCCACTTGTCAACAGTGGCAAGTTCTCAGGCAGCTACATGCCATACCATAGAAGCAGTAATAGAATCTAACAAATTGATCTGTAAACATCTATATATTTGTAAAAATCCAAATCTGGTTTTAACTGAACATTGAATAAACATGTTATTAGGAAAAATTCTGATAAAAAAAAAAATGCGTTGAAGGGAAAATATGTTGAAACAAACAAATGGAAGACATTTGTGCTAAAATATAACTGGAAAGCAAGAATGTCATCTATTCCATGTTCCTGGGACGGCTTGAACATAGCAGTCTTGGAAACAGCTGCACCATTTCTTCTGGCTTTCAAAAGATCTTGTTTATTTTCTATTTTCCTTTTGTTGGCAAAATCCTAGAAAGCATGAACACTCAGGTGTGATTTTGCTCTTTAAACCCAAAAATGCCAGCTGCTGTACATTAAAAATACTTGAGCCAAAATCTCTTCTTTCATTTATATGAATGCTACACCGGTGCTGTCATGGCCCCAGATTTATGTCAACAGGTAAAACTCGGGATGGACTTTAGACCTTTGTTATTAACTATTTAATAATGCCTAGGGAAAATGAAGTAAGAGGATGACGTAGGAGTCTATTCTGATACTCGGTACTGTGGGCCATATAAATAACGAGAAGGGTGGAGCAGTTGATTAACAGACTTCTACTTCATTTTTAGAAGCCTAGATTAAAATCGACTTTATGTCATCCTTTAAAATGCATTTGGTGATTTTAATTAATCTAGCAATGTAAATTGGTCCACACCAGAAAAATGCCAGGGGCACTGTGATGTAATTTTGGATAAATGGCAGCCTGCACTTTTGAGGGTCCGAAGGCTCAGTAAAAAGTCTATCAAATAAAAAAAACAGCATAGTTGTCTTATCTTGGTTTGCTGGGTTTTTTACTAGAGGAGAAGAGAAAAAACACTATTCAAATATTAACGTGAATCCAGCCCAAAACGTGTCTTACTGAGTTGTTGTATAAGTGGCTCTGGATGCAGTGAGATTGTTAATGGGCCTTCAGTGAAGACTTCTCTGCGTTACCTTTCCAAGATACCTTTTTAGTCCATTCAAACATTTCGCAAAGTCTTTCTGGACATTTAGAGGCCACTCTTTTCTCTGTACTCAGAGCAAACTCAAAAGCTGGGTGTCTCTGCTGTGAACCAGCTTCTGTATTTGAGCACAGCAGAAGGTATGACATTCTGCTCTGGTCTGCCTTCTTTCACTGCTGCTGGCAATGAAAGTTACCAGCCGGCTTGAGTCCGTCTTGATGGATCTTCTTCCAGGCAACTTTCTGGCTTCTGGTTTAGGACTGGGCTCTAGAAGGTACTGGACCAGAAGAATCACAAGGATGTCCCACAGCCAAAAATATATGTAGCTCACAGCTACAAGAAGGTGTTAATTAAATTTGGTTACTGAAACTATGGAGTCTGTGCACATAAATACAAACATTGACAATATAAATCTCTCCCTGGCTGATCTCATATATTGACCCCAAAGGGAGTTCAGTGCTGAATTTGGGCCTTAAGGAATTGAATAGAACAAATTTGTACTATTCTCTAAAGACAAAATCTTCTGGCGCAAACAGGAGTTTGGAGCTGTGGACTAAGGGCTTTTCTACACCGTAAAACTGACTGGAATTGCTATTGCAGAATAAGCTATTCTGCAACAACTTGCTGTCTGACCCATGACTTTTCCAGGCTACAATATCCACACAGGGAGCTATTATGGATAGTTTATTCAGAAATAGCTATTGCGGTCACTTTTCCCACACAGATAAATGTGGAATAAATGCACAGTGTCCATGCATATCTATAGTAAGGAAAAAACTTGGTTTTTTTATGGAAGAATGCTTTTTTTCTGATACATAATGTGGCAAAATGGTAAAATAGACAGAGAACTTTCAATCAGATCCTGATGCAATTGATTAAGACTCTTTATCGAATTTACTAATACTTTATATTAATTTACTATGATTACTTTCATGCTAAGAACATCTCTACATCTGCAAGGCTATGTCCATTACAGGATGTTGCATCAGCTTAACTAAATCACTTTTAAAAATATCTAATTTTAATATTTTAAAAATATCTAATTAAGTTAGTGCAAAAAAATTAATGACATTATTTGCTGTGGTCTCTGATTGACAGTTCTCACATCTCAGTCATCAGCCTTCTGAGAATATCATATACATTGACAGAAGGAAATACACAACCGTTCCATACCTCTGCTAAAGCCAGGCTTTTTTGGTGTTAGCTCATTAACTTTAATAAACAATAAATAGCCACTTGCTGACAGCAAGTACCTCTTCTAGGTTAAGAATTCCCGTTTCTCCCTTAGGCACAGGTGGACAACTGGTGGGTCTAGCACTTGTTAGCAGAGAGCTCCTTTCTAAAAATCTGATGTAGCGCTAATTTATTATTTCGATATTTTTCTGCACGTCCTCTACTCTGTAACGCTAAAGGGTCTCTCATGCATTGTGCTGGAAGGCATCCATGTTTGGATCCACTCACTAGGAGTTTTGAGTGCCAGGAATGCAAGATCGGGACCCTACCATGTCAAGGAGGAGAAATAAAAAGTAACTGGTGTAGAAATGGCATTGCTGAAGACGCTATCGTCCATACATTAGTTCTAAGACAACAATATTTAAAGCTTTCTCTATAAATAAAGCTGAAGGTTTTCTTTCAGCCACTTAATAAATTTTGATAATTTATCAGAAGGGAAACTAACATGCTCATCGACCAATCCAGATTCTTATTTGGTGTGGAGAGCTGGATGAGATCATACCCTCAGCAAAATTATAGAATGCTAAGAAGCGAAGCAGCAGAGCCAATTCCTAGCTCTCATTTTAACGACAGGGTGCCTCATATTAGTGATGTAATGTAAGCAAATAATAGGTGTTGCTGAACAGCTGCTATTACACTATATTGGCTCTTCTCTCCTACAGATTCAAGCAGGAGAGAACTGTTCCTATAAGTAAATTGATTTTCTAGATATTTCAGCCATATGATGGCAAATACACCAAAATCTTCATTTTAAGTTAAAATAATTTAAAGAATTATTCTATTAAAATTAGTTAATTCCTGTAGAACATGCTTATTCTATAGAGACTGCATTTGCTGAAATGTAGTTTTACCCCCAGAAAATTGGATTCGCCAAACAAATTATATTGTGACATGTAAGGAAAGTGGTAAGAAAAACAATATGTTGCCCCTTGGATAGTTTTAAAATACTTTTGTCTTTCTATAGTTTTTATATAAAGATTTACAATCTAAAATAAATTGTGTTATATGTGTTGTATGTTCTGACAGAAAGGCAAAACTTTATAGAAAGCCATTTTTGCCAACAAACAAACAAAATAATTGCAACAGGGAATACTCAGATTCACACAGACATATTAGCAATAAAATGATAATTTGAATGGTTAATAGGAGGAAGACAATTAGACCACATCAGTTGTCTGGAAGGATCCAAATCCCGAGAGGTTTCTGTATGCATTGGGATTACTGACACACAACTGAAACATAGGCACTTCTGGCCTGGTACTTGGAAGTAATTCTAACAGTTCTAAGAAGCGTCGTGCTGACGGTATGTTTTCTGGGAATCGTGGCTCTACCCATGGGAACTGATGGGAATCAGATTGTCCATTCGTACTGACAGCATGAATGGCCACAGGAACAACTTTGTATAATCTCCTTGGGGAGAAAAAGGCTCTGTCAAAAGGATTCCCAGGCAGTCCTGGGAAAAAAGAAGTGAGGTTTCATTCTGGTGCAGCAATCCATTACATGATTATTACCTAAACCCTTTCATGTCACTGTTACACTGGGAAGAACCAAAAAGAGTGGCTGGTAAGAAGAAAATGATAAATAGAAGTTGGAAAGCCAAACTAGACATGTCCCAGGCTGGAACGGGAAGAAACAGGGCAAATAAAAGCCAAAATAGGATAAATTGGTTAAACAAACAGGCAGAATTATGGAAGAAACTATTGTCTGTCTTTATTTTTGAAGGTTTTTTGAAAAACTAGGGCACAGCCTTCAAACTCAGAGACTGGAAGTCTGAAAGATGAGTGACCGAAAGGTTTTTGTAACAACCTGTACTCATCTTTTTGATTTCAGTGGTGGCCATCTCTCGGGAATTTAATTTGCATTCACATCGTACTTACTCTCCTTGTGAGGAGGGAAAAACAACGCAACACAAACCAAAGAGGTCACTGTACTCATATCAGATGGATTTAGTCATAATGTAGAATACTGTAGAATTTAAAAAAAAAACAAAAAACAACACACCAAAAACCCCCAAATCAATCATTTACATGATGCAAAAGCCAATATTTATGGAGACTCAAACTGATTTCCACTCCTAGTGAAAAAACTTGTCATTTCATAAATTACATACTGCCTGTTTCACAAGGTAAGTTCTTACAGAATATAGTGTCATCATCCTCATTCATACTAATTTTCTACTATTATGGGGTAACAATAACACGGTCTTGATTTTTTTTCTGTGTTACAGATCATTCAGTCTTTTGCTGGAGAGTTTTAACGAAAGCAAACTTTTACTTCGAAATTACGCGTTTCAGTGTTTTGTACGACACACTTGTAATAAATATACTAAATGACATACTGAGGTCAGTCATGCTAACACACTAATAAAAATACTTTCTGCTGAGTGTTTGAGAAATGATTATCCATAAGTGTTCTCAAGTTTTCACAATTGCAAAATCCCCAAATGGACTTGATATTTGAGAAACATTTCTGTGCAGCACAAATGCATATTTTTATGGTAATTTTAAAAAGAAAAAAACCTGTAAGTTTTGCCAACTGACTTCCTCAGTAAGAGCCTTGCCTATAAATGCAGTGAGGCAGATTGGTGCTAACGATATGTAAAATTCATCTTTGTACTCCATTCATTCTCACATCCATACTGGCAAGATTAGTAATAGCGTATTTGCATTGATTTATACTAGCTGTTTACAGTCCCCAGGGCACAGATGCAGAAGTTATTCACCCATGGAAGAACCTGTCATACTCTTCTTTTTTCTAGTCGTGCCCCTATCTGCGTGGTAATAGAGAGATGGAGTTTCTGTCACTGGAGTATCCTGCACAGACGTAAACTTCTCTAAAGGCAACTGTAATGGAAATATATGGCTTTGCTAATAGCTGGGGAAGGTGACCTAGAGATGACAATGAGGAAAAGGCTGAAGTTCTTAAACCCTTTCTTGCACTGACTTGCACAGGCACAACGTGCTCCCAGACACCTGTGTGTACCAGCACAATTTGGCAAGGAGAAAGGCAGTCAGCGGTGGGGGAGCAATGCAGGGACTGCGTAGGGAAGTTGGAACATATTCAGATAGATGGGGCTGGTTATACTGTGCCCAGTTTTGGCTCTCCCAATTGAAGAGCAGTGCAGAGAATCTAATGGAGGTTCAACAGAGGGTTGCTGAGGGCCAAAAGCACATGACCTAAATGGAGAGACCGAAGGTGCTGGGCTTGCTTGTCCTGGCGAAAAAGAGGCCAAGGACTGATCTCTGCCTGAATGGTAGTTACAGAGATGATAGCCAAGTTCTTCTTGGTAGGTAGTGTCATATGACAGAACAAGGAGAAATGCCCATGAATTTTAGCGTGGGAGGTTCAGTTGAAAATTGGGAAAAAAATGTTACTCATTTTTCAGGCATTCTTTGAAAAACAAAACAAAAACTCCCTCAACAACTCCTGAAATAACACCCCAGAATGACTACAATTGAAGAACCCAATATAAAGTAAAAAATTGCCACCCTCTGATTTCTCAGTTTCAGATATCTCCTAGCTTCAATTACACATATTACACTACTGCACATATTTTATCACACACAAATGTTACATTTGTTACCTGTTTGCTATATTTTTGTTTAAAATCCTCTGTATGCAATTAGCAGTTGACAGAATGCCATTCTTTGGCGAGCAACGAGTTCTTTTTGTACAAGCAAAACCCAGAAGTGCCTAATTTGCAATGTAATATTGACTATCGTCTCCTTGAATCAAAAATTAGCTTTTCGTAATGAATTCATTGAATTGTGTGGGCACCATTGCATCACTTTGTCCAACAGGATGAAGAAAAAGTTGGAAAGTAAAGAAGAACTATTGAAAGGAAATTGCAAAAATCCATTGGCCCAAACAATGCGAGCATGCTAATTAACTAGTAGCAGTTACCTGAATAATCAAGACAGGTTATTTCTTGTATTTATTACAGACGCTTTCAGGTATTTATTACATCAGCTGTGATATTTATCTAATCATCTGTTTATAACACCACAGTGAAACATGTGTGCTAGAGTAAAAGGGTCAATTTTTGATCATTTAAACTGCAGACATTCTACTTAAGGTACTTTGTGACACCAGCAAGCTTTCAGCTTTCCCTCAGGATTTTAAATCTACTAGCACTTTTCAGACGGCTTATACTAATTTTAGTGCTTTCCAAATCCAGCTCCAACCATTCAGCTTTTCAGTTCCCAGGGAGAAAATTGGTTTCCTTTCCATCTTTTCAGTTTCCACAGACCAGTGGTTAATATTTTCAATACAGACTGTCTATTCAAGAACCACAAAATGTTTACAACATGGGTGACATAATTATCTCTACAACGTTAAAACCCAAGGCATGGACTTGCCTATAGGCAAACCAAGGCTTTCTGACCATTTGATTGCTCTCTCTGCAGAAAATTTACAATGGTAAAGATGATGACTGGACTGACTCAATATATAAATATTGATTTATGCTTTATCAGATCAACTGGTGTTTGAAACTCTCTTTTTTTCGAAACTCATCTCTGAGAGTTCACCCCCGTTATACTGAATTCATCAGTTTGAATCTGATTCTCTGTGCTTCAACATACTGCTGAAAGGACTCATGAATCGCCACACAAATTTTCTTGATGAGGGAAGCTTTTGTATGAACTTTTTAGACCAGCTGCCAACGAAATATAAGAACCATCTACCAGGCTTCCCTGGATTGGTCTAAGAGACAGAAAAGTAGGAGGAGGGCAAACACCACAATGCTTTGTAGTCCTGTTTGACAGCTAAGGGCTAAATTGCCTCCTGCCTTCTATTCTTAATAAAAAGCCTGAGACATATTATACTTGTTAATCTAAAGTCCACCTAGCCTAATATTCTGCTTCTGACAGCACGCAATACTGGGCATCAAGAAAAGAGGTAAGAAGAGCGTCTAGTGATGCTTTCCCAGCGTACTCTCCCAGTCTCCTCCTTTTTATGACTCAAAGACTTCTGGAAGCAGAGGTGGTGTCTTTTTATTCATGGATTTTTTCTTCTATGGATTTGCACATACACATTTTTTGACATACAAAATGTCCTGTGATAGGGAGTTCCACAGATTAACTACTCACTCTCAAAGATGCATCTCCTTGAACGTGCTCTCTGCTAGTTTGTCCTGATGCCCCTTACTGTGTTGACCAAGACAGTGAACAATCAGCCTGTGTCCACCTTTCCCACACCGCTCAGTTGGGGGTTTTTTAGATTTTTAACTGCTTCCCCCCACACTGCTTCCCCTGACTCTTACTGTCACGGACTGGGAGGGAAGTGGGGGCAGAGAAAAGAGGTGCAGAGGAAAACGGGAAAAAGCAAAGACACAATCACTCAGGGCCCTGAACCAAGGAGAAGGGAATACAGCGCTCAGGATGTTTGCAGGATGATACCCGGGGCAGAGAGTAAGAGCAGGAAAATAAGCTGGGAACAACACGCAGGAAGGAGAGGGGAAATCCCCAAATGACAGGAACAGGTAACAATTCCAGGGAAGACCCTTTGTCTTGTTTTGGATGATACAGGTATTGAGATTCAGAAGGAATTTTGGCCATCTGAACTTGGCTGGCAGTTACACACTCCCTCTATTCCATACATGTCAGCTCTGCAATCAAATGAAAAAATTCAGGTTTTAAATTCCTTAACGTTTGGGCGTACGTAGGCAGGTTTTACCCCCCTTACACTCCCTGCAGACCCACTGGTTTCAGTCAATGCGAATCTGAGATCACAGTCTGGCTCCAAGGAAATTCAATGTACAGAAGTACCTTAAAGAGATATACCATCTTTTCTCACCCCTGGAGGGAACTTTTTTGCCCTAGCTTGAAAAAGAACTTGAGTGTGATTAAGATAAAATAGATTATGGAGAATTTGATATACATGTAAATGTCTCCAGATATTTAATCAATGGGGAAGCAGTGGAACAGGTTTGGGCAGCCTACAGGTTGATGACCTGTTCTGATAAAGCCTGGCTGGACTATAGAAGTCATTCAATATCCATCCCTGCTGCAGTTTCTCATGACCAGCAAGCTACATGGAGCACAGATTCCTGATTTTATTAGACTTCAACTTGCCACCCTCATACAGGTTATTGCATTAGGATATAAGAAAGTAATCTGAAAGGAACACTGAAGTTTTACCTACCAAAAAAAATACACATTATATATCCACATTGGGATGGAGAGGAGGAAACTGTAAGAAATATTGGCTAGGAGTCCTGCTATATGCATAGACATGAAATCTTGGCTGCCCACGGTATGAGCTAAAATGTTGGATAGTAACAGTGCTCCAGAAAAGATTGAACCCTGGGGCTTACTGCTAGGCATGATGGATTTAGTTAGCAGGGTGTGTCTAGAGGGAATGAAGGAGATTCTTCTCGGGACATGCCTACACTTGAAACTCTGTGGGTTTTGTGCATCTCTGTGAAATGATTTGAAAAAACTATTGTATGATCAATGCACACATACCTCCTCACGATACTGTCCTGCACACCACAGATTCTTATCTTCGGTCACTGCAGTTCTTCATGCAATAACAACATACTCTTTATGAGCTTAGTTTAATTTCTCATCTTGTTCAAACTCCTTTAGTGTTTTGGGCTATTTCCCACATATTCAGTAGCGAACCATTTCACACCTTTTCAGCTACAAGTAGAATAAAAACTGGTGTTGATTAGTGTGCAACGGAAACAAAAATACCCAGTGAAAATGCTAATGCTATGGTTTTGCCTTTGATCAGCTGACTCCATTAAACTGCACATTTCCATTTATGCAATAGAAGATTTTGTTAGTCAATAATCCATGCAATCTTAGAGGAAAGAATCTTACGTAACTGGAGTTTTATTTCAGGAAACTAATTTATACTAAGAGACTCAGTCTCTTAATTGAAAAGATTTAGGGTGATTGCGTTCCACTTAGCAGTTTTATTTGTTCTTTAATTTGCAGGAGTCCATACTAGGAAATAATTTAACAAATATGCCAAGAGGAAAGGGACGTGCAGACCAGATTTGCATGCAGACAAGAAACAGGGTCTCCTGAGCTATGTTACTAGTTGTGACTCTTAAAGACCTCAGAAAATCTCTGGACATTTACATGTTAGTTGCTCTGTCTGTAAAATGGAAATCGAGCACTTGGTTATCTCACATAACTGCTGTTAGTGTTGGTAGCCACAGAGCGCGCGGTTGGTAAGTGCACTACTAGTATTACCAATGTAACAAAATCAAAGAAAGCAGGATAAGATTTCATGGATGGGAAAGACTGCCTTAACAAGAGCCTTTTTCAAATGTCTTTCTCTCCTGACAAAAGATGAGGAAATTACCAGTAAATGCACTAAATTGTATCACAGGAGGGAAAAAAATCTGCCATCTTTATATTCTGTCAGGAGGAGAAAACCAGCACTGAGCAAAAATGTTTGTATACCGAGAGTGATCCTGTATCCAGCTTGTGCCCCAGTGTGGGAATTTCGTTTGCAAAAGAACTGCAGGGATTGTTCCGCAAAGAGCATCTCAGCCTACGGGGCGCCCTGCCTTTCCCAGGCGCTCTCGCTGCTTAGCTTACTCTTTCTGGCTGTGAAGTCTGAACAGAGCTCACAGAGGAGCAACTGGGTCAGACTTCCCCTCTCACCTTTTGTTGCAGAAAAAGAAAAGGGCTCGATCCCAGTCCTCTAAAAACACTTCGGACTGAATCGGTCCACAAACCAACCCATATTACGCACAAAATGTACTCTCACAAAAAACGTCATCTTCCTAACTCCTGGAATTAAAATCCTTAAAGCTGCTATTTACAACCAAATACAGCCAAATCTTTTTAAGACCTAATACAAATGATACAAATGATCATTTGTTATGACTTAAATAAGCATTCTATAGGTCTGATTTTAGCTTCCACTGAAAACTGATGTAAGGAACCACCACCCACGGACGCACAGGCACATACACACCCACAGAGTTCATCCAACCCGCCACTACCAGTTCCAGGTCACACTGATTAACACTTTTCACATAAACACACTTTTTCTTATTTGAAATGTTAATGCCTGCTTAGCGCAAGGTGAAAGTCTATCACACGATAGAATCCCTTAAGAGTGTTAATTAAACAGGACAATAATAACCCACCGGTGATTTATAGCGAGGTGGATTACTTGACCATAGCGGTTGGTCTGATAGGCATTTATTGCCTACTTAACCATTTAAGTATAACAAAAAAAATCATTGTGGTACAAAAGGTGATGAATGTTTCTGCTAAAACAGTCCATTAAGATGATTCATTAACATTACAAAGAGGTCTGCAGCCTGCGTGCCACTTGGAGCCTGTAAAAGTCTGGGAAAGTGAGAGGCATTACCATAGGAAATGCTTTATGCTAAACGTGCGCTGATAGAATCTAAAGTCCACTTTCTGCAGATAACATCACTTTTTACGTTTTGCACTACAAGGTCTAAGGAGGCTTTGTACTTCTCAGTTCTCCAGCTAGGGAATGTACCTAAGGAGGAGAGGAGCAATAAAAGTCGCAGTGCTCTGGCACACATGCGAGTCCCCCATCCCTCCCTTTGAACTGATGCTCCTGGAATGCCGAACCGCTGGTTACGCCGCTGCCGAATGACACGGGAGTCATGAGTTATAGTCACAACAGCTACAACTTTATTAAATGCACATCCAATAAAGCTCGTATAGCGATCTTTGCAGGTCAAATAACAGCAGATTCCTGCTGTGTAACAGCAAGGAGGTAGACCAGCTACAACCGATACGCAGGGCAGTAGAAGGGTTAAACCAGCGTGTAAACGCATCCAAAATACCAAAATACCAAAATTAAGACCTCAGTATTTTCCTAACAAATTATTCCCTGAAAAGTGGAACCAAGGAAGCTTGGTTCTTTACGGATTTATGTTAACATCTCGCACACCTCCCTACTGGAATCACCCCAGCTGTCCCATCCTCTACCATACCACGCCGCAATGCCCCCAGCCCCCTTCAGCCTGCCAGACTCTGCCTCCCACCAAGAACACGCAGGATCTCTTCTTCTCTGGGGAGGACCCGAGCATGCCTTGGCATCTTTCCCCTAGCCATCCCCTGACTTTTTTGACTTGGCAGCTGAACAAAGCAGTGCTTTCGCCAAGGAATATCACAGCAAAGCGCAAATCAGTCGAATGGCTCGCTGTTGTCAAACACAATGAATAATTGCTGAATTCTCCCTTCTTCCTCAATGGCAGCATTAATAAGGATTCCTTCCTCTGCTAATTCTTGCAAAACCGGTAAGGACATCTCAGAAACATCTCTGTAACCTGTGAACAAAGTGTCAGCACATTGGAAACTGGGTCAGACAAATAATAAGATTGTGTAAGTAGTTTCCCCAGGGAACTAGACTAAGAGGCATGATAGGATCTCCACTGACCAGAAGTCAGTAGAATCTTGTTTATATATTTCATCTAAAGTAGAGCATCACTCAGGGCTTCCTAAATTACAGGAAGTGTGTACAGCACCCGTTCAGACTACCTGTGTTAGCTCAAACAAGCTAGACCGGGTTCTAGGAGCAGATCAAGAAACTTGCACCAGAGCCAATAAATTCTGCTTCTCAGTAGGTAATTAGACTATTTTATTTCTCAGTAGGTGAATTAGCACAGCTATACCAAATCCTGGGCTGGAGATGACTTAGATAGTTTTGCTGTCTCTGCGTAGTGTTCATTTTAACTTCTGGAGACTTCAGTTGTTCAAAACTGAATGTTAAAAGTGAAACATAACATACTGAATCCATACAAGAGAACGGAGCTGAGAGGCGCATGCGATATCAAACTTAGTTACTCCCAATATTGTTCAATACCATTTAACTGCCTGGGGAACTGGGCAAGGTACTTTTAATATCTAATGCAAAATATATTTCCATTTCGTTCTTCTAGGAAAACGAGGCATTGACTGCATGCATAATCCGTCACAGCGCTTTATTACAAGGCATGCTGAACTGGACTGACTTCACCTACGAAAATGGGACAACTGTTTTCAAGCAGGGCCATTAACCCAGTAATCAGCCTTCCAATAACCAGTTGCAGAAACGGTAAACATCTTTAAAATTAACTATGCCGATTAACGAATTGAGAGTGCTGAGGCATGGAGAGAGCACGCTGTTGAAATGCATGCTCTCCACCCCTACATACGCCTCTAGATTCCCCCGGGACACTTGCAAGTCTCAGCCCTTAGTCACTAATGCCCAAGGGTGCACAGCGCTGGGGAAGAGCATTTGCGGTAGGATGAGGCCTGGGTGTAGGACAGACAGCGGGGAGGAGGGAATACAGACTAGTGGGAGGTTGGCAGGAGCACAGGCTAAACCAGAAAGAGAAGCAGAACATGCGTGTCCAGCAGAGCTTGATGAGATTCAGAGTGGGATTGGGTCCAAGGATGAAAGGATTGGATTGAAAGATCCATGTTTGCAAAGCAAAGGAGAAGAGCTGCAATTTCAACCCAGTAAATTTTCTGATTTGTTTTCCCTACATACTGAACTGAACTTAACTTCAGTATTAGCTGAAAGACAGTCATCAACAGCTTTTTAAATTTTACTCTCCATGTTCCTTGTGAAGTTCCCACAAACCTACACACACAGATTTTACCATCCCAGCCCACATTTCGCTTGTGACCTCTTCTTAAATCTACAAAAACACCGAAGGTAAATGCCTCACATTTGTACAATACAGAGGCAGGTCTCAGCTTAGAAAAGCTGGTTGGGAATTTTTGAACAAAGCGCCTTTTGCCATCAAAAAATGCCAACTTGCCAAAAATAATTTTTTTTAAAATAATATATTGATTTCCATGGAAATATAGTTAGGCAGGTTCAGATATTTCCATGAGAAAAACCTGTTCTGAATGAGAATAGAGTAGAAATGTGAATGTTACTTTATTCACTCCCAAAGTGTGAAAAATATCCAAGCGTATGATAGCACCCTACCAAATGCGACCGAATAAATGGCTGTCTATTCTCTACACAGCTACTCTACTTTGTTTAAAAAATAAATAAATAAAAAAATATTGCCTAGGCCAAAGAGCGACTGAGTGACCAACCAGCCTGGCGACTAAGTCTCACCTATGAAGTAGGGGACTCCAAGGAAGCTCTTTTTCAATCCACTTCAGAGCCCGAATTTGAGTCTAACAAAAATAATGTTGAAAACATTATGTCAAATGTCTGCTCCAAATCCCATAAAGCACTACTTGGATACAGCCCAAGTAAATACCCTAGCCACTGGATGCTGGCTATTCTGGGATGTCTCATTCTTTCTATTCATGTTTTGTTTTTTAAATCATTCTGTGACAAATCTAAAACAAATGTCAAAACCGTTAATTTTTTTATATACTAGATTTTTTTTTTGTTTCTGGACAACTCTAATTCTCAGTGCACCACCCTTAACTCTTCAATCCATTTTTTCTCTTATAACTTGATCCAAGTTGCTGGCCTTTAGAAGAGTGAGCGACATTTAGCTCTTGCATAGGGAAAATTAATTGGATTTGTGCATTCTGTATTGTCCGATATCACTGATTTTTAAAGTGTGCTTCACACGCGTTTGGGCCCGTGAGCTGCTTTTACAGGGATCCAAAGAGGTAAATGAGACAGATTGCTTTGATATGACATAAAGAATTGGCTGCCGCCAAAGTGCGCAAAACAGAAATTTTTAAAGATCACTGCTTTATACCAATATATCTCTGTCCTACTGTTGTCAGTATAGGCTGAAAGTTTAGAATAAGATTTTATTTGCACCGGGATAACTAACTACTAACATTATTAAAATCTAAGAGATTCACAAGATTGTTTGTAAGACAGTAAGAAGAATACTTTGGCTCAGGAGATTCATGTATAATCAGATTCATCACTTTCAAGAGAAAGCAATTTTGCATCAAAGTCAATATAAAGTTCACGTTGTTACCTTTTCCTTATCTTTATTCTAATGTAATAACACAAAAACTAGAAAAAAATCTTCTCTTTGACGCTGTTGCTCTTCACAATTAACAGTTATCACATCTCTAATATGACCCCTACACGTGAGAGTTGCTGGTCAAAACATTAAATAAAATCTGGTTTACATGGCATTAAACACAGCTAGAAATCCATCTGTTCATTTATTCTGATAAATTAATTCCCATAAACTTCTGTTGATAGATTCAGAAGACAAACTGGTTTTCTCAGCCTATCCACCTGGACTTCTCAACCAGAAAGACTCCGAGGCAGCAAATTTTAGTCAGATACAGTTAGTCTTTTTTTCAGAAATTTTCAGTAGAAACAATCCTCAAATGTGGAATTTTGAGGAAAGATGTGACAAAATTAATATTGTACCTTCATGCTGTCACATTACACAGATGCCATATTTCATCCTGAAAACTAGATCTACAGCGCTTTGTACAATGCTTACGTGCATACAAATAAGAAAAATAAAATTGCATTCATGGAAAACATCGGCATGTGCTCATGGACCACGGCTACGCTGCCACAAAAACTGGTTGTTTTCACAAAAGGTCAGGTCAAGTCTCCGCTGCTCTTCCTCAGAGCTGTCCTTTAACAGAAAGGTTTTCTCTATCCCTAGAGCAAGGACACAGCTTGCAGACGAATTAGGCTCTGCATTTTATTAGCTCACTTGATGTCCAAACTGCTCTTCCATACATACCAAATATAGCAAACAGTAAATGCTCAGCTTGTTGTTCTTGCCTCAAGGCTTAGAAACAACGCGCAAATCCTCTCAATTCATTTTAAGTCCCCATGCCTTCCATCAGACTTGCTAACAGTATCTTTCACAAAGATTCTTTTGTTTCTACTGGAAATCTCTTAGAGATTTCTTTGACATTTCTCTTTCTCTCAGCATCCTGTCACAGGGCACAAGACCTTCATCCTGCGCTTACCCAAATACTTCCTTTTTCCAAGACACACTGAAACCTTCCATGCCATTCTCCTACGAAGGAAAAGTGTGGACACTATATCCATAACTAAAAAACGAAAGCCCAAAGCCGCAAACTGCTGAGCGCTTCCCACAAACGGCAGAGCCCTCAGACGCCCATCACAGCGCAGAGGCTTGAAGGCGTTCTGAATCTTGGAGCAGTTCCTTTTCTCCATGATTTAGCCTGTACTCAGAATATGTGGTTCCTGTCTTAATGGATGTTCTTCTCTCTTCTCCTTCCGTGATCTCTTCCTACCTGTTTCCAAATGAAGCAGTAGCCCATGCTTTAACTTAGAAATACCCCTACTAAATCAGGACGCAACCTCCAGCTTCTTTCAGAAGAAACTGGCGTTTCTATTTGCAGATGTAATCAGTGTAATTTCCAAATCATCCAACTTGTGGACTTTTGCTGCCTGACCTATCATTGCTTCCCAATTACATACAATGAAGATGCTCTGTAAATAGGTTTTTGTTTAAATGGAAGGTCTTCTGTGCTATTCTTCTGATGTATTCAGGACACAGAAATAGGGACAGAAATAATCAGGAAGTGATTCATAACCTCTGTAGCACTCAAATGCGCGAAGACACACTGTCTGTGCTACACGCATCTGTACACAGCATCCTACAGTTATCCATCTGGAAGAACAAGAGTTTCGTCCTTAGTGGTTTCCGTTTGTCACTGTATCTCCAATTTCTCTAGAAACCAAACAACTGAAACCTTTCCTCTGCTCATGATAAACACATTATTCACAACGATGATTTTTTCCCCCAAGACAAATGCGAGGATCTTACTGGAATGTAAAAATCTTAACTTCTTTGGACTTCAGATTTTTCTTTTCACGTGATCTTAACAGATAACTGATCTTAAAAAAAAAAAAGTAAGCTTTTATATGAAACTCATAAGAATCTATTTTATAGCCCCTTGATTTAAGTAAACAAACAAACAAACTGCTTCCTTCTGCTCTTTTCCCGACAACCCAAATATTTAGAACTCTTTATAGGATGCTAATTGTGGAAATTCATGCTTTTGAATTATTCTTTTTGGGTGCCTTGAACAACAAAAACAACAGATTCTCCCTTGTGGTCAGACCACCAAAGCGGAGCAAAGTGCAGTAACTCTGAGAGTTTCTGCCCCGTGTTCTGCTCTGCTTGTCCTTTTGAAAGGGGTCTCAATGAAGAGCCTTGTTGAGCCCTCGGCTGGTGCCACTGTTTATAGAGGGGGTCATTAGGAACAGTTTAGTCAGAACAAAAGGGGGTTTGTTTCTATTGTCCCGTTTGCAGTTTGACGATGTCTTAACTGAAAAATTATCTTAATAGCCTAACAGTATATATTTGCCTATGGGGCTCAGACAACTGCAGAAAAGGCTTTGGATCAAGGCTGAAAAGATGCACTTTACAAAGCAAACTGAGTGCACCCGAAGCACCTTTTAGGAAGCAAAAATTTCCCGACTGAAAACTTAGAAGATCCAGTCTCCGAAAGATAAACTCTTGCAGCCTTGCACTTAGAACTGAAGTAACCCGCAGTTACCAAAAGAGCAGCAGTAACACCAGCCACCCCATAGACCCGCACGGGAGAGCCCCGGGTTGGCTCCGCTGGGGTAAAGGAGCGTTCCTCCCCCTGCTCGCAGGCTGCTATGCCAATTTACACCAGCAGAGGAAACAGTCCCTTCGTATTATTTTAAAATCCTCCAGCATAATCTTCCGATTAATGATTTTCTGCTGCTAAAGCCCTGGGAGATTGCTTCACACAGCCACTTGTAATGTGGCAAACCTCCTCCCTGGGTCGGAGCGGGAGCTGGAACTCTCCTCAAACCACGGAGAATCGGGGCCAAACCGTGCTACTCTGCGCGACTTGGGGAGGGATTTTTGTGGCCAGGGCTTTAGAGAATCAAATGAAACTCCAACTTCCATCTTGTTTCAGACTGGTTCAGAAACACTGCTATAAATCGTCGCAGATATAAAGAAAGTTAGTTCAGAGGCAGAACCAGAGACAAAAAAAAAAAAAGCACGTTGCAACTCTGCAGCCCCACGCAGCTCGAAATTGGCAGCTCAGAACTTCCAATTTGAGTGGTTCTAGTATGTATTCAAAATAAACTGTTAAAATAATTGTTCCTATGGAAATGAAATATAAATAAAAGTAGAAGCTGAGACCATGTTAAGACAATGTTGGACCAAATTCTCTCTCCTGCTTATTTAAACGCGCAAGATAAGCCCCAACAGGAGAGCAACCGTGGGGTGCAGCTGTTGTATATAATCCTGCTTCCTACAGACCTGTAAAACCCACAGTCTCCAAAGATCGCTTTGCTCCAGCAACAGAAGTTTTATGATTCAGGGGCATGGTACATATGGTTTAGCATACACACCCCAATTTTCCATGCAACCTCCCCTGTTAGGATTACTAATACTTGTGGCATGAGTAGTTTGTACAGCAGCTGTGCAAGGGTTATGCAAGCATTTATGCACACGTTGGACTAAAGGCACAAAATAATGGTTCTTTTGAGGTATTACTCTGCACCTGCCCGGAGAGAAAAAGTAAAGCCATCCAAATTTGTCCCATTGCATTTTACAGGTCAGAATCAGTTATTATCGTTCACTTTGAAAACAATGAATAGGTCGTATACGCTTTTTGTACATAGCTGAGGGTAAAACCACCGAACATCTCTATCTTCAGTGAATACAAATAGCAGAAAACTAAAAAAATACTCTAGGAGACATATATTTATGTTAATAAGAAGAATCCCGATTGTCCGACAATGGACTGTAGCAGCAAAGAGCACCATTTATTATACGAAAATGTTACAAGTAAGCAGACTTTCAGAGGCACACTTCCACGGTGCTGCAGCACGGCTTGAGTCCACTCCTCGCAGGGACGTCTGAGTGTGTTCTCAGCACAGTTTTTCACGAATATAAGCCTAAGATTTCAGATTTTCAGATTACAACGTTACCCATGAAGGAAACGCCTGGGGTTTTGCCAAAAGCTTCAACCAAATCAAGTGTGCACAGAACGATTTAGTAGTACAAAATGTAACTCCATTTTGTTTGGGCTGCTTTGGCAATATATGGACCTAAAAGTGGTCCTACATCAAACAATATTCACACGTATGCATCTGTGCTACTGAAATATATTACTTACATGAAGTTTAATGACATTGTTGAAGTATACTGGTGTACGCACACGTACACATGCTCATACCAATATGCAAACAATTACTTACAAACATATACATAAAATATAACATAGGCCGACAGTCAAGCTGTATGTAGATGTATGATAAATATACTACTAAACACGTTTCAATGATATGAACTCACTTCTAATGTTCTCTGGAGTAAATAATAATAAAAGAATCCCCAGAGAGACCCAGTTTTATAAAGGGGAGTCCTTTGAAGTGCTGAACTGTGAAGGACTGAACCCTGTCCACCTTACTCAGGTGATGAACATTAGGTTCAGCCCCACTTCATAAATCCAAAGATCATTTTCTATTTTAGTTACCACTAGCATCTGCAGAAGTAATAATGCCCTTTCATAGCCGAAAACACAGATTTCGTTTCTGACTCTCCTCTGATCAGTAGCTATGAGAATCAACACTTAATTTTTATAACATAATCAGTATAGTCCAACCCAGCACAGTTCAACCCAGATCTGTTCAAATTCCTGGATTAGAGCTAATATAATGGCTTACCCATAATGCGATTACTTTTGTGTTGGTGAACATGTTCTCAGTAATAAAGCTGATGAGATGAATAGAAACTTTTGATAAGAATGATCCAATATAGCGTAATTAAATATGCAAGCTAATTAGGCATTCTTATACAAATAATAATACTATTATTTTTGTTATATAAGCGTTTTGCATGCACAGGGCCCAGAGGAGCAGTTCAAAATTCCCCAAACAGGCTATTTTAGTGGGAATATTTGGAAGAAGAAAAAAGTTTGCTATAATTTAGGACTTGCACTTTGTTCAAGACAAATGAGAGAAGATGCAAAACAGAATGGAAAAGAAACATGGTTAAAGTTAAAAAGAGGACATCAAAGTAGGAAGGCAAGGAGCTTGAAACTGATTCAGCACAAAAGAGGAAAAAATGCTTTGTGTCTGATTTTTAAAGAGTCATGAAATGAGTTTGCGAGCAGAACCCACACTTTTTACTGCCCATTCGGTAAAACTGAACGCAAACGGCCAAATTCTGCCACTGGCATATACCTAATACAGGTACACAATGATGACAGCAGCGCCTAAAAATTCATCAAGCACAAACCTGTGCATTTTTGTCCATTTCATGTTTTAAAATCAGACCCTTTATTTCCTAAATACAGGCTTCCAACTATACTGACTTCCACACAAACAAAACCAATGGCAGTAGTTGGTACAAAAATCAGATAAGAGCCTACACGCAAAGCTCAAAGAGATCAAGAAGTTACTCAATTGTGCAGAACCTCAGAAACATTAGGAGTTTGTTTTTATAGAAATTATCTGAAGCAGCAAGTGCCAACAAACAGGGATTACTTCATCATAAGCATTTACTTTTCCTTCTCAAGAAGAGGAGGGCAGACAAGAGAAGCAGAGAAGAGTAAGAAGAAAAACTGGTTTCTTAATTGATCCAGGAAGGAGGAGGAAAAAGACAATGACATGAAGGTGCCAATATTTCAGCAACCTGTGTGCAACTGATCCTACAGGAAGCAGGACGGGCTTTACGCAGCAGGCAAGAAAGGAGGGGAGAGAAAGACGTTGCCCAGGAGAAAGGCAGTCTGGTTTGTGCCTTTTCTGTTGGAAATCCAAGCTCGGACCTGAGGGCTGAACCACTCCAGTTTGGGCTGCGCCACCCTTTATTGCATGCAGCAGAATAAATGCTGCTCTTTGTTGTGTCCCAATGCGAGCTGAAGTCAAAGGCTGAGGACCTCACATTCCAAAAAATTATTCTTCAATAGATTCCTCTTCTGATCGCACACTTCTAGAGTGGTTTTGTTATGCTGTTTTAAGAATACACGCAAGCAGTACCCCCTTTGCAAACTATTTTGCATTTATTTAATGCTGTGCCTTGTGCAATAGGATCATAAAAAATACCGCTATAAAAGATTAAACTCTCACAACTATGCCTATGAAAGCACAGGACAGAGTTGGAGCATTGCCCCCTCTTTAAAGAACGTATTCCGCATTAAATCAGGATGTATCTAAACTTGGCCAAACCCAGATCACTTAGACAAAACAAGAAGGAAATAGATTCAAACATCACTTTTTCAAGAAATTTGTCAAATTAAGGGTTACTTTTCTTTTTCTACTGTTTCTTTCATGACACATACAGTTTCAACAGCCATTACCTGAGGTATTAACGAGTCAGGATCCAAACCTCCCAAACTATCTTTTTCTTTTCTTTCTCTCTATCATGCCAAAGCAGAGCACTGAGCTGAAATTTAGTCAGTTTTTAAATGTGACCTACAAGCAATTCAGGTGTAGGCAATTCAGGCCGCAGAGACACCTGCTCTCCAGCCCACTGGTCCATCCTTATAGATTTTTTTAATCTCATCGTGCATGACGAAGGCGAGTCTCCTTGTCCTGCTGCTGCTGGGTGAAAGACCAACACTCAAAACTGGGGAAAAATTAATTGCCTACAAGGAACAAAAAAGAAAGCGAAATCAAATTATCTGCATCTGAGAGGGAGAGCGGAGGGATCCTCAATCATCTGTCCGCCCTTCCACCATCAGTTTAAGCCAACCTAAGGCAGCCCAGCCCGGCCCAGCCCCCCTCTCCTCGCCCCCAGCTGCGCATTCCTGTGGCCTCCCCAGTGCCAGCACAATATGTAGTCAGTCAGAACAAGGAGCTGATCCAGCAGAAAATTAATTCAGCAAAAACAAATACATTAATTTATTAAAAAAAAAATATGATTAATTTTAAAAACAGCTTCCTGACCTGTGCGTGGATGTAAGTGTCAGTACCGGCACTAGGGGTGGGGGGTGGGTTTTGCACAGTCCTGGCTGGGATGGGATGAGAAAAAACCCCACCTTTCTCAGGAGAAGTCTGGCTTTAGAGCAGCTTAAATTGATCTAGAAACCACACCCTCAGCAAGAGAGAAATTTAGGCAAATACCTGCCTGGTTAAGAGCAGGTTAGTGCTGCTCCTCAGGAAGTGCAAAAGATGCTAGAGAGTTTAATCTTAACCGGGCATCCAAAATGCAGCTGCTTAGGTATTGGTGGTTTTGTTAGTGGGGAGCAATGCGAAGGCAGCTACAGGAGTGGTGCTTGAGCACCCCCGTTAGCACCAGTGAGTTTAGCAAGTGCTCTCTTATTACCTAAGGTGGATGTGGCTTCACAACCTCTCTCCCATCACCATCCGCCCAGAGCTTGAGCCATTCCTAAACACGTGTTAGGACTGAGCTAGGAGTTTAATGCTGGTTCCACCACTATTTCAATAGCTCCGTGAGTCACTTCGATGTCATGCCTCAGTTTCCCTGTTATTAAGAGGTGCACATGCATGCATACAAACACACTAAATCACTCATCGTGTTTCCCATGAAGCTTTTTTGACTAGTTACCTGCCATTCACACAAGGATTTTAAACATAAAGAGCTAAAAGAAGTGCTGTATATTAGTTTCCAGAACAGATGTAGGATCTGGTGCTGGATACTACTGGATGTTGCTCATCTGAAAACATCAGATGAACAACCTATCAAAAAAAACCCAGTGCTGACCGCCTTTATCCCCTGCCCCTCTTCTTCCTCCTTTGCCTAAGGAACAAATCTTAATGTCAGCATAAACTCAGCGTGTGTATATGTATATGGTTGCTGAAATTACCTCAGGCTGGATTCAGTGACCCAGATAAACCCTTCCATCCTGCCTTCCCTTTGCTTTCAAGTAAGATTTGGGAAGCAGTAGTCCACGTTTGTTATCTGAGATTATTATTATTATTTACTATTGCAGTAGACATCTACCTGGACTAATCAGGACTGGGGCTCCATTACGGTAGATACAACACCCAGAGTTAAAAAATTAGAAAAAGTCACTGCTTTAAAGAGTTGACAGTCCATCTCGAGACAGTATTCCATAAAGGCGTGTACCAGAGAGCTGAAGGAAAGGGGAAGGCGAGAGAGCAGGATAATGTAATGGGATAAACTACCCGTGTGCGCAGGTTGATGGTTCCAATCCAAGTAAACACTGCTGGTTTTACAACTGTCGTATGATAAGTCCCCCCTTGGATTTCTAATACTTCTCCATTAACTCTCCTCGCTGTCAGCTGGAAAAAGTGACCGGGGGCTCTGTGCACACAGACATACGTGCCTACATGCGTGAATATATAAGCATCACATTTTAAATAATTTCGTGCTGTTGTTTTTTTCCCGGACGGTCTCTCCCCATCTGTANTCGGTGCAGCCAGACGATACACTTGCATCTCTGAACTCTCTGGGAGTTCGGGCCCCTTCCTTATGCATAAACCACCCTCCCTCCTGGGGTGTCTTCTCCTTAATTACGTTCAGGCTAATTTAAGCACTCGGGACCGGCTCACCCTCTCCCCCAAGCCAGCAGCCTCCACAAAACATCCTGAAAAGCAACCTGATCGGATGTTCCTCCTCCAGGCAGTTCCAGGGATTTTGCTCTCCCAAGCGGTTTGGAGCGGGCGAGC
>VZSZ01001044.1:861626-915907 GCA_013398815.1 Ibidorhyncha struthersii
AGCGGGATATCCTCTCCATCCTCGGCCTGACGCACCGCCCGCGGCCCCACCTCCACGGCAAGCACAACTCGGCCCCCATGTTCATGCTGGACCTCTACAATGCCATGTCCGTGGAGGAGGGGGCGGCGGGGGCCGCCGCTGAGGAGGGCGAGGGCTTCTCCTACCCCTACAAGCCCATCTTCAGCACCCAGGGGCCACCCCTGGCCAGCCTGCAGGACAGCAACTTCCTCACCGAGGCCGACATGGTCATGAGCTTCGTCAACTTGGGTGAGTGCCTGCCCTCGGCGAGGCCCCCCGGGGCTGCAGCCGCGATGACCGGGCGGGAGAACCGTGCCGGGGTGGGGAGGCTGGAGCAGGGCCCTGGCCACCGACGGGAGGGCAGGGGCTGGGGGCGCAGGTGGCCCCGGGAGGGAGCTGTTTCTGCAGCGGCTCGGATGGGCGGCAGCCCACTTGGGCGAGGAAGGGCAGGTAACGGTTGGAAAGGCGGCCGCTTTACGAGGCGGTAATTAAGCGGCCGCAGTGCGGAGAGGGCTCTGACTTGCCGTCACAGCATTTGGACAGCCACAAGCTCTCGCCACACACCACCCCGCGCGCCAACACACTAAGTTCTTTGTCATGTTCTCCCTTTGGCAGTTACTTGCCGCACCTCAGAAATTGGATTTGCAGGTAGGAGTTGAACAGGACGATAGCGGGGCTGTTCCCCATCCCGCACTGCCAAGGAAGACGCGAAACCCAGGCAGGACGACGGGTCCCAGCACGGCTCCCAGCGCCGGGCTGGCGCTGGTGCGGGATGCAGAGCCATCAGGGCTGCCTAGACGGATAGTTCCCTGCGGCATCCCAGCGCCGCGCTCCCTCAGCCGAAGGGGCCGAGCTGCTCACACATGTTTTCCTAATGGCTTGAGAGGGATTCCACAGTAAATCCTTATTTACTCCTGCAGCTTTTTCTGTTGACCCCAGTCTATGCAGCCAACTCGCCTCTTTTCACAAGCACATGTGGATGGGTTTATGCAAATGATACGCAAGTTGGCATGCTTTGTACGCGGCTCGCTAGGCCTCTCTAATTGGATGCCACGGCCCAATCTGATTTCTATTTGCCTGCTGTAGATTGCACACCCGTGTGGACCGACTTGGCCGGAATTGAGTAAAACATTGTTGGGACGAGCATTCTATTTTAAATATATAATTACAGACCCTGGTTCACTCTGTCCGTTTTTAGACCTTGTCATGTGCCGCCCTGAAACCACCACACGTATGGATTGGGTGCCTGCCTGTTCAAGACAGAATCTGAATAGTATTTCCAAAACAAGATCAACTCAAACTTTGTCCCAAAGAAAGGGGTGCGCAAAGAGCAAGAGGAACCCACCTCTGGCCCGTAACCTGCTAGGGATTACAGACACCCCCGTCACCAATAAATCCATTAACGCCTTTATGGATGTCACCGTTCTGGACACTTCCACTGTCTGGGACTTCAGAGGCAACAAAGCTTAAATCACCACCTAAATCACCACCTCTCTAATCCCGGCGCTTTAACTAACTGCAAAAGATCAGTAGCTGTAAAGGTTCTGTGACACACGTTAATAATTCCTAGACACGGTAGCCATCCCGGCACAGTTCTTGCACGACAGGGAGACACGGGACGCTGTGGGAGATCTCTAGTTTGCATGAGCCGCATCTCCTTATTAACTACCATAAGCTTCACAGCGGGGAGCTCTGCTTTACGTCTGGCCTGGGGGCTGCGCTCTTTGAGCGCGCTGGTGCTTTCCATTTGGAACTACAGTGGTAGTCTAATCGCTGCTAGATACTTAAGCCGATCAGCAATGATACATTTCAAATCAAATATTTGAGCAGCCAGAAGTACCAGTGGCGGTCAAATATTTGACTTTAGAGATAAGAGGGATCTCGCTAACATTGTTCTCTGTGGTTCTCGGGTCCTACGCCATGTACAACCAGAGTGCAGGGAGAGCCCCCAACAGAAGACAAAGGACGTTGAAATAACGATAGCGAAATTCACGCTTCTGTTTCCATTTCGGTAGAGAGGAGAGAACCTTTATGAAACATGTAAGTACGTAATGGAAGGGAGTTTAGCCCTGGGGAAGCAGCTCTGCTCCTGGGGTGTAGTTATTTACTGCGTGACTTTCATCAGCGAATCTGCAGTGCTCCCGTCCTGTGCTGCCCGTGTAAGGAAGAGTCACCTATGCAGCCCGTGGAAGTTTTACATAAAAGGAGTTAACGTTCAGGTTCCTGATTATGTTGAATACAAATGAGTGGAATTGATCCGTAAACCGTGAAATACAAATTACATTTTGCACGTGTCTGTTTCTAAGTGAGAACTTCTTACCAGCAGGTTACACCTGTATAAACTGTACGTAATCGATAACCGACATCCCGATGCGATGTGATGACTATAGTGGGTATATTCAGTCATTTCGACCTGCTGGCTTTTGCAGTCGGCTTAGAAATCCATAAGTGTCCTTTCTGCAAAATACTTAATTATCACTTGATTTAATTGCTGTCAGCATGGTCAGTGAGTAGTAAGAGCGCAGGTAAGATCCAGTAGCTTTAGGAAGGACAGGTGGAATTACGAGCAGCAAGCCACATTTTGGAGGTTTGTCTGTACTGTTTTGTTCCCTTGTCAACAGTGCATGCCAGGACGAGTTTAAAAAGGACACAGATCTATAATAGCTTTCTTCATCACTGTGCACACCTTTCATCCCATTATAGTCATCGGGTCTTTCATCTTTGTAGGACAAAGACAGGCTTGTTTATGGATGTTTTAATGAATTAGACCAGCCACTCACTCCCGTATATAGTCAAATACAACACCTGCTTTGAGACGTACAGTTTTCTATGACATTCAGGGAAAATCAGAAGATCTATTGTAGAACTGATATTTTTGGGGGGACTTTCGACAATGATCCCTTTTAAAGCAGAGCTGAATTGCTAAATGCAGCCTGTAGTAAACTGTGTCCTAGTTTTGTAAGAGATACTCCGCGAGCATTGCATTTCACAGGTAGGCTTTTATTACTACACTAGAGCCATCACAATGAGGAAGTGTCACGGCATAGTAAGTTTCGTCTTAGAATGGAGGAAGTAAAAGTGAGTGAAGAAATAATACAAGAAATAGTACTTTTAAATTTCAAGAAATAAAACACGTTATTCCAGGCTTCCAAATGCTAATCTACAAAACCACTTTTTTTGCTTTATTCATATTCTTTGTCTATCTAGTCGTACATCTGTAGGGGAAAAAAATGCTTAAAAAGGAAAAAAAAAAAGATTTACATTGCAAGATTTACTGGGCCACATAGTAAAAACCCCCAACAACACCCCCACCCCCTGCCTGGATTTCTATGGAGATACTGTGTATATTTATTCCAGAGAATTTATACTGGGTCTTGGTAGGGAGGAACCAGAGTACAGGTGCTCTACGTCAGGGTTATGTTGCAGGGAGCTTTGTGCTAAGCATTCAATGTTACTGTAAAATCTCGACAATTAATTAGATTTAGATTTATAACCAGTTAATTCACAGGCTACATTTTGTCTTAGCTTACACCTGTGCTAAGATGGATGGGGAATGGATTTGTGTCAAGAATGAAGTTACATGTAAATTAAAAGAGAATTTAGCCACAGTGGTCTGACCAAGTTAGTCAGTTAATTACTGGCTAATTTTATAAAATTTATTACTATAATTTCAGTTGTTGGAATTTCATTTCAGATCCTGTCCAAGTACAGTTTACAAACTGATCCATTTTAAGAACTGAAAAAATGCAAAGCATTTTTTTGCACAAGTTTAATTTCAAGTTTATAAACAGCAACTAAGGAGTAAACATCCTCTAGATTACTGAGACCCTCTCGACTAAAAATAATTGTGTTGTCCTTACGTGGGTAGTCTTGCCTTGGTAAACAGACTTGCTTAGAATATTTTTTAAAAGAGTCGGCACAAGTGATACGCAATTTGTTAATTTGTCTCACGGTTGATTATAAAATGAACAACGTTGTTTAATCCTGGCAAAAAGTAAGGGGGGGGGAAATTAGTCATTCTTGGAAGGAGCACATGAAAGTGGCTTTTGTTAATGTAAATCAAGAAGCTGAAGAGCCCCCAAGTTTCCTTTTATTTCGTACCATCTGGCTGTCCTTTTTGTTGACAAGTGTTTGGCATAGAGAACCATCTCTTTGCCCTTTAATAACAGGCTTTAACACTGTAGGGTATTAGAAAAAGATTCTATAACAGTTAAAAAATTTCCTTCGGGGAATACTTTATAAAGTGAGCACGGGCTGCAGGCATTTGCAGCTGTAACCTGGCTTGTGTTAAAATTTGGAAGGGGCTGCCTTGCATTCCAGCTCACTACAGGCCTTCATTGGTGTACAGCCAAAGGTTAATATAGATGTCACACAGTTTTTCTTTGGAGAGCCTCAGATATAAGAGTACGCGTACAGCTGTGTTTTTAGTAACCCTTTCATAATCACTTCTTTTAAACCTCATTTTCCTGCTTATATAAATCAAAGATTTTCAAGGATATTTGACCTGGATTTGAACTTATTTGATCTTCACATATTTCCCACTTGAAACAAAGCAGATTAAATGCTAGCCCTGGATGCCTGGCCACGATCACATGCTTTGTCCATACATTAGGCCAAGCCCTCGGCTTTTCTTTTTCTTTTTCTTTTTTTTCCTCCTCCACCTAGCGCAGTTATAAGCTCTCAAGCCCGAACAGGTACATGCTGTAATCGTTTTGGACAGTACGGATATGTGCAACGCTCGGTGGTGTAAGATTAGCTAAGGTAGAGGGCTTGCAGCAAACTAAAGGTATGAAGTATGGGGACGGTGCAGCAAGTAACCGGCGGGTGTTCTTTGAACGTACAGGCCTATTCTAGAGAGAAACGAGTTCATTTTCGAATTTTCAGGTGCAACATGGCAGAACAGAACGGGAACTATTTACGTCCACCATATGGGCGCGGTGGTGGCAGAGAAGGGAGCAGCTGAGGACAGATGTCCTCCTGCAAGGAAAAAGGATGTGGACATCGTTCCCATCCGCTCGCACGCTTCTGCGGCGCGTTTATCCCAGAAGCAGGGTCTCCCCTGCGTTCCCACACAGGCTGTCCCAGGGTGGCGAAGCCCCCTCCGGGAACTGTAGTTTAAAAGCCAAAACACAAGGGCTTGTCAAGTGCTTTGAAGGAGACAAGCCCTGATGGCCAGATCTTGTGATGCTTGTAACGGGAGTTGGGCACAAGTGAAGCGTGCAGGTCCTGCTCCCACCCCAGCGCTGCTCCCCGGCGGTTCTACTGGGGGGTGTGTGTTGTGTGTTTTGTGTGCGTGTCTATGTGTGTGTGTGTGCANGGTTTAACAGCCTCTGGGCAGGCAGCATGAAACCAGGCGATATGTTTTCGCCTGTAAATAAGCCCGAACCACATTTTCGGGTAGAGGGGGGAGAGATGTGTGAGAGAAGGTTGCACGAGTAGTTGGAAACATTAATTAAAAAAAAGATTATAACTATTAAAGCCTAGTCGGAGCTGTTGACAGGCTCCTTTTAAATAGGACACTGTGATGTTTTAGTTTAATACATTCTGGCAGTGTCACCGGGGTTAAGGCTAATACTGGGATGTGTGGATCCTGTCATGTTATTGTCAGGAGGAATGCAGGGATTAGGTTTAAAAGTGGCGGTGGGTGAGCGGTGCAGCTGTGTACACTTATTATAAAAGATTTAAGTCCCACTGGTAAAATCAATATATTATATTGCAAGAGCCTCTGTTTTTAATTAGTTTAAATCAAATATACTGTTAGTGCCATTATGGCTTCTATCCTTGAACCAAGTGAGGAAATGCTAATATTTATATGGAAACTGTTAATTTGTGGTTAAAATGATAACACATTTAGTTTTATGCCTCTAAATTGTTCTAAATGGATGAATACCAGTGAGAAGCTGCAATGATGGATGAAGTCATCTGAGCCAGAACACAAGTAAGCAAATTTTGATAGCGTGCCAGATAAAGAGACTACCTGTTGATACGCAGCATTAAGAAACCACAATATTTTAAGCCCTTTCCAGTGGTACAGTCCTCCTCTCTGGGGCCTGCATCAAAATACTCACGTGAATTAACTATAAAAATATGTTATATACATCTATATAAAAATAAGATATGCTATTGTATGTATATATTTCTTCTCTAAAGGGAGGGAACTTCTAGAGAAATGAGTGAGCTGTTTAAACTGGTTTCAGGATGGAGACTTTCATTCTACAACTGTTTGAAGTAAATGGGACTACTCACGAGGACTAATCACATGGATAAAGTTCTGCACATGCATGTGTTTGGAAAATGGAAACCCATGAGAAAATTCTTGGCGAGCTCTTCCTTGGTGTAAATTGTCAAATTTCTCCTGAAGCTGGCCCTACGGTCTCATTTATACAACTGTACGTCCAAAGTAATTCCCCTAAACTCCCTCTTGATTTACACTAGCGCAATTGAGAACAGCACTGGGCCAAAGAAATGCCCCTGTGTTGAAATAATGAGCATGCGGTAGTTTCTGCTAGAGCTTCAAACGGTTTTCTCTCCTAATCTTGAAATTGTTTTGGAGGGAGGCTTCCTCTGCTGCAAATAATCAAAACACGAACTAGCTCCTATTAGTCACTGCTTATCATTATTAGCCCGATCCATGTTGTTGAACTACAGCTGAATTCCCATCTTTGCAACAAACAGAATTTAACAACTAATGTTTGACAAAAATGTGAAACTGATATTTCTTAATACAAGACATATTTCATACGGAGAAACTTTAGTGATGAAAGATTCCTGGTATCAAAATATCTGAATCACAGTACAAATAAACAGTGTGTTGTAAAGGCTGCGGGGCCAAATTCCGTGCTGGAGTAATTCCACTGAAGTCAGTGGAGCTGTGCCAGGAGATAAACTGCCATCTAGATTTTTTTGGTGTACATGTGAAAACCAGAAGTGTTCAAGATTTTGTCAGTAAACATCCCTGCTAAGGAAAAGGTGGGAGGTAGCAAAGTTTGAGCCCATTCGAACTCAAATATCTCTTTCGGAAATCATTATTTTGTTGATGAAAACTACACAGTTTGCCGAGACCCCCTTTATTTGGGTATACGTTGTACCATTCCGTTCTTCATACATAAATTTACCTGATTTACAGCAGGTAACGTAAGAGCATCTCGGGTGCGAGCCCCACAATACCGTGCCTCGCGCCTTCTTTTAAACCTTTGTGTTGACTACGTCTTGAAGTCAGTGCAAATCCTGTAGTGATCCGCATTGAGTGGATTGAATTAATGGCAACTTTGAGACTACAAGTTTTAGTGTAATTGCTTTATTGTTTTGGAACCAAGATGCTTACAATCCAGTTCCTGTGCAAACATGTTTAACGTGTGTTAATGTGTTTCAAAACCAGACCCTCTCCGCAAAATTCTGCTTTTCATTAATTGACATCAGTAGCATGGTACAGTATTTCAAAGCACTGGCCAAATATAAGCTGTGTTTCTAATTTCCTTACTTTCCTGTGTTTGGAATGCCAATGTTAATTTGTTCCCATGGAAGAGTGAGAGCTGCCAACCACAGTTTTATATAAATGACTTTACAGTGCAGGGCTGCCAACATTAAATGATACTTAGGAATTTTCATGACATTTTGTATTTAATGCTTGTGTGTCTATGTGTGAGAGAAATAGAGAGAGATATGGGATGTTGAACAGCACGGGCACTGATGATCAAGGCAAATGTTGGAAGAAATTTATCCTTTGAGTAGCTGTTACTTAATGTTTCTTCTCAGTTAAGATTTTTTAATAATCTGTCAGATACTGCGTAGCATATTCCTTCTGCCTAGAAAAAACTATTTTGCAGTGCGTTTTGTTGCTAACTATCCAAACGGTTCTATGGTTCCCCCCACCTCCCACAATTTGAGCTATTTATTAAGAGACGAGCAGAAGGAGTTCTGTTTATGTTGCTGTTCTGATCATTATGAAATAGATTGTAAGAATGTGATATTACTCAGCATGAGAAAATGTAAAAGAAGAAAAAGCTGCCACAGCTAAGGAACAGGGGGATTAACTGATTCGATTAAAACTGCCAACAGATTTTTTTTCTTTAAAAGAAGTAGCTAGATAAAATCATTTGCTTTCTTAAAGAAATTCACGCACAATCATAGTTTCTTTAGTGGTATGTACTGTCTTTGTACACGAAACAAACATGAAATTCCCTTTAAACAAATATATTTTAAACCGATGATGGTGAAAACAAGGGCTGTTTATGTATTTCTCCTTTTATTCTTGGAGGATATTCAAAATACAAATTGTTCATGTTTCAGTAGATTCCTCTTAATGAGTGCTATGGTTTATCTCTCAATTTTCCCCTTTTATTGGAACAGGTGCAGTGTCTGCCATCTGTGCCAGCCCTGCGCTATACCAACAAACAAAGTGTTGTTTTGGTTCACTGGATTTAAAAGTCTCCGGAGAGTAAAGAAATGAAAGAGAAAGAATTTAGAAAGTGCCTAGTGAAGGAAAGGCACTTCAAGTAATGTGCTTTGTCACTCAAGTCTTCCCGTAAATTACCTTAAACTATTTCTAAACTGTTTGAAACATTTTATCGGTAGAGTATTAAGTTTCTGTTGCACCTCGGCGGTCACACGCTATTCTTTATCATCTTGATCCTACCGCAGTAGCTTCCAAGTTAGACTCTTCTGTTGTCAGGTCGAATCAAATTTTACAGAAGTAAAAATTTTGTTTTCCTTGCCTTAAAGTAGCAGAATTGTACATTTTCAGTTTTTCACTCTTTCTGATTCCACCTCATTTAAAAGGTACCGCAAATAGCCGTCCAAGTTTAAACAAGATTATGTTGTAATTAGACAGACAAACTCATAATTATTTAAGGGCTAAACCAACAACAACAACCCTTTCAGGTTCATTTTGACAGTGTTTATCCAGTGTATCTGGAAAGGCTTACAATTAAAGTGCCTGAAGGGTGGGGATGAGATTTTTCAGCATGCAGTCAGTGCTATCGGGTCCACCTGGCCTGGGAAACTATGCAGGCTTTGTAGTAGAGAAAATCCTTTAACTTAGATCTTCATGGCAAGCTCTTAAAAGCGACCTTCCTTTTAAAAAAAAAAAAAAAAGAGGGAGGGGGAGGGGGAAGGCGCCGCTTCTCTAAATAATAATTAAAACGAGCAAGTGCCGCCTTAGGCTCTTTATGGCGAGGGAGCACCACCGCGCTGAGCGGGCTGATAATCGTGCGAGCCCATCGTGTTTTCAAGTTTCGTCTCTTGTGCACAACCGCCTTTCAAATGAGCAAAAAGTTTCCTCTCGTTCGGCTGCAACCTCCCGGCGCGTGATGCTGCTCCGCGGTACACCTCCCCTGATGTCACCAGGCAACATCCTCAGCTGGAGCGACCTGGCACAAGGCCACCCCAGCGGTGAAGTCACCGCAACTGGCACCATCTGAGGAGCCGGCACGGCCTCTGTACCAAGTTCGGGGGGCTGTAAATCAGGTCGAGCTTCGACTCTGTTACTGGAGCCACTGGGCCAAATCCTGCCTTCCATCCCCTCGGTTCATTGGCACCGGAGGGGCGGCCTCGGTCCTCTGATTTTACCAATTGTTCTGCCCACAGCACAGTGGCAGTAAAACTTTTTAAATGAGACCAGAACAACCCTGGGAGAACTGCTAAAAAATGCTCATAAAATAATACAGCATCAGTAGCTGGGAGTTATAATTCCGATGGAGAGTCAAGTTTCTCACCGAGCGAGGATGAGGAGCGGGGCTGGCAGCGTTTCACTGCCTGCGTACCTGAAACGCCCGCTGACTTCAGTGAGTCCTTCGGCACCCTGAGGGAAAGCAAGTTCAGGTTTGTAATTTAAATAGAAGATTAAAAATTACTGTAATTCAGAAGTTCTGAATTGTGGTGCTTACCAGAATTCTGGCTTTAGTAGTGTTCAAATACTTCTGTACCAGTATTTTAACAACTTACGTACACCAGCTGAGTATCTATAATGCCACAAATGATAATCATTCACTGCTAGCAGGAACCAATTCCTAATCGTGTCTCTTCTACCCACATGCTCGATGCTCACAAGCTGCTCCTCCCCTGGTTTTCAAGGTTAAAACTTAATTGCTTCTATCACTAAAAATATTCTGAACATTTTAATCTTGCTACTTTTATTTGTTTATTACTGTGCAGTAATTATAATCCCACAGGGACTTTTCAGATGTTCATAAAGAGTACTGCACATCACTTTTGCTGAAGCTTGTGTGGCACTGTAAACATCACGCTGAGTTTAAGTTCCCCTTTCTGACCATATCCTCAACAAATCCAGCATTTGTCAAGAGAAAGGAGGGGAATTTTTTTCCTTCTTTTTAACAAAAAGAAATAGAAAAAAAAAAAAGAAGTAACTGTAGCCTCACAATCTGCTAGCTACATAAAGCAGTAAACGGTCAGTTGAGACAGGGAAAAACCAGAACTGCTGGAGATTGGTTGTTTCCTTTTGGAGGAAACAATAAATGTGCCCGCTTGTATTTTAACAACGTTACTACTGGGCCCCCTAATTACACAAATATACTGGTAATAAACTGCAGAAGAGAAGAGCTGAAAAAGAATCACTCAACACAGATCTTTCTCTTCAACTCAAAAAGAAGCTTTTGAGTAACCACTCTTTTAAATCTTGGCCCAAATCAGAAGAATATTTCAGCACTCTGCGATAAATCATTTGTCTTCCGAGACAGGTGAAAAGGAGAAGCAAATCGGACATGTGGTGTAAAACTTCTTTCATTGGTGTGAACACAACTTTGACCTCTGAATACAATAGTTCCTGCAACTCAGTGGCATGCACTATAATCAAAGTACAAGATCGTTAGACTCCATTTCCACAGAAATGTGACCGTGAGGCTATGTTAAAACCTGACACAGGGAATACAGAAATACATGAAAGAATCCAGAATGATGCAGGATCATGTTTAAGCAAACCCCAAATATTTTTTTTAGAAAACAGTAACTGTCATTTTGCTCATTAGTCCACAACTGTGAGATGAGAGCAGTTTCACTGAAAAGATTACAGAGTAGGGGAAACATCTGAGCCAGTGTGTCTCGTACCACAAAGTCTTTCCTCCCTATATTGGCAGTTGTAGTCCAACAAGAGAGCAGTGACTGGCTGGCAAGAGACCGAGCTGGAGAAGAATGATCTGCGTTCCTTCTCCTTGAGAGACACTTTCATCAACACCGTACTCCCATTTCTGTGCTATTTTTAATAGTTGCACGCACCGGGATGTGAAACCGCCTTCCCTTCATTCACACCAAACCGATGCGAGGAGCTGGGTGTATATTACAGCAGCTGATCTTTTACCCCAGAACTGCAATTGCAAAATTGCGTTTGAAGACACAAAACCCAAAACAAACCAGAAAATGCTGTTGTTAGGGGCTGACTCAGAAGGCCTGGGTGGCCCAACCCTAGCGAGAGGCTCAGCGGCAGGAATCCAGCGCTGCGATGCGCGGCGTGGTATGCAGGGCTAGGTGCTGCTGATGGCACCGAGGGGCTTATCTTCTACCAAAAAAAAGTCAAAAAAATTCCTCTTGTATAATAGGGATCGTGGGTGGGAATTAAACTGAAAATAAATCTTCTCCGAACCTTCAGATGCTGTTACGCCCGGGGCGTTGGCCACCAACATTTAAAGCGCAAAGTGGATAGACACATGCACACGCTCTATACACATATATACGTCTTGCTGAGGACATTTCTGAAGTAATAGTTTAAACTTGCCATCACTCTAAGACACTAGTGTTTTACATCTAACAGAAATACATGCAGATGTCATCAATTTACAGGTCTTTAGTATTCATAGTTCTCAGGCCCATATACCAAATTATTAAAAGAATAAACAGTCCCCTGCCTGTTTCTCCGTAAAAATAAAAATGTGTTGCACAGCAAACGTTCCTAGAAAGCAAAAAGATCATTCGCATAAGCTACGAGTCCCCTCCCAGGCAAAAGGACAGTGAGTGGCTGTGCGGCGCCTGGCGGTGAGGAGCGCTGCTGGGCAATGAGCTGCTCTCTGGTCCCCGGGTCTCAGCCGCGGGGGGCTGTGCTCGGTGCCCCACCTGAGCTCAGCTCTCTTGGCAGCACAGAGGAGGCGCGATGATCTCAAAGAAAAATGTGAAATAGGTCACAAAGTCCCACTTTCACAAGGAAGGGCACTCCAGAGTATCTTTCTAAGGAGTAATTGAAGTCTCTAATCATTATTTTCCAAAAGGTTTCCTCCCATCCCTCCAAATGCTGTACTTCTATCTAATAATCCTGGATTATAAACTGTGGTAATATCGCTGGACCTCCCACATACAGAACACCTGAAAAATATGCAATGGATGTAACAGTAAGGCTGCAAGACGAGCTCTGCTCTTGCAGGGATTTCCCCTCCAGGGCAGACGGACCTTTCCCCTGAATAGTTTGTTGCCCCCTAATCTCCCAGCACTTGCCCGACCGAGAAAGGCGCAGATGTTTGTTATTGCGTAGACAACCTCAAAAGGTCCAGCCGGTTGCGATCTTACGGCACGGTGCGCAGTGTATACATTCCAAGTTGAAATTTTGCTGATTGCAGTCAAAGGCTGAAATTCTTATCTGATGGCCGCATGTCTGATATCGACCGGCTATTTTGTAATACCCCACAAACTACTTTCTCAACGAAACCAGAATCTGGGATTTCAGCTGAGAAATCCAGCAAGTCATATGGTTTCAAACCTGGAAAACTGGTTCTTGAATTATTGCCTTTTATCATAGCAAACCACAAAAAAGGGTCGATTCCCCGCGCCTGCGACTCCCGCCGTGTTCCTCCCAGAGAGCCTGTGCAGGTGTAGACCCACTCTGGAATATTTGGGGGGATGCTGGTATTGTTGTGGCAATACAGTATTAAAGAAGGATTAATTAGATTTATGTTATTTATTTGGGCAGCTGTTCAGTAGATGAAAGGAAGTCTAGTGCAAATGAAATGAAAAAGCCTTAAGAGGCCAATGTGCAGTCACTTCTCCACTCGTGTCCCTTAGCACGGCCGGTGCAGAAACGGGCACATTCCTTTGACAAAAATGAGGCATTTGAAGATTCCATCAGCTGAACTTTCTCTTTCAAGTGTTGCCAGTAGATGCACAATATATACATGTGCTTTTAAAAGACTTTTATTTTGAACTCAAGATGTGAATCTATGGTATTAAGGAAAGCAGAACAATCCTTTATTTAGCTGCACCTGCACCTTAATGCCTAATGAGTTTAGTCTGATGGAATCCAGACCTCAGGAAGGATTATAAATTCTCATTTGATTTCATTTACTTCTAAAATACCTTAAACCAGCTGTACGAGTCCAGAATCCAGTCCTTCTTTCTATATCAGTTTTGCAAATGTTGTTGAATCTTTTGCAGTATTAAGTAACTTTATGCTATATAATAATACACCAATAGTAATAAGGAACAGAAGGCAACTTGAAAAAATAGTCGTGTAGTGGAAGATAATTAGCAGCACGTAAGCTTGAAAAGCATCAGTTTATGAGCGCGACTTTATGAAAGTTCTTCATGCTCTGGACGCACAGCTCGGGAAAAATTGAAACGAAGTCGGTAGGTAATACCCTCTCTCTGCGGCGCAGTGTGAGGCAGGGGAGTCTGGCCATGCGAACGGAGGGCGAACGCGCTCTCCAGGGCATTAGTGGTACGTTTAGCCATTTCTGTCTGGGTTGTATAAACGCATGAGAGACACCTGGGCAGTGACCTTCCCGAGATTACCAACTCAAACTGTTTATTATGAACAGTATCTAACTTATCAAGCACATTTGAAGCCTTCTGAGTTTGTCCCAGTGTAGTTACTGGAACGCGTGAGCGTACTTTGGTGCTGTTGCATCTCTGCACGATCAAATCATTGCATCGAAGAGTTACTATTATTTTTTCTTTGCATGTCCCTGGCACATGCCTTCTTGCGGACCAAGCTGTCTGTGCTGCAGGCTCCCAGCTTCCTGCAGAGATGCTTAGTCCTTCCTTTGCGCAGCTATCGGGGTGTGAGCAGACAGCCTCAGAAGAGCAGGGAAGCTTGCAGTGCTGCCGCCCTCACCCTCTGAGGATGATCATCCTTCCAGACTACTGGTCGCTAGTGGGTGATTTGCTTTACGTTAGGTTAGAGCCAGCTAAAAGTGTGTTCAGGAAACTTTCCTGTCTTCCCCTAATATGAAATTTGGTCCAAGCTGAAGAACTGTTTCACACTTGGAAGCTTTCAAGAATGACCTGCATCTTTTTCTTTCAAAATTTGCATTTCATCCCCAGGTTGCCCTGTAGTAGTCTCTCGGACTGCCTCTTATCTTCCCTGGCTGAATACACATTGTTTCTGACCAGATCCATTCAGCCGCTCGTCTCTCCTTCCTTGGGCCTGGGGATTTGTTTCCATTTGCTCAACACTGCGTGTACAAGCAGACAGGGCCGACTGCTGGTTTTTGCATCAGTGGTTTTTTGAGAGGCCTCCAGCCTCAGGGCAGGTTGCAGGAAGCACCTTGGGCCCCATTTGTCTGCTGGTTCGACTCGGGGATTATGTTTCTCAATGAACCATATTGTCATTAACTTTTCTCCTTCTTTGTGCTCTGGAACCTCCTCCCCCTTGAGTCACCCATCACCCTGCTTTCTCCTCGAGACCAGTACCACCCTTTTCTGCGCCGTGGTGGCCACCGCAGTTCTCCACTCTCCCGACCCTCATCCGTGATTCCTCCCCCTCCTCCCCAGGCTGCCACTATCTCCTTGACCCTTGGATGCACTGGCAAAATGTGTGACTTGGGAGTTCACACTACGGCTAGCACAGCTTCCCCGTGAAGCCGGCCTCACCAGATACACCTCACTGATTTCTCAGCGCCGGGAAAGCAGCCTCGCTGCCCCCCAGCTACCAAAAGCGAGAGGGCACACCACAAGGCAGCAGAGAGCACACTGTCACGCAGCAGTCACCTCTGTTCAAAGAGGGAAAAGAAAAAACGTATTCCGGCATCTTCACACACCTCCCACAGCTGCATCCAGAGGGTTTAGGGGATGTATTAGACAGCAGTGCTCCTCTGCTCTTCGGCTACGTTATTTCACGCTATGCATTACGGTGCGGGCCGGGAAAGGAAAGCAGGAGTAATGACGGGCTTCTGCCTGTCGTTTTACTCACTGCTCAGATGACAGTTCTAGAGGAGGGCGTAGGGAAGAGAGAAGATTGCCTTTGGTGGGCAGGCGGCCCTGCAGCTGCCCTAGCCTGCCCTGTGCAGCCCACAGCCCTGCAGGGACCCGCAGGAGCCCCCGGCTCCGCGCTGCTGGCCAGTTGCCTCCCCATCTTTCAGATACACCGAGAGACGCAACAGCCCCACTCTGTCGGTGGTGCGGTCTGTCCTGGGTAAAATGCCAGCCTCTGTCAGCCCTGCTCCAGTGACAGCCACGTTTTGCAGCATCACCACAGTCCCCGGCTTGCCTCTCCGCTCTCTGGAAAAATGCCCCCCCCCAAGGTGCTGGGAAAGGGAGAGCTGCTGGGGGCAAATCCCCAGGGCAGCACTGGGCTGGGTCCCCCTTCCCAGTCCAGGGGGGGAAGAGAAACGAGATTTGAGAGGCTGTTGAGGGAGGCCCTGCGGGAGATTTCCTTGTCTTGGATTCCTGGAAGATGAAGTTAGAAATAGAGGGAGTCTGTCTAAAGGAAAAACTTCACTCCCATTTATTTCCTTCCCCTGTCACCCCCTATTTCTCCATTCCCTCACGCCCCCCAAATCCCGCAGCAGTCCTAAGTGCGTTACAGCAGCTGTAGATGGACTGTGGCTCTGTGTGCTGCCGTGTTTCACGTGCTAAGGCTGTGAATAAGGTATTCTGAAGAAACACAACTCTTCTCTGCTTATTTAACTTTGCTTTCCCCAGATACACATACAGACACTGCAAACTCAGCATCAGGATTCACACCACGGTCGGTCTGTTTACTATTAGGAGAGTTTTGTGTTCACAGAGCAGTCCCACGTGTAAATTTTTCACAATACCTTTCATCTAGTCTGGCTCTGATTTCAACAGAGAAACCACAGCATAAATGGGTACTGATCAGGGCACACTCGGAAAAGAAAATGGATTACCTGTGCATACCCTGCCCAGATATTTCATAGATGTTCTTTAAGGAGAAATAGTTTTACCATCCAGCATTGCCTCAAAGCGCCTGCAAAGAAATACCGGCACGGGAATGTCTCCAAATGCAGAAGGCAGCGTGCACGCTTCTCTCTGTCCTTTCCCTCCCAACTATTATCTTTCCCCTTTGCCACCTACCATCCTAAGGAATTTTTAAAAGTCTCCGGGGTGACACGTGGGGTGAGAGGATGTGGTGACGTGCAGCATCCTCATCCCTCGCCTCGTCCCGTGGTGGCACGGCTCCCAGGGAAGCAGGTGGCTCCGCGCCGCTCTGCGACGGGTACCGCACTAACCCCGACACTGGAAGAACATCAGAAAGGGCCCAGACGTTTTGTTAGAGAAATACCAATTTCTGCCCTGAGCAGTCCTTGCTAGCTGAAGTTCAGCTTAGTCAGGAAGAACTTGCTGCTGCTTCAGAGATAATTAAACCCATCTTCCCTCGACCCGCTGTTTGTACACACACAATGATACCATTGTTCAGAGTCATGCAACACATATGCTGACATTAAAGTGTTTAATCTTGTAGTACAGTATTCCATTATTTTTTGGACATCTGTACATGATAGAAAGGGTACGTATTAAGGGATTTGTTGACAAAGAAATGGCTAATGCTGATACATGTGTGGACTGAAAGGATCTTTCCAAGTTGTGTTCAGCAGCAGGGAGAGTGCTCCTTCCCAGGCCCGAAGCCTGGCACAGATGTGATATGCGCTGTTGCTATTACCACTTTTCAACTTATAACAAGGAGTCAGTGTTTAGAAGAATTTTGGAAGCTCCCTGCTGGGTTTGTGGCTAGGTGGTCTTGCTGGCAACACCACCTTCATGCTGAAAGCTGAAAAAATGAAGTGATGGCTAAAGGAAGAATATTAACTCCAGAGGGCTTTTTTCCCCCCCACCTCCTTTTGAAGCAAAAACGCTTACCCCAGATCGCTTTGCAGCGTGAGCACTGAAGAATTTTGAACCCCCCTGTTTCTAAACCTCTGGGTTTGGGGATCGGGATTTATGGAACTTTTTTTTCATCTTATCTGAAATGAACGCATTAGTCCTGCTTTTCACCCATGGACAGGGCAGGACTTTGCCCTGCCACACACCGAACTTACCATGCGAGAAATATCACCTTCACCTCCCTTTACCCAACTGTAAAACGGGTACATGAGCACCGAGTGTCGGGGTGCAGGTTCCCTTCTGCTGAGCAGTGCCCGGGGGTCCCGGGCCCGTGGCTGAAGGACAGATTGTGTTTTTAGAACTGTCAGGATGGTGGCAGTCCCTGGCGATGGGATGCATTAATGAGTTCTAGAAAAACCGCAGACTATTATTCTAGTAAGCCTGTCTTGCAGAACAAACTCAAGGGTGCATTTGTTTTTCCTTAGGTTTCTCCAAAAACCTGCAGTAGCCTTTAGATGAGTTGGAGAGCTGCAACTATGCAATGTGAAAAAGCCCTCCAAATACTGCTTTTATCACTCTTTAAAAAAAAAAAAATCCCATCGCACAACCCAGGACATTTGCTCTACACCATTTACAGGACTCCCAATTTATATTCTTTAACTATTTCTTCAACTATTTCTTTAACTGCTGCTTTAGCTGCCTAATGTCAGCATGTAAATCTTGTAGCCGCGAGGACGAAGCAAATGAAAACCAATCACAGAACTTCGCATTCCCAGATTCTTGCCATTATAAATTTACTGCCGCTGCCTCTGTAATTTTTGCTGTCAAGCACAATGAGGAGGGAAACATGTGCCTTAGCAGACCGTGGCCTGGCATGACATTATTGCAATCTTTATTATTCCCCCTTTTCCTCAGAAAAATATAAGGACTGACCTTGCGCTTCTTGCTCAATCGGGAATCCCGCTGAGCCCAGTAGGCTCTTTCAGCTGCGGAGACCGCTGGATCCTTCCCCTATAATTGGTTTCCTCCTTCTTGAACCTCTCTAACATAAGGAGAAAAGGCCTATATTTCATAAGTGACATGGTTTTATCCACCAATTTAGAGACAAAGGAGCGCAATTTATAGAGGGAACATTTAATGCCTGTTAATTAGAATCCCATCAAGAGGTCTCAAATTTGGCATCCTGAAAATTTACAGCGCAGTTTCACAACGGCTGCAAGCCCAGAGTCCAAGGGGTGGCCCTGCCCTGCCTCCCGCCGAGCTGGGAGGTCCCCGGTCCTCCTCCTGCCACCGCTGCTCTTGGGGCACCGCCAGGAGCCGGCTGAGCATGGGATCTACCTGGAAACTTATCTGGGAAAGGGAAAAGTATTTTCCAGCTGAATCCACTTCCCCAGGGAGACAGTAGGGTGAAGCAGTAGATAGGAGTGGACCTTCCCTTTGAAAGCAGTAACGTACGTAGGCTAAAAACGCTTGTGGACCCTGGGCAGAGCTGATGGTCCCCAGGCGGCCAGTTTGTAGGAATCTCGTGCTCTACAGTGAAATGATGTGAGAGTGTTTCTGAAGTTTTGGCTTGGATCTCTAGGGGCGGTGAGGGAGGGGATTAAAGGTAATTTTTCTAGGAAAATTCAGACAAGATTTTGTGCTGCTGGGTGAAAACAGTGTAACTAAAAAGTGTAGTTTGCCCTTTCGTGATAACGCTACGGCTAAAATCCAGGGGCTCTCTGGACAAGCCAGCCGGCCCTCAGCCGTCTCTGAAGAAATAGCACTCATTTTCTGCGGCTGTCGGAGGCAAAGCAGATCAAGACTTCCCAACCCACCGAACTCGCCTACAGAACTTCTTCAGTCCCTGGGGCCAGGCAGGCACAGGTAGACTCTGAAAACCTGTTAGACCTTGATGCCGGAGCATGGCAGATATTCTTTTGGCATCCAAATCTTTGAGGGGTTTTGCAGGCAGCTGCTGATGGCTCTGCAGCCGAGTCTCCCGCCTGGCGGAGAGGCTGAGGCGAGGGGGTGTTGTCTTTTGGAATCTATTTTCCTTTGACTTATCTTTCAGTCTCAGGAATTCAGGACCTTTAATCTATTTGAGATTAAAGTCCTTTACAAATCCCTTCTGGCCTTTTTGGGGAGTAAAGAAGTTACAGACACCCTACTGCACATTCCTTTTAGTGCTTTCTTCATTGTAAATGAGAAACAAGTAGCACTCTAATTGTGAGCGCTACAATGAATGAGACGACTACTTTTAAAGTGCCTTATAAAAACAATTAACATATTATCAGGTGAAAGCGTTAAAAGGAAAATTTAAGTTTTTACTTGTTTAAATATGCAAAGTATATTCCAAGTACGTCACCCAAACGTGCCAGGGAGGAGGAGGTATGGAATTACCAAAGCTTCCCCAGTTTGGCAGCCTGAGCACAGAACCTATTAATCTGGTGTTGACTTTACTTGTGAAAAAGAGATTTTTTACATCTTCAGAAAACAAGAGCATAAAAATACTTCGGTAGGTACATTGGCAAAAGTAAGGCCTTCCATTAAATCCACTGAAATGAGCAGAAATATTTCTATTGACTTCCCTGGGGTTTGGATTAGCTCTTTAACACTTCTGTAATAATTTTTTTTTAACACAGTCATTCATGGAAAATTAGTGCTGTGATTCACTGGTTCTTTGCCTGACACACGGAATTAGTGATTGACATTGTGCTATAGCACTTGGTACTAATGCTAAAACGCTATGGTTTCTTTGGTGTGTGTAGAGAGAGAGAATAACTACTGCAAGCTCTGTCCCAACATAATCTTTTCTGTCATGTGTCATGCTTTGCCTACCATCAATCCCTGGTACAAAACTAGTCGTCCAACCGGTGTTTACAGAATTAGCTCAGGTTGGCTTTTCACTTACCGGTAGTGATTTACAAAGCATCTGAAAATAACCGGGGCTCTTATTTCTGGTCTCGACATATTTTGTTGTGAAAATGACCAAACATGGGATCAGTTCACATTTCCCAGCTTTATGCTGATGTGTCATTTGCTTTAGAAGTTTGGGTGCCCCGGGGTGTTAAACCGGGATCGCAGACTCGCTGTCCCACATTACTTTTTTCAGTACTGGTTTCAATTGTATTGCTACGAGTTCTAGCAGTAACTACGCTTTTTCATCCCTGCATCTTAATGTTTTCAAGTTTTGTATCTGAAAAGAGTACACTTTACGATATGTCCAAACAAGTGCCAGGGATTTGTTGACATTTTATCTCCAGCTTTCCCATATTTTTGGATCTGATACCTGACTACTTCACATCTGAGCACATGTATCCATCGTGTTTTCTTTTAACCATCCCCATTGTTGCACAACTATGCCGTCCTGCCTCCTCTTGCATCACCACAACGCCACAACAGAGTCAGTTTGGAGAGACAAAAGACTTCAGAGAGATCAGAGCCCCATCTGTATCAGCGAGATGAGTGCAGTCTGTGCACCATTCAGATTGTAGACAGATAGTCAAGGCCAGACTTTCAAAGATGCTGAGCTTACTTGCATATTCGCAACAGAGGTGTGGCCAATTTACTGATAACCACTAACCTAAGATATGTGCTGTTTTGGTTGCACCACCTTAATTGTCCTTAATTGTCCTGCACACTTTTATGCATTTTCTTATGAATCTGTTGTCTGCCTCCATGCTACAGCTTTCAAGTCCCATCCTTTCGACCTTTTCTTTCCCAAAGGACTATGCCAAAGGGAGCGCCTGATGGTCCCCACCTACCGTAGCCACGATTAACTGCCACACTACTCACACCATGCCCGAGAGTTATTTTGCACCAGTAGATTTTGAGCCACATGTTAAATTAGGTTGTAATTTGTCTACAGCGCTTGTGCCTCCAAAACACGATAGCGCTTCCAGAAATGAGGAGAGGCGCATTTACACATGCATCACCTGTGAGTGACTGTGGATTGTTTCTGTAGGAGAGGAAATCCACTGTTTTCCCACAGCTAAGGCACACGGACTGTTTCCTAGCAGAATTATTTTTCAAGGGTGTTCTTCCTTTTCATATTTTATAACCTTTGATTGCACATCCAGAGCTTTGGCTTCCTCTCCAAGCAGCCGCCTTGCCAAGGCGTTTGAATTGTGACAGTGTCTGAGCTGGAATTTCCAATGTTTGAAATTAGGAACTGGGCTAAAACCATTCACCAAAAGCCCCTGGGTAGTAGCGATTTGTAAGAACTATGAACCTGGGACAAACATGAGTTCAAGTTCTTCGGGCAGAAGGGCTATTAAGCGTACCCAGCAAATATTCATATTGCTTGATGACTTTTAAGGGAGCACTTAACACATAATGGCTGACAAACAGCTGAGATTAAGTTCTTTGAGAATGACCCAAAGGTTCTCATTATGGTGTGTTGTGTCAATAGGGATCACGGATTTTATTGATCTAAGGGAGAAGTCAAAGAGCTGTGGCCGTGTTTCAGTGAACACTTAAAATACCCTCTCTCTCCCCCCGCTTCTTTTTTTTTAAAACACGCCCGCCCCCACACTGTTCAGACTCCTCAGGTAATTAATTGGAAACGACCCAGTTGCAGTAGTGGTAAAGGTCTGACTAACACCCATCAAACCCAGGAAACTCGGACTTCTTGAGCGCTCCCCTGCTTACCTCGTGCTCTTGTGCTGAAGGTATTACCGAGGTCTACAGAAAGTGCACGATCCCATATACTGTACCATATGTTCACAAATACCAACGCACAGCAGCATGAGTTAAGGATAGGATTTCAGCCTTCATTATGAAGAGTCTTGCTTTTATGAGTTCAAGTCAGACCCTTAACGTTATTTTAACATAGATTTTGGTGTTTAATTATGTAATAAGATTTACTGCAGTCATCTAACAGATGTTGATTCAGGGTCAGTGTTTCTCATAAATTAGTTCTGAAAGGATTTGTTACTTCTGGGTCAGCAGATAGGTCCAGAGTGCAAAGAAAAAGGGGAAAAACAATAAACACTGAGTTGAAGGCTTTCTTGGGATTCTTTCTTCAGTTACATATCCACATATTTTCATGATCTTAATGACTATAGCCACAGGAATGTTTGCTTTAACACTAAAGATGGCTCAGCCCAAAACCCTATATCCAAACATCTGCAAAGCATGGGAAAGTTCAAACTTCGGGGCTCTTAATTTTATGACCCTGGCCGTTAATTTTTCATACTAATATGACACATTTTTTCTAGGGCTGTGCAGTGGGAATCACTGTGAACTCTAGCAGCACCCGGAAAAGTTTCATCTTCATGTGTTCGTTGTCAGACTTTGTGTATGAAGTGCAGCTAAAGACCGGTGTTGGCTGATGTAGTTGTCATCACATATGTACACAGAAAAGGTGCACCCACCTTCCTTTCAAAATTCAGCCTTCCCATGTCTTTCGAGGCAAATCACACTGGTACATCCTACTGCTCGACCTCTTATAATACACCCTGCTGGTGATGTTATCCATAATATAACTAAAACCACACAACATTATATTCATTCTTCTATAGTTGTGGTTAAAGGAGCTATTCCATATTAAAATATTTTTTCCTCCCCTCTATAATTTAGGCACAGACAAATTCCTTTGAGACTGAAATCATACTCTCGTATCTTATTCTGCTGAGAATACTTTGGAGGAAAGGGATCGAGGCAAATTTAATAGTGTTGCTAGCACTTATAGGGCGGTTTTAGCCTGCCAGCTGTTTTATAAACACTGGTGAATATTCACAATAGTCCCCCACTTCAGGGTATGAATGACTGAGTGCGCTTCCTGAGGCTGCACGAGATGTTACAGCTAGAGGTACAACTCTGACTTTGTTCGTTCAGTGCACGCTAAGACTGCTCAACCTACAAAACCATTTGCTGAACTTAATCGCCTTTGTCTTGGAAAGTTGAGGGGTTTCATCCCTAAAAAGCTCCTCTAAGATGAATCCCAGCTATTAGTAGGAGCTCTGAAGTAGTTCCCTGAACAGCAATCACACAGTGGCAAACTGCGAGCCCTGGACTCCGTGCAGAAGTAACGTGCGAGAGGAGGAAGAGCCCGTGGCCAGCTGCTGAATCTCCGCCAGCAAAGCAGCGCTGAACCTGCTCCGTGGAAGTGCTTGGACACAGCCCGGTTCCCGGAGGCTCCCCGCGCTCCATCCCCGCCACAGGGGAGGCTCTCGCAAGTTCTGATATACATTTGTACTGGGCAGCGCTGTAAATTTAAATAGCACTTTCCAGACTCGGGCTTGAAACTCCTCTTTTTCAGGAGTAATTCCATTTAAGTCAATGGATTTACACAATGGATTTACTGCTGCCAGAAGAGAATCAGGCCTGCAGAAAGACACACATTCTTTGCCAAGAAAATCTCAGAGCTAACTACTTGAATTGTGCAGTCGAGCTGCAGGGAGGTCAAGTGGACAGACGACGGGACTGGGACATACGGGAAGTCCCTGGTTCAAACCACAGCTCTTAAAATGACGTGGGGTGTGACCTCTGGTGGGTCAGTTCATCCCTTATACCTCCGTTTCCCCATTTTCTTTTGTCTGACTTGTCTATTTAATTTGGAATTTGTTCCAAGAAAGGCGCTTCATTCCATGCACAGGGATGGGGCACTGACACCTCACCCCCCCCTTGATGGAGGACAGTCTCGAAATCTTTGTTTTCTCACAACACCGTCTCTCAGCTTCAATATCCACAAGCAGTGTTACACCAGACCATCAGCTGTCCATCACAACGACAGCAGATCTGTCACTCGGTGGGATAACGCACTGTCCTAACACTGTCTTGGGAAGACTCTGGCACTTCTTGTTATTTCATGGTCATGGTTGGGAGGTGCAAGAAGGTCCTCACTTTGAACATGTGCTTCACAGCCCTGGTTGCTAAAGATGCTTTACAATGAATTCTTCAACCCTTCAAAGCGGGGCTCTGGGTCTGTGATGAATTCAGCTGGCACCAAATGTGGGTCGCCAGCATGAAAAGCCTCGAGGACTGGAATTTGTGTATTTCTGTGTGTGCGGGTATGCGTTTGCATGTGTAATTCTCAGAAGCAGAGTCAGGCCAAGAACCAGCACTCCTGAAAAGCCCCATCTGTTTCTTTCAGCTCCTTCCCACAGCAGCTTGGTCGTTATCAGTGGCAAATGTCCAGAGTCACTTGTCAAGCACGAAGCTGCCAAAAATCATTAAAACACAACGGTCACCCACACCCTGTACCAGCCAGCTGTAAAACTGTTTCAAAGAGAGTCTGATAAACACATATATGCTTATAATAGCCCAGATAGTGTCATGTATTTCCTATGTGCTTTAATGAACCGAACAACAGCACAAGATGCTGCAATCAGATATTCTTGCCCTCTTCTGTTGTGGCAACTCGCAAGCGTGTTTGACGGCAAGGGGAAAGGGAACAAAGCAGGTGGCTAATGGGCTGTTTTTCTGTTTCAGTGGAGCATGACAGAGAGTTTCACCATCAGCGCTGCCACTACCGAGAGTTCAGGTTTGATCTCTCCAGAATCCCAGAGGGGGAAGCGGTGACGGCTGCTGAGTTCAGGATATATAAGGATTACATCCGCGAACGCTTCGATAATGAAACGTTCCAGATTAGTGTCTACCAGGTACTCCAGGAGCACCCGGGAAGGTGAGTGACCCACAGGGAAATCCCGATGAAAGTGCAAGCACAGTACGTTTCTTCCTATATCCTATTCTTTTAGAAATACCAGTGCCATCAGCCAAAGTGTCTTGAAGAGCTGGGTTTAGGCATCAGGGTTGTACAGTGAAATCTGTCGATGCAAATGTAGTGGGCACGTAGCGGCCATGCGTGGTCAGCCACCGAGGGCAGGCGGAGAAGGTGCCCCGTGAGCCCTCGCGTGCCCCCAGGAGCATCCCGAGCGCTGTCGCTCGTGTCTCTGGGAGCACTCGGTAGCTGAGGAGCCAACAAGCCTGGCTGTGTGCTAGTGCAGGAAAGATCATAAACTCAGAGTATTTCAAGATTTCTGGAAGACCTACCCTCTTCCTCCTGCTGCTTATGGATCCTGAGGTGGCAAAACCACATCCAAATGCTTCCTTTCTAATTGTAGCTTAATTACTAGCCTTTATTACCAAAGGCGTTTGAGATCCCTAATTAACAAAGACAGATGACACCATGCTTTCTATATTGACTGATTGTTTTGTGTGTGCAAAACTACAAGATAAGCTATTAAATCCATTCCAAGCAATTATTAATGTATGCCAAGCTCCCTGACAAATCCTCCAGGGAACTTGAATAAGAACATAAGTTCAATTTTCTCATCTGTTTTTAGTTCCAATTAATCAGCAATCCCAAACCATTTATCAAAGGCACTTAGTTTAATTTGCACATATTTCTTTTACATACAAATCCTACCAAAACTGAGATTGCATTTATTTACATGAAAATATTTACAGTCGCATGCTAGTTAGAAGTTATTCCTTAGGACTACTAAATATGGGGTAATAATACTACAGCCCTAATTTAGGTTTATGAAAAGAGAAATACTAGGGATTTAAAGAGGGGAAGTCCAAAAGGGTAAGAAAAAAGAGTGTAATCCGGACTCTGGCTTTATATTTTTATAAGAGCTAATAAAAATACAGAAAAAAAAATGAAATCTGACAGGAAACCTTATCAACGTTTTTAAATGGTGAGAATTTCTACCAGCTTTGCTGTATGTTAAAAGTATTTAACCACTGGTGTGTTTTCTTCTACATCTGAAATTTTAATTTTATGGCTTCAAACTCATGATTCTCTTGGTGTTTCTAATGACACAATTATTTGCAGGGTTTGGGGACTATGCTAATATTAACCTATTTTTATTAAACAATGATAATTCAAACTACACATTTTAACCAGGCTTTCTTAAAGGGGAAGGCAACAAGCCACCAACCTGCATGGGGGCCATTAGATGTCCTGCTTACCATAAGCACTTAAGTTTATTCCATCTGAGGCCCTTCCAGGGATATTTCTTGAGTAGGTTATTTAGGTACAAGCCTGCAGGGATGACTTTTCACTCTGGGGAAAAGCGGAAACAAGAGATATGTTGGCAGATGAAGAGGCCCTAACCAGTGTGCCAGGGCATTAGGGAATTACCAGAAACCTGTTCTCGGAGTAAATGTCCTTCCTCATCAGATGCCAGGGAAGTTCTCCTTCAGATCCTCATGAGCGAGGTAGGTGCTCACTAGGAATCTTACTGACAGAGTTAGGACGACATTTATTGCCTCAATTTTAAGATGATACATCCACAGGTTTGTTAAAACTATGCTTAGAGAGGGCTGCAAGGTACCCACTGGGGATGGCTATGTGCGGAGCAGCAAGTACTTCTGCAAACTGTCTCCTTCACAAATTCTTATTCCTAAAGGAAAAAACGTATGCAAAGGGCAGGCATATACATGAACCACTGCCTGGAAGAGGTGAGGAATCTTCCTAATTACACAGATGTTCCAGCTGCAAGATTAGATGCAATTTTACTGCATCATATTCACCACAAGAACACTTTTTTAAATGAGTGTTCGTGCATATTCACCCTTTGCATGCGTTTTGGCACAGGCAATGATGAGTTTTGAACAGCTTGTCCTGAAAAAATATTCATGTTGGTTTGGATTGACCAAAGGTAAAAATATTGTCCCTAACATTTGTAAAAATATTTGCTCTTTTCCTGCATTTTTCCACTGACATTTTCCAACCGGCTCTGTCACAGGCCAGTCATCCAAGTCAGTGTGTCATTGGGCAAGTGGAGAAAGAAAACAAACTCTCTCCAGTGTTGATCAAAAAACACCCATTCACTTTGATGCTTCCTTGGCTGTTTGTCTCATCCTGAGCAGGCTGGAAAGTCAGACCCATCTGACGTTGTTAGCAACAAGAGCAAAACAAAGCCAAAGCCTCCCCCCGACGCAGGCAAGAAAACCTTTACTCGCGTTTTGCTTTGTAGGTTCCTCTCCCTAGAGCACGGCAGGTACAACGGCCATCAAGAACCCAAACGGTTTTCCCTCTCCCTGTGCTCTTAACGATGATACAAGAGCAGTGGGATCTCCCAGGAGACTGCTGGAATTGCCTTTCGGGAGTGAAGCACCAGGTATTCTGGCAATCCTGTACCTCCTGTGCCCCAAGGCACAGCAGCTCAGTGCCAGGCCCCCCAGGGGCAGCTGCAGCATCGTCTCCCCTTGGCAACGCAGCGACACCCAGCAGGTATCAGGACAGCTTCTAGGGCCAGAGAACCAGCACGGTTTGCAGCTGAAAAGCCCGAGCTGAGGCTGACCGGAGATTTTTTTCCTTTGAGGGTGAGGAGACCTTTGGATATGCTGAAGGCTTGATTTTCACTTAGACCTCAGATGAGACTCCCGTTTGGAGGGTGTGATGGGGGTGCCCTCAGTTCAAATAAACCATAAGCACGAGCAGTTCAACAATTAATGACTTGCTTTGCGAGTTCAGACAGGCTGGCGGATATCTAACCAGCAACATCTCATCTGCAATTTATTGTCGGTGATAGATACAGGCATAGGTCTTCCCAGACAAACAGCTGCACACACAGCAGACTATTTCTGAAATCCTGCCCCTCAATAGTACTGACGTTTGAACACAGGGTGGAAGCTCTCCTCCATCCCCCTGCTCAGTCGTGGGCAGATGGACGCCTAACAACCCTGGCAGTAAAAATGAGAGCCCAGCTCCATCCTTTGTAGCAGAGGGGATGCCACTCTGGACTTTGACTAATAGAAGTTATCTCTCTGCCAAACTGAAGATATTATTATGGGTGTTTATAGGAAACCAGACTAAATGATCAAATATTCTTTCTGGCCTTTCCAAATCTATCAATTCATTACAAGGTAAGCTTTTCAAACTGGCAATATCTCCTTCATAAAAAAGCACGTACAGCATTCTTTAGGCACACAACATCAGTTATTCACTTTAAGCAAACAAGTACATTCATGAACAAAAATGTTCCTAATATCATAAACACTATGAAAACAGTTGATGTTTTGACTAATATAACATGTCTCAAAGCTTTTGTGTGCATAACTTAAAGTCCAGTGACTCATGTCCAACTTCTATTTGGTCTTCATGGTTCACTTACCCAAAAGCCTGGGAAAAGAGTTTTACAAAGCCAGCAACTGGCTTGAGAAGGGTGCTGAGCAGCAGGACATCAAGCCCCTGTTTGTGGTCACAAACCCTGCTAGTGGGAACTAAAGGTCGCCATCAGGGAGCCGGGTGCTGCTCAGGCCCCCCGTCTCCTCCCTCCTGGGTGCTGTGGGAAAGCAAAGCCGACTCCAGCACTAGGGAGCGTACGTCACGGGGCACAAGGCTTGCTACGGGGTGTTGAAGGTCATTTGTCTCGGGCACCTAAGCAGGGAACATGTCAAAATAAAGCTTATGGATATGAGCCTGAGAAAAATAGACTTCGATACCTTTACAGTGGAATTAAATAGTATATGAACTGTTTTGCAAAAGATATATCCATTACCCTCAGACTCTCCACTGTTGTAAGCGATGGCCAAAGCAAGAATTCCAAAGGGACTGAAGTGCTGAAGAGACACACGGGTACGTAGTGGGATTTCTAACAGCAGCTAAGCAGGTTGGATACCCAACTCCTCCTGCAATTGATAGAAACTTGTGTATTTTCAAAAAGTGCCCACGCAGTTCTGGGGCAGATTATCAGTCGGGACATTATCCTCAATTTATTAACATGAAGCTGCAGAAAAAACGCAGACTGTATAGCTTCCCTTAACAGCAGAGCTCGATCCTGCCCATCTGTCTGCACCTTCAGAAGCTAAAATACCTCGTCCGGGAGTTACATCTCCGGTTTCATTGGACCCGGCACTTGCACTGTGGAGTAAAGTCCACCCCTTTGAAGTCGATGGGAGTTTTGTTACTGGAGAGAATAAAGCCAGGTACTTGACCAGCCTTTGGTAATTGAAATGTAGTTAGTTGCTACATGTTCGCTTTGTGGCCATTATGGGTTTCACAGGCTTCAAAGGCAGTGAATGACTTGAATGCTCATGTTACGAGCCCTACAGAAAAATAAGATCTTGCATGATGCATTCCTGGGTTTGACTTGCAGCTGGAACGCTTTAGTTTGTGCTTCAAATTCTGCCACTTCTGCACCCAGATCAAACCTGAGCCCCTCTCCAGACCCCTTTCTCCCGTTCATTGGAGTCTGCTTCCATGTTGTGGTCTGAAACATGTAATTCTAGTAACTAAGAAAGGCTCGGGCCCACCCAACCCACGAAGCAGATGTGCCTTCTTTTTGGAGCTTTTTAAAGTACCAGTGTGATCATTCTAGGGATGGTGCAGCAAAGGAGGGTATAGTTTGTTTTAACGTTGTGGATACGCTGCTAACCATGATGGTATCCGCGAGTACTAACAGCATCTAGAAAGGAACTGACAGTAGCTTTGATTTTTTTTTTTTTTTGGTGACTTATCTGCAAATCATTTGATAACTGTACTCATCCGGATATGCTCTTGAGCACAGTAGCAAGGGAACTTTAGCATGGAAACCCTGTAGCTCTCCAAGAACAGAGCTGCATCTAGTTAATCGCGTTCAGACCATTCCTAAAAGCCACTGCAGCCTGCAAAACGTCTGACAAATCCTGAACTCACTTAGCAAGGCACAACTCTTCACAGGCACTTGGGTAGCTGCAGGAGGCATTCTGCACGCCCCAGTGGGCTCTTGCCCAGCTAAGCCATGCGCTGATGACCAGGGGTTCAATGCTGAACACAAACAGCTGTATTTAAAAGCGTCAGAGATATGTATATAACCTCATTTCTCTCGGCACCGCTTTTACAAGAGGCTTCGTCTTCAGGAAACCCGTTGCATCTCTCTGTAACAAACTCCCATTGCCACTTTTAATCGGTCTTTGAAATCTACACTGTACCCTTCCCAAACACCATGTAGGAAAGGGGGCAAGGCTACTAGAAACACACAAAACAGAATTAAGAATCTGCTGAAATTTTAAGGTGAATTTAATTTTTCCTAAGATTCAACAAATTTTACACAGATGTGTTTCACTACCAGCCCAGCCAGTTTTCAGACCAGTCCTTGGAAACCACCTCCAGCAAACTGTATTCCTGCTGCGGCCATCCTTTCACCTGGAGGAGACCCCAGGCTGCCTTTGGCTGGCGGCTCTTTCCCAGGAGCACGGGGAGGGTTTTTATCAGCGGGGCGGGAGAGGGAAGGACGGGCAGGGGATCCCAGGCGCGTGGGGAGGGAAGGTGTGGGAGGAGGGCTGCAGCAGGTCTGTGTACAGAGGGTGTTGCAAACGTGCCAGGGAGAGGCCCAGGGAGATCCTGGGGCCCTCTCGGAGTAGGAAAGTCTGAAAAATATTTTCCTAAGCTTGTCTTTGGACAGCTGCAGCCGACTTTTAAGCAATGACACCAAGCAAACTGGAATCTGGATACTGCAGTTTTTTAATCCAAACAGATGTCTTCTAACCCCAGATCTCCTCTCACCCTCCCAGGATGCCCTTTCTGCCTCCTTCTCCCTCCGCCACCTCAAACCTGGATGTGAGTTGCCGCTGTCCCCCCATGCCAGCTCCGTCCCCAGGCTGCTGTTAGTAACCGCGCTGTCTTGCACCGTGCCTGTGACCCAAGCAGCCCCTCAGGGCTTAGAGTGCCGCTCAAGAGGATAGGACTATGCTCCTGGCTTAGTAGTCAATAAGACATTTAACGTATCTGTGCCTCAAGTGTTTCCCACTTTAATACAGAAGCGAGAGGGTTCACCGATATTTGTAAAGCCAAGTCTGTCGCAAGGTGTCACAGTACGGTTAGTGTTTAAAGCACTGCTAGATCTGTAATTCCTCAAACTAGCAGGTAGGGATTAGAGCGGGGCAGGTGCCGGGCAGCCTCGGTGTGCTCTTTGGGCTGGCAGGTCACCTGAAGGCAGGCAGGGGACGGCAGGACCTGCTGGCGGTGGCCCTGGGCTGGCTGCCGCCAGGACACGGCCAGGTGAGCCGGGGCTCCCAGTCTGCCCCAACCCAGCACACCAGCACCTCACAGAAACCAGCTCGTCCTGCAGCGTAATGAAAGTTGCTGAGAGTCACCTTCTCTGCCGCTGCCTGTCCTTCTTCCCATTGATTTGTATCCCATTTGGAAATGCTCATTAGTGTTTACTACCACTTGTCAACCAGCAGCTTGAAATGACGGAGCTGATGAGGGGGATGGGGAAAGCGCATGAAGAAAACAGACACAAAAGCAGGTGCTGTTTGGTGAGAGGGCTACCCTAGAGCTGTACGGGCCTTATATAGCATCATAGTGTACAATTGCCGAGTTTCATCTCCCGTTCTCTCTTGCTATTGCAGAATTGCCAGCTCTCATATTTTCACCGAGTCTCTCTTTCTAGTCCGTGTTCTTCCTCATGCCCCAACTCATCGAGGCAGGTGATTAGGAGAGATGCTGCACTTCTGATTTTTGGATATGCTGCTAACACTTATGGCTACAAACCAAAGTGCACCCTAGACGCTGAAAAAATACCCCGGCAAAGGCAAAGAGCCCATATGTACTATTTTCTATGAAGTTTCATGGTTCTTAACATTTTTTCATATCTTAGAACTACTTTGTTGCAAAGTGGCAATTCTCTTCCTCACTGTTTCTTTCAGGATACTCTTACTTGCCTTTTCTGTATTTTGGCTCCCTTAATTTCTTCTTTCAGTCCTTTGCTCTTCTGCTAATCACCTGTGATCCCTTTTCTTACCCCACTTATGCCACCAGCCCTCCACAGCCCTTTGGCAGCTTCAGCCCTTCCACCTCTGTAACTCCAGCTGCTTTCCAGACACGATCTCACGAGCATCCTTCCCGGCCACCCTCACTTTGCACTACTTGTTATTCACCCTTGATTCAAGAAAACACCAAGTTTCCTAAAGACATTTCATAGACCACACAGCAGTTATATGACCTGTAGACAAATTTTTGGGGAGCGTTTCTAACAGGAGGTGCCTCTCCTTTCTGGCACCCAGCACCAGACCCTACCAAAGCAATCAGTAGACAAGTGCCAACCTCCTGTCCTCATCTTGGGCTCCATCGACAGCCCGATGCTTGAGGAAACCGAGCCAAAAGCCCCGAGTTTTATCATTGCTAAAAGCTTTGACACTCCCGCTGACGTAAGTACTTTGAACGCTGAGCCATTTTGATGTGGTCTCAACAAAACATACTTGTGGTCTGGATCCAGACTTCGTCATTTATGTAACTCTAATCTAGACATTAACTTTTCCATGTCGCAGCTTAATTTTCTGTAAAATGAGGATCATGTGCCTTTTCCTATCTCTTGGTCTCGTAGGAGGTTCAGTACAGTTTCTCACACACCCTGAAGTTCTCAAATGAAGGGACTGAACGCAGGGCCAAGGAACCAGCACGCTTTTCTGCCTCCTGGTAGCAGAGCCATTATTCACACTGCTCCAAGAATGCTCTAAATATGCATACAGTTGGTAGGTAAGGTAGCAGAGGGTGAGATGTGCACAAGAAATCTTTTCCCTTTGTGCTTAGATCTTTATCTCAAACCTAAAACCCAAACCAGCCACATTAGTTAGACTTAACTAGTGCTATCTCATACGACAACGACAACTCATTAGACAGGAGCCCTCAGAGCAAATTTTGTTTAAGTCTAAGCAGAATAACATTTCTTTGCCATGTTTATTATGTCTTCTCCAACAACGTCTAAAGGGCTTGCTGCCTATTAGCTAGTGATTTAACACTGTTTGCCATAAGTCTTTGGAAAGCAGGGCATTTAACTTAAAGGGAATCGTTCTTTTTAAAAGAACAAGAGGTTTCCTTTCATCGGAACAGGTGCTACAATCTCAGGAGCCTCTGCCTGCAACACCAGTCAGGTTTTGTGCCCCATCCCTGGCTGCTGCTGGTGGGCCAGAGTGGAAAGTGCTAATCCAGGAGTGCTTGAACTTCTCCAGAGCATCTGACATGGGGCCTTTTTGGGTCCAAATGTTCCAAGTGTGTGTGGGAAGGACATTTCCCTTTAGTGGGTCCCTTTGATCTCTCACTTCGGGCTTCCCCTCCAGGCCTATTGTTTGCACATTGCTGTAACTACAGGAAAACAAACGCATTATACAATTTCCCAGACTGACTCACCCTGGTACTTGATGCCTCATGTTGTCTGGTTACCCTGATTGCATCATGTCAGCATGGGAAGCTTAAAGGCTGGTTTTTCTGAGTAATAATACTGCAGTCAAGCAGTAGCTAAAAACAAAAAAAGTTATCATTACTGCTATTATCTTCAACCTGCAAACTACAAGGGAGGAAAACCAAGCAAGCCAAGTCCCTATTAACTAAACCTTGTGTGAATCATGAGTTCCAGTCAGGGGCCAGGCTTAAATGATGCAGTATGTGAATATAAAAACCCTTTACTTCTGGAAACTTGGACTCAGCCATTGGAACGGGCCAATCCGTACTACTCCCTCGTCCCCTGCTCCTCTGGGATGCGTTTTGTTCAGTGTGTTGTAAACAGGGAAGGGCAGGAGGTGTCCATGCAGCTGCGTCATGCACAGTGGGAACAGGGCCATTGCTTCTGGGTGGGGATGAAACCCCAGGAAATTTGTCCCCTGGTTAGGGTTCAAGCATCTGACATTCCCGTAACTCGTGTAAGTGGAGGGATGGGGTTATCCGTACTGTTTATCTCCAGTTGCCCTAAGTGCACCCAGCAAAGCCGACTGAGCTCCGGAGAGCAGCTCCCAACACCTGGGTTGAGGCTCTCCATTGCTACACCACGGCCCCTTCCTGAGCCACCTGCTTTGGCTGCCCAAACATCCGCCAAAATACTCCCCATAGGATCCCCTATGCATTAGCGAGAAAGTGTTACAACACGTTCAATTCTGATGTATGGCTTCTTCCACAAACCAAAGCTTTGTTTAAAAGAAAGCAAAACTCCTTCTCCCATGCCTTCCTCCATAGCAGGAACACGCTGGGTGAAGGGAGGAATTACAATCATAATCACAGAATGGTCAGGGTTGGAAGGGACCTCTGGAGATCATCTAGTCCAACCCCCCTGCCAGAGCAGGGTCACCTACGGCAGTTGCACAGGATGGCATCCAGGTGGGTTTGGAATGTCTCCAGAGTGGGAGACTCTACCACCTCAGGGCAGTCTGTGCCAGTGCTCTGCCACCCTCAAAGGAAAGAAGCCCCTCCTCGTGTTTAGATGGAGCTTCCTATGTTCAAGTTCGTGCCTGTTACCTCTTGTCCTGTCTCCAGGCACCACTGAAAAAAGACTGGTCCCATTCTCCTGGTGCCCTCCCGCACCTGCAAAACACCTCTTGCAAGCATCAGACCTTGCCGCCTCTTTCCAAACTGAGCTGACACAGAAAGCCACTGCTGTCCCTCAGACTGCCACAGGCAGCACTGGTCGCACCCTCAGCAGCACTGGCTGTATCCACACATTCAGCCGTGTGGTGTCCAAAGGTATCATGCATTGGTGAGGAAAGGACAGAATCCTCCTCCTCCACACGTGGGGCGATTAGTTCCCGTAGAGCACGTGAGCACATTTCAGAAGTTTAACTTCACGTAAGCCAGCACAGAGCCAGAGGCGGTGACATCCATTAGCTCATAGAGGAAAGCCATCATCTGGTATACGCCCTGGCCCACAAAGGTTGAAAAGAAAGCTAGATAGTAAAAACATTGCAATAAAACTCCATTTCTGTTTTGAGTCAGCTGTGGGGGACAAAAGCCTCTAACTTCCTGGTGTCTCACAGGGAAAAGAATCACTAAAAGCTACGAGACAAAAGCCTCTATGCCGACAGCACTTCTCAGATTCATTTTTGATCACTTGATATTTCAAGCAAACAAGAGGCACTCTGTAAACTAAGTTAAATATATATATATTTGCACTGACAAATCAATAGTGACAAAATTAATAAGGCCTTCTTTAAGCTTTGAGGACATGATTAAAGGGTTTTCCAAGGATATTTCTTCATTCAAAAGGATATAATTATACTTAAACAAGTTATCATGTTTGTGCACTGTAAGTACAAAAGCAGCTCTTACGGGACTTGTCTAGACACTTCCACTGTGTTTCTTTGTTCTTCTTGTAAAGACGTTTTTATAAAGGAGCTGCACCACTATCCAATTTTTTCACTATTTCCATCCAAGTTTTATGTCTGTCTTAATTTCTGATAAAAGATGATTCCTTCCTTTACAGAACCCGTGTTTTCTCAAATTTTCATTTTACAGAAATTTGCCAGGAAATGTTTTGTAAATCCAGAATGACTTCACCCTTTTCAAATGCATGAAATCCTCTCTATTTCTGATCTTTCTGATTGTCTGGTATTAGCTCTTCAACCAGGATAACCCAGCAGTGGCCTTTAAAAAAATTCAAGCAATGAACTGAAAGAAAATTGCCACCCAAAGTAATGCAGAGCTGTGACTGGGCAGAAGGTTATTGCCTCAATCAATTATCTGTAACCTCAGACGAACAAATTTAAAAACCCATTACATATGTTAATAAATGCATGCCAGTGTTCCAGCTGACTTGCACCAATGCTACAGTTATGTATAAACATCAGGAAATTATGTACAGAAGGGATAATGAGCAGCATTGTCTGCCCAATTACCAAGTTTGCATACGCAAACAGCAATTTTGCAAATCTGTGCCCGGCGAGTGTTTTTTTCTGAAGTTGCATCAGCAGCTCTAAGGTTAACTGTAACAGCAAAGTAACCCAAAACCACCTCAACTCTGCTTCAACCCATCCTCCCTATTTTAAAGAGAGGAAAAGCGCTTCATCTGAAGGCGATTAGACAGGAAAGCACGCCAGCCCCGCTCCGGCATAATCTGCCTGTTGCTGAACGGCCGACCAAGCGTGCTGCTTGAATCACAGCTGTGAGTGTCTGTGGGCTCCAGCGGAAAGCCCCGGTAACTGGGAATTGCGCTTCTTTTTTTCAGGGATTCAGATTTGTTCCTGCTGGACTCTCGAACGATCTGGGCCGCAGAAGAAGGGTGGCTGGTGTTTGACATTACTGCAACCAGTAATCACTGGGTGGTGAATCCCCAACACAACCTTGGCCTGCAGCTATCCGTGGAAGGCATCGATGGTGAGTGTCGGACACCAACATCAATCAGTGAGTCCCCAGTTCCCAGCCAGGGAAAGCCGTAAGCATTCAGTGCTCTTTCCTTTGAATAGGATTTCTTAAGCATGTTTTTCCTGAATTTGCCAAAGATACAAATAATAATAATAAAAACAAATCCATAGACATATTTCAGGTTAAGGATATATTCAAATGCTTTAACAGATTGGTAATCTCTCTGCTGTCATTTCGGTATTAGCTACGTACACATCCCCGTGCAGGTATTTATGTGCTGCCGGCTGATTTGCAGGTAGCGCAATCCAGTCAAAGACAAAGGAAGAAACTTTGCTGTGTCTGAAAAGACACAACTGAGTGATGTGGAAGGCTGGTGTTAATTGGCACAAAAGTCCTTTCAAATCCAGAAAACAGCTAGGAACCATTTTAATTCCCTTTGTGACAGCAGACATGAGTAGTTAACTTTTTATGCCTGGTCTGGGCTCCAAGGTCCGCAGTGTGCTTATGGTACAAACCTGTGAGGTTTGGGAATGGGTGGGAAGACCTGTCTCTGAAACATCTCCAGAAAGGGTGTGTTTAGAATCAGGCTGGGAATTTTCGTAACCAGGTCTTAACTTAAAAAGTCCTGCTGCTTTGACTTAAAGTTAAGATTCCTGATGTTCACTTGGAGACTTGTGCAAGGAAACCAAAGCATCCTGGATGTTCTGGGGGGTTCCCAGGACCTGGGACCATCTGGAACTGCCCGGCTGCCCCACAGCCCCAGCTCAAGACTATTACAAATACTCAGAATGTAGTTATCTAAGGACATACTTTCATTCTCCAGATGTGCATCTATATCACTCGCTAATGGTTTTTATGCAACAGTCTGAACGTTTCCAGTAAGTAATGTTTTGCATAAAGGCTGTGCAAAGCAGTTTTGAAACAGGCAACCTGCAGAGAATCATTTATATGAAAGGGAGGTTTTACTGGTGTGAGACCCGCAGCCAGAGAGGTGCAGAAGGTTTGTTTTAACCTGCCCTTTCTGAATGATCCGTGAATGCAGAAACCCAAACACAGATACAAAGCAGGAGTTTCACCATGGAAGTTACGAGTCCCCACCCCAATGACAGATGCCTTTTGCCGTCTTTGTATAAAGATTCAAATTCAACCTGCTTCACAAGTTAAGATTAACTTAAAGCTAAAACAGTAAGGCAAGTTAACAGCCAAGACAAGCTTAACCTGTTTTCAAACACGTGTCCTTGTTTTCAGTTTCCAGTTTGCCTCCTAAAGGAAATACTTGGAAGTGCAGGAGTTGTGTCCACAATCACGGCGCATTCGTTCAGTTGTGGTTCATGTATAGGAAAACCATCAAGACCCAGCCCGGAGCCCACAGAAAAGCGATAGCTGGAAGTAGGCTTAGCCTCTCTAAACACTATAGATACTACAGCGTCACACTCACACTCTTCTACCGATAAAGTCTTGTCACTCTGTCCTCCCCCATCTTCCCCCAGTGATTTTACAGCAAAAGTCAATCCTGGTTTTCAGCACTAAGGAGGAAGGCAGCTAGTTTATGAACACGTCACAGATTTCAGTGGAGGCTTTTCAGGATCATTGCTGGGACATTGCACACGCAGTAACTCTCTCTGCTCTGCTGGAGCAATCAGGAGTGGTCCCTTAAAAGCATACAGCCAGGTCTGTCACAGAGAGAACTTCCAAAGACAGAAATTCCCAGGTTCGGTGATAAGCGCATTCTCATCTGTTGTTCAACTCAATGAAAATTAGGAATCTAATTTCTTTTTATGCTCCTGAAAAATCTAGCTGCGTCTGTAAAGGGTTGAAATCGTACACAAAGTGACTTCCTGCTTTCTCAAAACAGATTAACAAAATACTTTAATCAGCCTGTCATTAAAGTTAGAAAAGCCAACTGCAGTGTTTAAAAAGTAAGTACACAGATAACAGGAGCCGACTGTCTGCTTGTCTTCTGTAACCAAGTCCCCTGGCAGCACAGTTTTGCACTCACAATTCTGTACCATACACATGAATTTTTCTTTCTGTTTTGAATGGCAAGGACATGTCCTTCCTTGCTCCCCAAGTTTCATTTTGGACTTAGACCAACTGTGTGTGCTAACAAGAAAGCTGCTTTTACACCTGGACTTCATATGAAAATCATATGCTGCAAACACAGTGGGATTTTGATGCAACACCATATGCTTGGGCAACCCCCAAAGCTTTAAGTGAATTAGGGAAAAAAAAATCCAAAACTTTTCTTTGCATCTGTCATTACATATAGAGATCTCTAACCATGAAGGCAACACAGCCTATGTAAAAAAAATTCTGACATCATAAGCATTGTCCAGATGAAATTATACAAAAGAAATTAATTTAACTGATCTTGGCATTTCTTTATGATCTTGCCAAATAAGTCTATCAACATGTATAACCGGGGTGGAATCAAAGGGTATTTGTTTACTCTTAGAAAATGGGGATCAGCTCAAGCAGCGAGCAAAAGAAACACTCGAGTGACTCAGTAGCCTTCAGCGAGCTCTCAGCCCGGCACCCGAAACGCCTTGCTCGGCACCAGCACATGGGAACAGCAGCTGCCCGCGTAGCTTTACTTAGTTTATTACTAAAGAGCCCATTCTTGACAGTATTAAAAAAGCAGCTTCATAAAAGCAGATAAAGCTCTGCCCTCTGGTCCAAGAGCACAGCTTTAGTTCTTTTGGGAGAGGTTTATCATTGTCTAATGGGGACTACACATGTGTCCTTGTGTTCAGCCTTGCTTTCTGGATGCATTGGAAAGCTAGAAAGTGGATTTTCCCCATCTTTATTAAAAAGAAATGTGCTACTTTGCATACGGAGCATTGCATGCCTTTTTTCCCCCTAAGGAAACATTGCCACCATTCTGGTCTTGAACATGCCGTGTTGGTGTTAAATGACTTAATGTGTGACTTCCTTGGTCAAATTGCTGCGCTAATGCAAATCCATTGAACACACGGGCATGAAGCTGGGTGCCCTCACTGCGTACTGCTGACCCACTCTCTAGAGACGTGCTAGAGGTAAAATAATTTACACTGGACAAACCACAGCCATAGATGTCTTTGCTAGTTTAAACAGCTTTGGGAAGGAGAGAGGCTTCTTTGAAGGGGCAGGACAAGCTGTAGGAGCAGTACTCAGTGAGCTCTAACTCCTGCAGCTGAGCTTGTTTTCAGGAAATAAGGCTTCGATCTGGCAAAGCCTGAGCACAAGTGGAACTACTTATATATTTAGCATTAGCTACTTGCTTAAGCACTTGTGGGCTCAGCCTCAAATGTTTAAAATGAAAACTGTTTGGACAAGTTTCTGGAAAGGAACTTAAGCAGAAGGTGAAGGAGCTGTTGATGTGCGTCCATGTATAAATCTACGTACATGAGTCTTTGTACTTGCTCTTTTTGACTGAGCTTTCCTGGTACGCTGAGGTTAGTTTTGCTTTATTATCTAGTTTGCAAGGCCTGTGCCCGCTCCTCCGCAGCCGGCGTGCCATGGGACCTGGCCACACATGCTCCTGCTAACACACCTCTTGAGCCGGTCCCCTCTGCACATCCCACGTGCTGCAGCTTGGGACTTACCCGCTGAGCTGCACACTTTTGGGAAAGTAAAGTAGAGAGCCTAGGCCAGGTCGTTTCTTGGCCTCGAGCTTTGACCACTGCTCCCTTTTTTTCTGGGCCTGTCACATTTACCAATCTTTTAGCCAAGTGCAAGAGCTAAGATGGAAACAATCCCTTAAAGCCAATAATTTATAAGCCTTGTCATTTACTTTGTTCATCTTAAAAACAGCAGTTATAGAACAGTACCTAGAAGTACTTCAGGTTAGCAGCTTCTTTTCACACAGTAGTCAGAAACTAGTAAGTTAAGGGTATTTTTGCCAGCGGACTGCAGAGCCCGTCGCCTGCTCTCCCCGGCCAGGCTGCCTTTCAGGGCTTCTCTAGGAAAACGCCAGCCGTCCTTTGGCATATTTGCCTTGTTGCTGACAAGGCCCAGCTCCGTCCTTAGCAAAAGGCTCACCAAAGCCATTAACATAACTTTGATTTAGCAGCAGCGCTCAGCAGCTTGGAACGGATATAATCCTGGATATCACCCTTGCATTTCACAACAGCACCCCGACATCCTTTGGAGGCAACAGGGAGAAATGTTGAATTTCCCACTGCTGCCTCCTCCTTGCATCTTTTGTAAAGAGTTGATTTCATTCTACAGAGAAGCCACCTTATCATCTTGTACTAAAAATCAAATTATTTTAAAAGCCCAGGATGAAGGAAGCACGAATGGTAATCAACAGTTTTGCAACAGAGTTATCAGGTCCAGTAGTGCTGACATGCAGCAATAAGCAAAACGTCTTTAAACATCTGAACTATTTATTTCTCTCAGCTACAGTGTATCTGGAACTCTGTCAACATTTCATACAAGGCATTTTTATTTTAAGTTAATAACCTTCCAGTGGGAATTTAGTGTTCCTATGGGCTGAGTTTTATGGTTCCTTTTATAGGATCACTTCAAATTATAGGTTGGTGAACTTAAAGAAACCCCTCTAAAGAATGCAGGAAAAGTTAATGCTAAGCGGATTTAGGGTAAAATAATTATACATAGGACTATTTTATGTAACTTTTACACGCAGATATAAAATGAAGTTAGCTGTGCTGAACTGCTCTTGTTAGAAGCAGCTTTGCCAATTAAGTCCAGGCCCTTGGTGGATCAACGCATCCAGACACGCCTAGGAATCACCCCTACCAGCCAGACAGCAGCTCTCCTCCTTCTTATCCTTACTGTGTCTGCTGAAAATGAAAACTTACTGCCCGCCCTCTTATCAGTCCATTCTGTCATTAAGGGCAAAGCATCAATCCCAAACTGGCGGGTCTTATCGGAAGGCACGGCCCGCAGAACAAACAGCCGTTCACGGTAGCCTTCTTCAAAGCCACCGAGGTCCATCTCCGCAGTATTCGCTCCACGGGAGGGAAGCAAAGGAGCCAGAATCGATCAAAAACACCAAAGAACCAGGAAGCTTTCCGGGTGTCGAACATTGCAGGTACAGTGTGGGTTGCGGGGTCCGTATTTCTGGGTGTGGGATAACACTCTGCTGGACTTGACACTGGATGGGAACAGTTTCTCCCATGCTCAGCCTGTTTGTTGTCTCTTTGGTCTACCACTAGTGTTCTCTTGCTAGTTGGAAACTACTTGAGATTAGGGATTATTCAAAATGTTTCTTTGAAACAATGTTAAACTGAGGGATTTCTTAATCCAATATATTAAAAAAATATATCTCCTTTTCTCCTACATGAAATAGATGAAATAAATTCTTATTTTGAAATGTAAGATAATTACATTAAACCGATGAGTAAGTGATCAAAACAATAATATATTTCAGTGAAGCTGAATCAACATACTGTAGATTTTCAGAGTTTGTGATTTTAAGTTTAGCCCCCCAAAAGTTTAGTAGTCCCAAAAGTTTTGCACGGAAGAGGAAAACCCATTTGTTGCTCAGGATAACCGCAGCTATTCTGGGGGGAGCTGTGCTTCCTAATATGGAAGAAAATTCCATCAGGCATTTGAAATAGAAACGTGGCTTAATTACGAGATACCTCAGAATAAGGGGCCCTTGGTGACCTTCCCAGCAGGAACCGCAGCGCGGGGCCAGCTCCGCTGAGGGCAGTGGCAAATTCCAGCTCTACTGCCACGAGCGCGTCACTGAATGGAAGGAGAGCTCGCAAGAGGGGGAAGGAAAAAGATGATGTAGGACACAGTATCGTCTTACATGACTCACCTTCACCTTTGCTGCTTGGGGTTACCTACAAGGCTATGAGATAACTCTCTCCCATCAGTCTTGTTGCAGCTTCCCGATATTTAATTGGGTCATTCCTGTCCCAGAACTAACGAAGTTTTGCTGCAGCCCTGGTGATCACTGCGGCTTCTCTCACCTGCCCACATACATGTATTTCTGCACATCTCACCCAAACTCCTAGAGTTTCTTAAAATGGTTTTCCATGGCTTAGGCGTCTGAGCTGTGGGGTTTGCAGTTCCCCAGGCATAGATGGTCTGCAGTTTAAGTGTGCTTTTTTATGATCTATTTGATACATCGATTCAATTTGTAAACTATGGGTAGCGGACAAAAGAATTTCTTACTTCTGCGAGTAGGTTAGAAAAGCCCCTGTAACCACTGTCCTGCTTCCAGCCTGGGGAGCCCATGGTGAGTTAGTTTCCAACAAGAGTTGAGAAATATTTTCTGGTACTTCTGCTTGGGTGTCCAGCTCAGGCTGTATGACCAGGATGGACACAGCTTTAAAACTGCACTGACAGCCATGGTTGTTCAGATCTGCGATTCAGACTCTTGCTTTATTTTATGGCTTCAGCATTGTCACAAGTCTGTAATCTGGATCCAGCTGCACTGGACAGAGGAACAGATTCTGCATTATCTTAATGTCATATGTTGCCTTTGTAGGCCTGAAGGTGCAACTGTCACCAGTAATGCAGGTGATTCAAAGACAGAAATTTAGAAAATAGGTAAATGGTGCCTTTCCCTATCACTCCTTTCACAGGTTCTCATTTTACATAGTAGGCAATAATCAGAGAGATCTGCTTTTTGCTAATATAAGGTCAAAGGAAGCCCGGGGGTGGGGGGGGAAGCAGCTATTTTCCCAGGCCTTTTTTGGATTTGCACAAAAGGCCAGAGGGGCTTTTCATATGTATTGAACCCAGCACTTATTTTATGACTAAAACTGAAAATGTTTTAAAAACAACAACAAAAAAAAAGCACCACAAGTGCAGCAGATGAGCAGTGATGCCTCACTCCCAGTTGGGGCATTGCTGGGGGTGCTGGTGCAGCCCAGCCTTACCGGCCCCCTTTGCCCCCCTGCAGAGAACAGCAGCAGCGACCAGCGACAAGCCTGCAAGAAGCACGAGCTCTACGTCAGCTTCAGGGACCTGGGGTGGCAGGTAAGGGCTGTGCGTGATGGGGCTGTGCGCTGGGGTGCCTTTGCACATCACTTATTGAGCTGTAATAGTGAAAACAGCCAAGAACTGGATTTTATTTTTCTTTTTTATCCCTGGGGGAAAATTTGTATATTGCCTTTAGATTGCTTAAGAAGTGCTTCTGCAAAGTTAAGGTCCACAAATATTTAGCACGAGACTGGCTAGAAACTCTACACACTTAGGTCCTTCTGAGAAACGGTGGCCCCCTGTATTTCCCCCGGCAGTGCTGAACGCACATACGGCTCTCCATTTTCATCTATCGATTCTTTTAGACCTGGTTAAAGACATTTTCATTTCTGAGAGCTTGTAGCTGCATTTCAGCGACGGGTGAAGTGATCCACCAGCCAGGGGGATGCTGCTGAATGGATAAACAACTAAACCCAGCTACATCCCGGGTGGGTTTGCGAAGTGGGATGTGTCCCTTCAGGAAAAGCAGACGCTTAAGAGGTGTGTAAGATAGCATTAAAAAAGCCAGACTACCAGATTTTTATTTTGCAGGCTACGGTAATTGTATGTAGACGTATGAATTGTTAGATTAATGTGCTGTTCTACTTTTTATTTCACTGCACCATATTTCTGTCTTTTCCCCACAATCTAACTTCAAATCTTCAATCTAATCAAGGACTGGATCATCGCTCCAGAGGGCTATGCTGCGTATTACTGTGAAGGAGAATGTGCTTTCCCGTTGAATTCATACATGAATGCTACAAACCACGCCATTGTGCAGACACTGGTAGGTGCCCTGTAGCTCCTAGTACAGAGTTGTTTCTGATAGGTGCTACTCAGAAATTAGGTTTCTACACAAAAAATAAAATCCCTAAGCTAGCAAGAGAAGGACGGTCTGCATTAGCTCATTAAGATGCCTGCAGCATCTGGCTAAACACGTCTCGCCAAGTGGCCTGAATTAATAGTTGGCTAGGAATTACCCTCTCTTTGCTGCAAGCATTGACGTGCTCTCTGTAGTTTCAAAGGGCCCTGTGATAGACATCTTAATGGTGGTACAGTCCCACCGCACGGGAAGGAAAGGGCAGGATGCGAGACCCACTGTCAGCATCTCTTGGAAAACCTCTGTACGGACCCACTGTAGGCTGCCACCAAAAGCAGATTTGGGGGCAAACTGAGGAAGGGGTCAGCGAATCTCAAAATTATGCAGCCCAGCTGCTCTGTGGGTGTATTTGTGTTATGAAATTGTGCAAAGATGTCCAGATGGGAACCCCGAGCTGGCGTGTCCTCATGACACGGCGCCTGTGCGCAGGGAGACTGTTGGCCGGGGGCCACCCAGCCCCAGCTGTGTCACCAAAGCCAGTGCACCCCAGCTCCTGGCATGGGCCAGAAGACACGCTAGTTCCCGAGTACCCCGGCTGTGCAGCACCCCCAGCTGACCTGCCCGGACGCCCTCCCCTTCCCAGCTCAAGTCCAGCCCAGGGCTCCCTGCACACATCGGCAGGGCCTGAGGAGGCTCACCCCACCTTTTCATCTACATCCCACGTCCTGTGCACATCTAAGAACAACATTGCAAAAGGTATTAAGGAAACTAGAAGGGTGTACATTTCCAAGGGAAGAAATATCTGCGTGTTTTTCTCCTGGTAGACTGCTTTCCCCCGCCCTCTCCTCAGAGGTCCCACAGCAGGGAGCGCAGGGGACCCACAGCCCTTGGCTCTGGCCAGGTCTCGGCGCTGCCAGCCGCAGGGACAGGGCCCCCACCCAGGCCTGATGGGATTTCTCACAAAACCTCACCCGCACGTCCCACAGAGTTTATCGTAACTGGTACGCTTCTGCGGAACGCTGACGGCTCTGACAAATGGGGATTTTCTAATGCAAACCTGCCTCACTGAAAGATTTCCAACTAGATCTGACTTGGGTGCGTGCGTCAGCCTCCGTACACGCAGGGGACATCTCAAGACATTTGTACACAAAGCCAGGTGTTCAAAACATGTCTGAGTGAGTGGAGGGGACAGACAGAAGGTTGCCTGGGAAAGAAAAATATGGGGGAGGAAAGGGGAAAAGTAGATCTTAACACACATCTACTTTCATTCCCCAGGTTCACTTTATAAACCCAGAGACTGTGCCGAAACCCTGCTGTGCTCCGACACAACTGAATGCCATCTCAGTGCTCTATTTTGATGACAGCTCCAATGTTATCTTAAAAAAATACAGGAACATGGTTGTACGAGCATGTGGCTGTCACTAGATCGGTAGGAAAGACAAAAAAAAAAAGTTATTTGTAAAGAGTGGTTTTGTATGGCTATGTGGGGAAAGGGAAAAGGTTAGCACTCCAGCAACGGGTTTTAAAAAAATCCCGAACAGTTTTTAGGACTGAGCTTCTGGAAGTTCAGACAATGGAACAGTTTCTGGATCTAAGTGGCATTTGAACACATTTTGTTTTAGTTTGTTACAGACAATGAGCTTGTAAACTGAAACAAGCCAGAGAAACCATTTAAAACCAAATCTGCCTACAAAATTGGCTCCTACAATACATAGTTTTGCAAATGAGTCTTTCTGAAGATTGCAAACTAGTGTCGACTGAATTAAAAAATAATAATCTATCCAAGGTGGGAATGTGCTGTGACTAATAAGCATGTGTAGTTCCTGTAATACAGTTTGCAATAAAATAAGTGAACAAAATATACCTGGAGTGAACAGGTATTTTGTTAGAGAATTATTACCTCCATCCCTCATTTGCTTCAATTTCACAAGCAAAAGCAAAAATCAATTACATGCAACTTCCAGTTTTAAACTACAGTAGCAGAAGCTGTATCTGGATTGACGGAGGTTCAAAGGACAGATTAGTCTAAGGAAAAAAAAAACTGAAGAAAATACTTCCAAAGAGCGAGACTTTTTGGGTATACTTTTTTTGTCAACAGGGAAAGAAATTTCCTCTAGCAACCAGAAAGAATTTGAATTTGCTATGAACTTGAAACAAGAAAGCAGCAGAATGTTAAGAAATGGAGATTAAACGTAACATCTAGCTGGGTATCCTAAGCTGCTACGGCGTTGTGAAAGCCAGCTGAAGATCCTGCTCCTGTTTGGAAAGTGTGCATTGACTTCACTGACAGAACAAGTCCCAATGCTTTTGCGAAACGTGGAGGCTCAAGCACAGAAGGTGCCGTAAGCTGGGACGTACACCCAGCACCACACAGATTCAGCTAGAAACAAGCTAGGAAACCTTACTTCCCAGAGTCAGTGTTTACGATAAAACCCCTGCTCTGTTACTAGCGTCAGCTTTCAAAAAAAAAAAAAATAATAATTCCCTTTCAAGAGCCACAGCAACAAGCAGGAACCAGGAGCAAGAAAACGTCCCCTCAAGGCTTTTCTTTTTCCTTCTTTTAAAGTCACAGGTTACACAAACATCACACTTATGTAATTAAAACTCAATTAAAGTTGTTGTGACTAAGAATACAAAGCAGCAGTAACCAATCACAATCTGATTCAACGCTTTGGCATATGTTGCGATTACAGGAGTAGGATTGGCATAAATTTCACCAGAGAGATAAAAAAAGAAAATTCTGCCCAATAAAACACCGGGTCCTCAGCACACCCAGCTCTAAATCTCCAAACTTCAAAAACCTAAACCTCCAACAGATGAGTCCAGAACATAATAAATCGCTGGAGATGGTTCTCTCTGCGCAATGAGCGGACAGGGCGATGCAGCCGCAGCGGGAACTTGGCTCCACGTCTTGCCTTAGAGGAGAGTTAGAGAAAGAAGATAAATGAAGGCAACCGCCCGATTCTGGAAATCAGTCACTGCTCTTCTTTAAGTCACAGATCAAATCCAGACCAGATGCCTCGCTTTAAAAGGAATAAGCAAAGGAAGAAAAAAAGTTACCATCTATGAAATAAAGTGGGAACTTGTTTCTGATGGTCTGATTCTAATCTCATTCAAGTCAATTGGTGTTTTCCCAGTAGCGAGATTAGGCTCACGGGAAAGTGGAAGTCTGTCCATGACATCGACAGGTTTTGGACCAGGGCCTCGGTGAGCAGTTGCCGCGTTGCCAGATGTGCCCGGCTTCCAACCCCAGCAACTCAAACACCTGCAGGACCAGCCTGGCCGCGGCGCACACGCTCCGCAAGCGCGACTCCAGCAAACCTCCTAACTGCCCCAAGGCGAGACTTTGGCCAAATAGTTACAGACAGCCAAACAGCAGGACAGCAGCTGAAGCCAACAGACCATCTCTCCCTGGAGCCTGCAGACAAGAGCATCTATGACAAACAGCCAAAACTGCCCTCAGCACACCTCTTATTTAGAGTGAGGTATTGAAATCGCACAGATGGGAGGTGTCTCTTGGCATTATATACACATATACACCAGTGCTTCTGTAAACCTCCTAAAGGAAGTTAAGGTGCTGCCTAGAAAGTTAAAAGCTAATCATGCCTAAACTTCCATTATTTAGTAGTCAAGAATTAGTATTTCTTGCGGGTGTTTCAGTGTTGGTGGTCACTGCGTTGGTGTATTGCATTTTTAACTTGGACCACGGTATCTTGCTGTATAGGATTCATATATTAAATATTATGTGGGGATTGTTTCTGTTTTGTTTTAGTTGTTTGGTTTGGGGTTTTGTTTTTTTTTAAACATACTAACAGGATTTCTGTTGCTAGGCTCAACATCAGCTTCACTGTTTGTACATTTTTTTATGTAAATAGTTGTCACAAGTGGAAGAAGAATTATTTATTTCCATCTCTGAATTCCTTTTCAATCACATCCAGGAAAAATGATTCTCGGTTCCTAAACACATTTGTTTCCTTATTTAAGAAGATATTTATTAACAGTTGGCAAAAATGCATACACATTTCTGGTTCTTTTCATAGAGCAGTTGTCAGAAGCCTTTTGTACAAACTAGTAAAATAAATCATTGCAACTTTACAAAAGATATCCCAACAACGTTGTGTATCTGTGTGGTTATTCTCCCCATATTCAAAGAACCTTTTTTTCTGGGCAATATAACATCTTGAGCCTCTGTTTTTATGGAGATCAATCTTTATGTACGGGCAAAATCGGCACATGTCACTATTTGGTGCGACTCCTTCAGTCCAAATACAACAGAGAGGGAAGAATACAAAAAATATGAATATGTTTTGCAGACTGCACTGCAAAGATCCATGATTGAATTATAGCGCAGCTGTCAGCAGCTGTTTCGAAGAAGCAGGGGGTAAATTAGTTCTGTTTACTGCTAACATAGTTCAGAGATTTAGTCATCCCAATAAAATTATAGAGGCACAAGAAAGGAAAAAAGGAACTCCAAAGAAACATCAGCCAAGAAGCTGACATTTTCTAATTTAGATTGTTTTAGCATATTTCAGAGATGCTGCTGGCATGAGGTTTCCTACTGTGGATACCACACCGCATTGCTATGGAGGCAGCTGAAAAAAAAGAAAAAGGTCTAAATCCCTGTATTAACTAAACATTGTATCTTCAGGGCATAACAGCAATTTTGGGGTTCTTGTTTACTTTGAACTGCGCCCAGAGTTGTGCCAGTGTACATAGATGTATTCGCTGATCCAGAGGCTTAAATCATCAGCATTTTGCAGTTAAACTATCATCTTTCACAAGCCATTACAAATTCATAAGTAAGTTTGCCTCGTGCACTGATCGGAAGTCCAGCAAAACATCAGTGGAAAGACCTTTATCGACCTAAAGATGCCTACTTGGCTTTTGTATGCCTAGACTAATTTTGGGAGGATCCTCTGGTATTTCTCAGTAGGGTCTCAATTCTCTGCATTAAGACCCACTGTAAGTCAGAGGTGGTTCCAGCAAGGGGAGGGGGGGAAGAAAAAAAAACAAAAAATCATCCTGCTTTACAGTGCCAGTCTCACAGCCAACAGAAGCTTTACCACTAACTTCAACACGTCTAGCCTTATAGCATGAAATATCGGTTGGTTTCCAGCTCTGCCACAAACACACACGACTTGCTGGATGTGCTTCGTAGCAGCTTTCCCAGCCTGGGAGCCAAAACTCCACTCCCGAGCTGGTTGCAGCCTCCCCTCGGTCCGCAGCGCTACTGTGGCTTTGTCTCCTCATCTACTGTTCTGGAAGAAGAACTCTTGACACGAACACGTATGCTGCCATAAACTGGCAGGGCCGTAAAACTAGCGAACCAGCTTCAAAACAGCTAGATTTATCTGAGTAATGACATTTTAAAGCACATTTGAAACATTTTATAGATCGGTTATTTTAACTTCCTTTCAGGCCAAACTTTGAGGATGTTATGTTTGCTTAATTGAGCTGGTTTAGATCTGTTCCAGTACTGACAATAGGATCCTTTTGTCCCTATGCAGGAAACTGCCTCCGCCGCTGCCAACGTTCATATAATAAAAGATAATGATTTAAGTAAGCCTTAGTGCAATTTTAAGATTTCTGATTTTTATGGAAGCGTCAGCTGTAAAGCCTAAAACCAGAGAGAGCGAGCAGAGCTTGCACAAGCGCAGCTCAGCAGCACTGCCAAGGACCACAGGATTTCCTCTGCTGCTCTATTCAATCCTTTCAGCTCTGCCTGCAATGGGAACAGACACCTTCTAGATAAGTGAAACCAAAAAAGACTCATCTTTTGAGTTCAGAATTCGCACGCTCTGTGTTTCCATCCAAATACCCCGCTTGCTGACTTCCATGGCTGCCACAAACACATTATTCTCTGTATTCAGCCGTTCCTTTGGAGAGAAATTCTGCCCAATTAAGCTAAAAGGAGCCTGTTTGAAGTTTTTATTTATCAGGTAATGATTGACAAGACCTTGAGGCAAAAAACTAGGAGCACTTTATACTCCAGTCATTCATTACCCAAATACAAAAGCAACACAAATGGGTTATTACGGCCACTTCGAGTTACTCTGTTTTGAATAAAAGTATTCCCTTTTTATTCTTAATGCAGTAGAATTTGGATTCCTAAACCAGCAGCTAAGAAAGATCAGAAGTTTTGGATAACAGACGTATAACGCACTGATTTCTTCCCTAGCGTGCACGCTGGTTTTCCTAGGGCCTGTTGGCTGGCCAGGCAGCAGGAGCAAACTTTTTCATTTTAATATTTGGAGTTATTTTGATATGGTGAGGTTTGGGACGCTTTGGGACAAATCTGCTGTTTTCTCCAATTGATAGAATCCTGATGTTTGACTTAATTCCATAAATGAAGACAGCACAATTTTTAGACAGCTTTGAGTTTGGTTTTATATTTAAAAGGAAAACAGCCCAAGTCATAGCCAGATTCATCAACTTCACTGTTTTTTTTTTTTTTCCCCATCAGGGAAAAGTACTGGGGAAACCAGGGGAGAAAAAGGGGGCTACAGCCTCAGTCCCACAAGCCCTTAGGAAGGTAACTTTGCACTTGACTAATTTTTGCAGGCATGGTTAAGCCTTTAACCATTTGCAGGATAAGGCTCGACATGGGGCTGCTTGAGTTAACCTTACCCTCAAAGAATTGGCTTGCTTGTCTGCAATAAAACCCAATCCCAGGCCAGTCAGCAGTAATTTGGGGAATGGAGCATTTGTGTCTGAAATTGGGAAGGGGTGAGCGGCTGTATTCACTGCAATGTCCACATAATAACTGCTTGCTCATAATTAAAAACAGGCACTTACCCTTTCTGTATGGGAAGCTGAAGTGACTCCTGAGCGAGCAGCTCTGTGCTGCTGATAACTTTGGGCTAATGGTCTTATTTTTGGCAGCTCTTAAGAAAAAGTGGGGGATGCCAGGACCTCAGCAGATCTGTTGTGCTTTAGCGTGTCAGCACCTGTAGCTCAAGCCCAGAACTTCAGGTTTATGCTCAATTTCCGAAGCAGCACATACAGGTTTGGGGTGTCACTGTGGTTGTGGGCTACAAAAAGCCCCACAGAAGCAGCAGGAGCCTTTTGACCCTAATCCCCACCTCCCCCTCCCTTGCGTGATCCAGACCTTGCTAAGGTCTGGAGCAGGCAGTGGCCCTGGTAGTGGCCAGACACTAATGGTGACACCAGCAAGGTGACCTTTGGCTTGGCTAATGAAGGCAAACTGTTGCAGGCTGCTGGATTTATTCCTGTGCTATTTGTTGCTGCTGTGTCAGGTGCTTCTTATAAAATATGTAGGAACAGAGACATTCAATGTCTGGATTCGGTTATGAAGGGTCAGAGCTCAAAGATATCATTTCTCAGGTCCCAACAATTTAAGCCATTTTGTTCAGCGTTTACAACAAGCTGTAGACAAGAGCAGAGAGGTCGATGGCTCTCCATCTGTCTGCCATGGGCAGAAGTACTGGTCAGCCTCTTTAAAAAGAGACGATATTTGGGCAATTGCTTAATGAGAACAAATTCCTCATCCTAGCTTCTATCTTTGACTATATACTAAGCATACAAGAAAGGAGCACAAACCAACATACTCAGCTGACCCAAAATTGATGTATGACGAGTTTTACTTCTGATCCATTTATTAATTTCTCACAGTGATCTACTGCCACTACTGACCTATATTGGGCTCCTGAAGATAGAATCTCTCTCTCAAATCCACTGAACTGTGTTGTTCTTCCTTAACACTGAATGACCTGGCTGGACTGCAGTTTTAGAACTTGGTCAGTTACTCCAAGGACATATTTCATGAAACCTCAGGGCTAAATTTTGGAGCTGACAGCAAGTAGAGGTCGAGCCAGGCATTTGTGAGAAGAAAGTGTGCAGCTACTCACTTTGCAACTATACAACCAGGTGTTGAAATCCATCTTGCCGGGCTCCCTTGGAAACCCGGCCAGTGGCTTTGGGGAGAAGGAACATGACACTCACAGAGGATGGGCCACCATCGACTTGGAGCAACTTTAATCCAGAGATCTTTTTCCTAACAGCAAGGCAGACTTTTTTTTTTTTCTTTTTTAAATTAGAGAAATGCACAAGTGATTCCAAGTTCAGCCCATCAGTTGTTTTGGTTTCACATGACTACTGAGAAATCGACTGTAAAAGCTGGTGCAGTTATATACACGCATACCATGCACAGAACATGAACTATAAATACTGGCAGGGAGTCTGGTTTAAGAAGCTGCAGTTAACGTTGTGTCAGAACAGCCCTTGGAACCCCCATTTCCAGAGATTTATATTGCAGGGGGTGGGGAGGGAATAAATCCGATTTTGCTGGAACACTGCCTACAACTTCTCAGCCATAAAGCCTTTATTTATGGCTGTTACACAGCATGAAGGATTCAATTTGTCCTTTGTTATGAATTTCAGCGGATCATGTAACTGTTTATTTCCAGATATTTTTAAAGAGTTGGTATTTTTGGTTTCCAGGAAAAAACAAAGCTCTTCATAGCCCATGCTAGTGGGGATGTGCTTAGACCACACTTGATAGAGACAGTATGGTGGTCCCAAAGTCCTGCAATTTCTTCCACTGGATCCACAGAAAAGGATGAGACAAGGTAGCAAAGGACTTCCATGGGTTTGGTGTGCTTGGGGATGAAGTCAAGGCTCTAGGCTGAGGTATCCCCCACCCCAACCTCTACCACCTCAGTCACAATCCTGCAACCATTTCAATCTTTAGTCAGGAATGGCAGCCAGCTCACTCCGAGAGCTGCTGGAGGGACTTTTGCTCAGAAGCAATAGCTCCAGCTTCACAGGAGTAGGTGGAAAAGCTTAACCAACTCAAGGCACAAACCGTAACAGCTCTTCCCAGCTTTGAGAGATTTCCTGCTTCTAGTAGCAGCTGAGAACAAGATGCTCAATAAAAAAAAAATAAAAAAATATCGCAACCAGAGAGAGACACGTGTCTTCAGTGACACACTGCACTTTGCAGCCCGATTCCTCTGCAGTGGCAATGTGGAGTCACTATGACAATCCTTTTAATTAGCACTTGCAAAGCACTCTCTCTTCAAAGCGTTTTTATTGGTATTAGTTAAAAAGGATGAAGATTATATTTTGCATTCATTTATTCCATGTTTCTCATCCGGCCTGAACAAGCCTTGGGAAACCTGTTGTTTGGGCAAAAGGTAACAGCCTCAAGTTAAAAGAGATAGAAGACTCCTTCCTGGGAGATGTGGGAGACTGACAGCAAATTAAGCCCGCAGGTCAAATATTATGTTCTCCAGATGGGAGTGACCATCTTTGAGGAAGTAGATCTGGTTTTATGCTGCAGCACCTCTCAGAAAATGAAAAGAAAAACATCGCTGACGACACTGCAGGATACTGAAGCTGCTTTTGCTGCATTTCCAGACCATGCGTCAGACATACTCTGATGCCTCCTCAGATGCGTCCTTCTTCCCTTTAGGAAAAGAGGTAGAAGACCAGGGAAGTATCAAGTGCATGATTCACCTATGTCCTCTTGAAAGATGCTCAGCAAATGGAGAGCTGGAACAGATTGTGAGGATTGTCATCATCTAGGTCAGTCCTTGGCTGACCAGTCAAACACAGGCTCCATACGCAGTTTGTAAGAGCACAGCACAGGTATTCTGCAGCCACTTACCCATTGCAAGCAAGACACAACATCCTCTTCTGCTGGGACACACTAAAAGCCTTTAGTGCAAATTAACAAAGAACCACGTAAGCTCCAGGCTTTCAAGAAGAGACCCGGGATGCTGATGTCCCTACAGATGAGCACTTACTAGACAAGGACATGAGCATAGCACCCTGCATCTAGTGGCAGAGTGGCCCCCCTTTATTATGGTGCCAACTGTTTTTTGAGAAGGGTTCTGGGGCTGAAAGTAATACTTCCTATTTCTCATTCACAAAGCAAGCATTAATGAGCTTTGCTGTTCCCACTGCTTCTTGATGGCAGCAGGACATAGTTCTCTCACTGGTGGGAACAGCAGTAAATTTGACCACAGCCTACCAAGCCTCTAAGGCCCTTAATAAAACCGTGATGGCATCAAGGATCACACTGTTAAACAATAAGTCTTGCAATGTTGTTTAGAAGACAAGAGATTTCAGATGGCATGGCAGTCCATGGAGGAGCCATCCAAGACAGGCTGATGGGGAACCACTGATTGTAATGGATGGTTGCAGAGAGGAGGACCCAACACTGGGGAGGCAGGCACAGACAGTTCTTTTAGCACTTGCAAACGAGCTAGCTCCAACCAGTCTGATGTTTATTTTCCAGCACTAATTTCAAGCCATCTTCCTGAATTGCCTGACTTTTTCCAGCTCTTGGTCTGCTTTGGCAAGGCCTCACCACTGCTCTGCTTTGGATACACTTGCAGCCATATATGCATATGTGTTTACATGTTTCTAATACATACAATTAAGAAAAGCAAGATAACTTGACTACTGCCCTAAGAACTGGGGAGCTGAACCCCTATCTAAGTTTGGAAGAGGGTTTCAAAACCTATAGTAGCTTCAAGCAAAGCCTAGAAAGTAGCAAAGGGAAGAGCAAGACAAAAA